>JAGSMP010000260.1:0-600000 GCA_029286625.1 Parnassius orleans | reverse complement strand
GCTCAGAGGCTAAACGCTCGCTGTAAAGTTCACGGTACGCGAGCAACGCAAGTTCGATCTCCGCCGTCACCGCATAAATTGTTGATTGGAAATTGCTGATTCACCACTACCTCTGCCATGAAGAAAGACATTGTAGGTAAATTTACATGTCCATCAAATAAATTTAGAGGACATATGAAGGTCGACGCCACGCAATGATTCGGCATTGCGACGGACATAATATATTTTTTATAGGATAGGATGACAAACGAGCACACAGTCCACCTGATGGAAGTGGTTCCTGTGACCCATAGACATCTACATCTGTCCTCAATAAAGAATCAAAATGCAGATGCGTTGTCATCCGTGAAGACTAAGATGGAATGCCTCTTTTCCAGTAAAAAGGGTCTCCGGTTCTCTACACTCACCATACGAAACAAACCAGTGTTAAGCTGCTATTTTACTACTGTATTCTGTGAGAGCGTGGTCCTTCCCGTCGAGCCGACCCATTCGTGCTACAACTATACTACTAATATAGCTGCAGCATGGCTCCACGTATAAAAATATAGTCTATGGTCGGTATTCAGAGAAAATCTCGAGTTTAAACTCAATCTATTCACTACAAAAATTTGAGTCTAAGCATGTGAAGGCTGAGTTTATACTCGAATTTGTCTCTTTATACCGGCCTAAGATATGCTTCTTACAAGCTTCTCAAAAATGAGGGAATGATTGCGCCTTGCGGTGAGAGTGAATTTACTTTGACTTAAATTTTGACCTCCTTACGAATACTCAACGGAGTTTTTATGTTTAAGATTGATTTGCTAAAGGAACTGACATCATACCGTACCATGGAAAATTACTTTTGCGTCTGGAAATTCAAAACTATTTTAAAAATTTTATTATATTGGAGAAGTTAAAGAACCTTAATTGAAGGGAAATACGTTTATATTTCAAATATATATTTAACTTCAATTTGATCTTTCTAAATGTTTAATAAAATTATGAACTTTTATCTTTGAATGTAACAAAGATTATAGGTAAAATAAAAAGGGTTCAATTCGTTATTATTCGAAGTGCTATGAAGTGGTAAAAAGCATTTAGAAATCAACTAAGAGAACTTATTCATGTATATCAAGAAATATTTAATAAAAGGTTTTTTTACTTACCGATTATAAATTCTTAAATTCGGTTCCTATTAATGGATCAGTAAGCTGATCGATTGATGTGTGGCCATATAACTCGGAGAACCAACGACTAAGGGAAAAAAGGTTCCGAGTAGCGGTCTCGTAACTGTATGTGAACTGTTTGGCGGTCCCCTACTAAATGGAGTGACGCACTGGTAAGAGATGCATAAAGTCGATGGATACAGGTTGCTAAGGACAGTGTGTTATAGAATTCCTTGGGGGAGACCTAAGTTAGTAGTGGACTTGGGCTGAAATAATGATGATAATGGTTCGAAGCCTGCGAGCACCAATGAAATTATTAATGAATGAAGGGAAACATTGTAAGGAAATCGGCATGTCTAAGAAATTACGAAAATGGTGTAAAGTCCACCAACACACTAGAGCATCAAAGTGGACAATTCGTTGCTCCAAAAACACTCTCAGTAATAAAAAGAGGCCTGTCCCCAGCTGCGGGAGGTGTATTATAGGTCGTTACTTTACTTTTAATACTTTACTTAAAATGAAGGTTACATGCGGGCATTAGGTCTGCCATTTTTATCTTTCCTTAAAGAGTAATATAATGTAAAGATGGAAAATAAAGAAAGTAAAGTCGTAGCCTTTGTACTTCCACTCTCAAAGGCCTCCTCGTATAATTTCTTTGGATTTTGGGCAAGGAAGTGTCCACTGCGGTGCGTGTATATTAATTACAAATTTTAAAAACGCTAGTTAGCTCTTAAATTACCATAGCTATGTCACACATACACGAGTTTTCTATTCTTTCTCTTATATCTTAGATTTTAACATCCTTATCATCCTTGTCCTTATCCCTACCTTATATATTTATATCCTTATAATTGCTATCCTTGCACAATTATAAATCTGAAAATTAATGTTGGTTTGTTTATTATTCAATGACGCTCACACGGCTGAAGGAATTTTAATGAAATTTGGTATAAAGATACATTTGATCGCGAAAAGAGACATATGAGACTTATTAAAATAATTATTACGAAGGAGGAGTAACAGCTAGTATAACATAACACTCTTTGACTGCCTCGTTGGCCTAGTGGTCGTAAGCGCGACTGCGTGTTTGAATCCCGGATTTGGCCAAAAACTCTGTTATTAAGTTTTTCTGTCAATAAATTCTCAGAAACAGACCGATGGTATGAGAAAGTTAGCAGTGACCCCTGTGCCTCAGAAAGCACCTGAAGCCGTTGGTTTTGCGCCTGATCTCTTGCCGGTCGTATCGGATTACCGTCTTATCGGACTATAAGAGTGAGGGAATAGAGAGTACACCTGTGTTTGCGCACTCCCTGTTGCACTATAATCCTATCCTGTGCAATTGGCTAATCTCCGATGAGACTGGTCGCCGTAACTTTTACGTTTACGTGGTAGAGCCATGCTGCAACTATATTAATAGTATAGTTGTAGCACGAATGGGTCGGCTCGACCGGGAAGGACCACGCTCACAGAATACCAGCGTAAAATAGCAGGTTAATGCTGCTGTGTTTCGTATGGTGAGTGTAGAGAACCGAGACCCTTTTACTGGAAAAGAGGCATTCTATCTTAGTTCTCACGGCTGAC
Source organism: Parnassius orleans (assembly GCA_029286625.1). Taxonomy (NCBI): domain Eukaryota; kingdom Metazoa; phylum Arthropoda; class Insecta; order Lepidoptera; family Papilionidae; genus Parnassius; species Parnassius orleans. Next base: position 597,274 of record JAGSMP010000260.1, on the reverse strand, counting down.
AACGCATCTGCATTTAAATTCGCAAACGAAGATAGATGTAGATGTCTATGGGTCACAGCAACCACTTACCATCAGGTGGACTGTGTGCTCGTTTGTCACCCTTATTCTATAAAAAAACTTATATTCGGTTTGGGGGACATAATTATTATTATAACATAATTCTTAAACGTAAAAAAATCCCGTGTTTTATTGTTTAGTTTCCACAGATGTTATAATGATCTTAGTGAGCTGAAGCTTTGACTCATGTCACGCGTTTTAATTAAATAGTTTTGTATGAAACAAAATGTTTTGTACAAAAACAAGCTTTTACGTTGAACATAAAACACACACAAAGCAAATGTCTGACTTCAGTGAAAATTTAATGAACACTCTTTTATAAATAGATACGAGTTGTTTTCATGTAGACGCAGCAATAAACAAAGAATATATCCTTTGTGAACATTTAAATGTACCTGGAATTCTTGTTTTTGTCTGTGTCATTGAAACGAAATGGTGAATCTTTATTACTTCGGCGTAAAAAAAAAAGGCATTTTCAAAACGTCTCAGAAATGAGAGGAGGTATGTGCTCAGCTTTTTACGTGATAGAGCCACGCTGCAGCTATAATATGGTTGTAGCATGCATGGGTCGGCTCGATCGGGGAAGGACCACGCTCTCACAGAATACCAGCGTAAAATAGCAGGTTAATGCTGCTGTGTTTCGTATGGTGAGTGTAGAGAACCGAGACCCTTTTACTGGAAAAGAGGCATTCTATCTTAGTTCTCACGGCTGACAACGCATCTGCATTTAAATTCGCAAACGAAGATAGATGTAGATGTCTATGGGTCACAGCAACCACTTACCATCAGGTGGACTGTGTGCTCGTTTGTCACCCTTATTCTATAAAAAAACTTATATTCGGTTTGGGGACATAATTATTATTATAACATAATTTTAAACGTAAAAAACCCGTGTTTTATTGTTTAGTTTCACAGATGATATAATGAACTTAGTAAGCTGAAGCTTGACTCATGTCACACGTTTTAATTAAATAGTTTTGTATGAAATAAAATGTTTTGTAGAAAAACAAGCTTTTACGTTGAACATAAAACACACAAAACAAATGTCTGATTTCAGTGAAAATTTAATGAACACTCTTTTATAAATAGATACGAGTTGTTTTCATGTAGACGCAGCAATAAACAAAGAATATATCCTTTGTGAACATTTAAATGTACCTGGAATTCTTGTTTTTGTCTGTGTCATTGAAACGAAATGGTGAAACTTTACTACTTCGGCGTAAAAAAAATAAAAAGGCATTTTTAAAACGTCTCAGAAATGAGAGGAGGTATGTGCTCAGCTTTTTACGTGGTAGAGCCACGCTGCAGCTATAATATGGTTGTAGCATGCATGGGTCGGCTCGATCGGGGAAGGACCACCCTCTCACAGAATACCAGCTGCTTCCGTGTTTCGTATGGTGAGTGTAGAGAACCGGAGACCCTTCTTACTGGAAACGAGGCATTCCACCTTAGTCCTCAGGGGTGACAACGTATCTGCATTTTGATTCTTAATCGAGGATAAATGTTCTATGGGCCACAGCATCCACTTATCATTAGGTGGACTGTGTGCTCTTTTGTCACCCTTATTCAATAAAAAGTGGGACGTATGTAGCCTGTAACTTAACTTAACTTAACTTTTTTAAACCTAACTAAACTTTAATTCTACTGCCGTTTCAAAAATAAGGTTCCGAGAATGTATATTAGGCGAAGGATGGATGTTTTTTTGTAACATTGAAGTGACAAGCAAACTTACAGTCCACCAGCTAACTGCCTATCATGCCGCCCAGAGACAACTGCAATCAACTCCAAATAATGAAGCCTACAGATATATTGTCACCACTAAGGACTAAGATGGAATGCCCACAGCTAGTAATTATACTGGATTTCTATATCTTTCACAATAGAATACAGTTGTGCTCGCACTGCTATTTTGCGGTAGAAACAGGTAAGGGGTTGGTACTTACATAGGCAAAATAGGAGTCCTAATCAGGACTGTACTTAGTGGAGGTCTATGGAGAAGGCCTATTATATGCAGTGCATTTGTGATGGGCTATTATAATGATGATGATGATTTGAAAAGAAATTGTATTACTATTGTTTCGTGCGGGGTGATTGAAAAGCCGATCATACAAAAACAACCACTCACACTGCAAATGTACAATTACGTCGACCTAAGTAGCTAGGCATTGAATAGAATAGAATAGAATAGAATAATTTTTTATTCAATATAGATTACATGTGTAATTCTTATTGAAAGTCATTTTTTACTTTACCACTGGTTCGAAAACCCTGTCCTGGGAAGAACCAGCAAGAAACCCAGGGACATTTTTAAAGTAAATTTTACATTAATGGTTGTACAAACTATTTAAGTACAAAACTTATTTTAGAAACTGCTTGGTAGCGACCACCTCATTCCCAGGGGTTATTATCAATCATGTATTCATTTATATTATAATAACCCTTTTATACAGTTTCAGCTTAACAAAACATTTAAACTTGGTAATAGAGAGAGCCTGTACACTTCCGGGACCTTGTTGTAATAGCGTATACATTGCCCCAAGAATGAATTACTGACTCTGTGGAGTCGAGAAACTGGTATCACTAGCTTGTGTTTGTTCCTAGTGTTTACAGAATGTATATCACTTTTTTTACTAAAACTACCTTTGTTTTTGTGAACATACATTAAATTTTCGTAAAGATACTGAGAGGCCAAAGTTAATATATTTATTTCTTTAAATTTATCTCTAAGAGACACTCTCGGTTTTAGGTTGTAAGATATCATTATTGTAGTGGTCCTCGAGACTCGTAAATATCGTAGGTCGTTTGTTTTACACTAGCTTTCCAGAAGAAAAGTTCACTATAGTGTTCCCCAGACGGGTCCAGCAAAAAGAAATTTTGTTTGCTCAGTGTCGGAAAAAGTTATTGAAAAACAACCACGAATTCGCATCCTATTCCACCATGACAATGCTTCGGCGTACACCGCGAACAAGACAAAGTCATTTTTGGCTTCTGAAATGGTGAAGCTCGTGACCTATACCGCACAAAGTCCAGACCTCGAACCATGTGATTTCTTAATTTTCCCAAAAATAAGATATTTGATGAGAGATTTGACATCTACGGAGCCAGAAGAGGCCGTGGTAGCTTTCAACCAGCAAGTTAAAAACATGCCCTTAGACCAATGGTTCTTATGTTTACAAAAACGGTTTCAACAAATAAAAAAAGTTAAAATGTTATGGAGAACACTTTGAAAATGATTAAATATATTAGTTTAGCAAGTAGTTGTTTTACTTATGAGATACCCAAAACTTTCTGTGTACCCCTCGTATTTTACATTTGACATATATAAGAGATGGCATGTTACTTCATTATTTCCTCCTTTATATTCTCCATTTTGATGAAATAATAATGATTCAATAGCGGTATTTTAGACAAAAGTATTTTCCTTTCAGAGAAAATATCAAATACGTTTAGATTCAACGTTCGTGTATCACGGCATATACAAGTAACGAACTCATTCCCAAAGCGTATTTTCAATTTCAATTACGTCTATAATAAGGACGACGAGTGTAAATATATTTTCTATACACATTGAAATTAAATCTTCTTGTTGGATCTCACTATACCGGAGTTGGTAAATTAATGTCATATGTTGTATGTAGAGCAGTGATAGCTCAGAGGCTAAACGCTCGCTGTAAAGATCACAGTACGCGAGCATACCAAGTTCGATCTCCACTTAAATTATTGATTAGAAATTTCTGATTCACAACTTCAAACTTCAAAAATGAAAACATCATGGGTAAATAACATATGTTATAAAAAATGACATATCCATAAATAAAATTACGGGGATATATGAAGGCCGCCGACAGGCACCGGGGCGTTGCGGACATCACATAATCTATGGCCGATATACAGAGACAATCTCAAGCAACAGTTTAAACTCAAACTCTCAAAATTTAAGTCAAGACCATACTATTTACACCAAGATAATTTGACTTTGTGAAATCTGAGTTTAATCTCGAATGTGTCACTGATAACTGCTTCATAACTTTCTCAAATATGGGAGAAGATTATGAATTACAGTGGAAGTGATTTACTTTATTCTATAAAACTACTTTTACGGATTCTATCGCGTTTAATTAACTTATTTTTATTAAATTCCCGACATTTTGCGTGCTTTACAGTACCCATGGTCACGAGGGACTGAGGTGATTGACGTCCCGATGTCGTAATTAACCCGAGTACCTACGGATTACAGGATAAAATCCTAGTGTGAGGGTAACGTGTTTTAAATTTAAAAAAAAATATGCAGGAGAAATTGAAGAACATAAATACATTAAAATTACGTTTATATTTCTGATAGAATATACTATAGAATGCCTCTTTTCCAGCAAAAAGGATGTCCTGCTTGTCTGCAATCACCATACTATACACAGCAGCATTAGCTGCTATTTTACGCTGCTATTCTGTGAGTACGTGTTTCTCCACCAGTTGACCCGACTCATACATCCTTAGTAAAGATACTAGGACTCAGGGTATTTTAGATCTTCCTACGGACAGAATTAAATTTTAATCAAATCTATATGCTGACGCTTAAGAGAACCGGTGTAAATACAGGTAGCGAGGCATTACATCTTAGTTCACAAGGCCTCTTTGTTTGAAGTTGAAGTTGTCCATAGGTTCGAGCTCGTTTACAAATGTTATTGTTAAAATGATTTTGAATGTTTTAATTATGTAGTTGGTTAGTTATTAGAAGTCAGAAGTTTCCTCAAAGAAATTACAGAAAAGAAAATATAATTGGTAACCTAGTTCCTGAATTCCAATAAAACCATTATTTGGCATTCTTAGTCGGGATTCAGATAACAGTTTCAAATAACCGTTTTATTGGACTTTTGATAGATCAGCACTAAAAGAAGTACTAACATTTTATTATTCTAGACTCTACTTACTTTGACATCGAAAATGCTTGCGAATATAGAGTAAAGCAATTACAAGGTCAATGAGAATGATGTGATTTTTTTTAAATATTTATTATTATTGAACATACATATTACGTAGTGTTGGAGCTATCACGGTACCAGAAAAATATTTCTTTATATATAATACACAATTTTTAATTACCATATTTTTTAGCATAGGGCTACATAAAGTTTATAGTAGACATAGTTAAGTATGTACACCTATTTGTGACTAGCGACCCGTCTTTTTTTGTGATAACAGTTTTTTGTTATTTATAAAAATTATTGGTAAATCCAATTGTATGTTTTATATTAAAAAATTTACGTATAACATGATTATACACAATTTTCTTTAATAAGTTGAAATACACAAGTTATCACTAATAACCTTATTATTATTTTTCCAATTTTCTGATAATTTTATGTCAAACTTCAATTTAAAAAAAAGTTTTGAAAATCCAAAACTGCACGACTCATAATGCTCATATGATCATCATATCATCATTCAAGTCACTCTATGAAGTCCAAGACGTATTTAAGTATATTTATACGTAGTACTATTATTTATTCTGGTTTTAAAATATTGTAATAAAAATCTGTGATTATAATAATAATCAAGTATGTAGGTATCACATTTGGTTTTTCGAATATTTTGTATTGTACAGCGATCTTTATGAGCACGAGCCACTGCAAACACCCGATACAGTATTCACTCACGACGGCGGCTGAGCCCGAAGTGAGTGAGTGAGGCAGTCTATTTAGTAAAATAAATTATTACAAGGCTGCTTAAAACAGAGAAACTTAAAAAAAATAATTATAACTAAGCAAAACAAATTTACCACGTGCTCGGCGATGAAGGAAAACATCGTGAGGAAACCTGCATGTCTGAGAAATAAGGAAAAAAAATATTTCGAAGACATGTGAAGTTCGCCACACGCATTGGAGTAGCGCGGCGGACATTTCCTTGCCCTGAAAGCCTCTCAGAAATAAGAGGAGGCCTGTGCCCAGCAGTGGGACATATATAGGCTGTAACTTAAACTTTTTTTTTTACAAAACAAAATTCCCACATGATAGATAAAGAGATTAAGAAATAGATTGAGTTGAAAAATTGATATTTTCAAAGTTATCGTGTTTACCCCTCCATGCGGACTTTATAAATCCACACCCTAAGGCACTAAAACCATTTTTTATATAAAATGGCAATTAATTGCCAGATTAGAGTACCTTTACCGACGAGCGTGTATGCGTAGATATATGGATGTAAAGGAGGCGAGAGAAGTGTGTCAGGATCGTGCCAAATGGAAGTTCGTAGTCTCTGCCTCCCTCTGGGTGACAGGCGTGAGTGTTTATGTTTATGTAAAAAAAAATTTATAAGTTCAACAAAAATTTATCTTTCTGACAATGTGCTTTTTATATAATTTATGTGTACAATATTATGATTGTTAGATACGATTTCATGCGACAAAACGTTGGAATCTTGATTTTTAGACCCTAGTAGAACATACTACAGCTTCGCGGTTAAGGGCCTATACTACCTCAAATGGCTTAGCATAATCCTCCGTTATGCTGAAAATACTGCAGCATTGATTTTGAAATAAATATATGGTGAAGTTGAGGATTAATGTTAGTACTATGTTAGACGAAAACACGATTCCATAAAATTTTCTCGATAGAAAAAATCCAAAGTTACCTCCAAACCGAAAAATAAACCGCTGGTATTCAAAAATACTTCAAATTAGATCATGAAACTTTGCATACTAACTGAACTAACTATAAAGCAGGGCTTATGTTTTTACTTTTTAATTATCATTATTTTCACCGTAAAAGAAATTACCTAAACTATCGTCGTTTTAAAGCTTATTCCCTGCCGCCCGACACCGCCGCTCACTCTCGCTTCGGCTTTCGAACACAGATCAGATCAGAACACATTACGCAACAGGACGACTTAAAATTAAAATATTGAAATAGATACTTAGGTTTATAGTGTTGGCGCAACGGGAAATAAGCGCATAAAAATAAGATGCGACTGGTTGGCGTAAAGAAACGTATGATAAACGTAATGAAGTAAGTATCACTGACCTATCTACTTACAGTATTAGTGATTACAAATATGTAGAAATTTAGCATATGACACGTTTGGTGCAGTGGCTAAGCGATTGGTTGCTGCACTACTAGTCACAGGTGTTTCTGTATGTGAAGATTTGTGTTTGTAAACACACCGTCCACGATTCGGGAGAAATCGTGCGTGGGGCAACTTTTATAAAAATAAAAGATAAAAAGTTACCTAAATAGGTTTGTTTTGTTTTGACAATATACAACAAAATATAGGTATCTATGTAATAATTGTTTTTATAACGTTGCCCTACTCCAGATTTCTCCTGAATCGGAGACGGTGCGATTACAAACATAAATTTTCACAACTATCTGTAGGCCATAAAAATATTTGTTCCGTATGGGAATCGAACCTGACCCGAAGTGCAGAAGCCAAGCACTTAGTAATAAAAATATAAGTATGTTCGGTAAGTACCACCTATCTAACTATAAAGAAATAAAACTGTAACTTACTTATTGAGGCCTTAGGGTGAGCATAATGATGCGTATTATTGTTGTCGATAAGCGTTATCGATAGTGTATTTAGTTTTGTCATTATGTGGGTTAGTGATAAAATGATAAAAATATATAAAACAACGTATTTATTGAAGAAAGTGAAGTGAAAAATGTTAAACATTGTTGATAACAACACCTGCTTGTGTTGTTATATTGTGCCAACAGGCAAAATATTATTTTGAATAAATTCCGCCGTTTTGGTACAAAACAAAGGAGTAGCTATTGTGTCACTAAAGAAATTCATAGAGCGAATGCGCAAAACAAATTTCTTCGATATATAATGGAAAACAAATGACTCATAACATAACAATGTCGCACCACCCTTGTATACCGCACCGCCGCCGTGTACCTGCCTTTTATGATTCATTTGTTGTTATCGATAATGGCGTTGCGCCCGCGCAACATGCTCACTGCCCCAGCCGGGCTGAGGCCGAGCTATGATTTATGACCCCAACTGCACGGACAAAATAATTTTACTATAGTATGTAATACAAGGCGAAAACTATATTGTTAAAGTTTATAAGATTGTAAAATGCAAAGCGTAAACTTACTAACAAGCCAATGTACCTACCTACAGAATTTTCAGTGCAATGGTGATTCGCTCTTGACTAGTTTTTGTAGCAGTAGAATTTATGCAGTGGTTTAGAATCGGTTTGCAAATTTTATAGGTATGTATATGTAGGTACTTGCATAGACCTACTACCAACATAATTACATACGTAAACGGCTGTCACATTACATACATACACGGCGAAAACTATAAAACTCAAGCTTCCTACTAAACCAACAATGGGCGGATCTTTTCACTATAAGAGGAACTTCCAGTATAAGCTGACCTCGCATTGTTTAGGCTTTCCACAATGAAGGGTCAACTTATACTAGATCCATAGCTTTATGAAAATACAGCTAAAGTTCTAGTACAATGAAATTAAATCTGCGACATATAATTTTATGTTCATTTAATGACAAGTTAATATTAAAGTATGACTGAAAATTGTATTGCTTAGTGCTCGTCCGATAATAGTTTATTTTACTCTAACAAAATCGCTTTGACTCGTGTTCCGCGTGACCGCGAGCCGTAGTGTGCGAACGAGTGGCGCGGGGAAGTGGAAGGAAATTAGAATTTGAGCTGAGGTAATATAGGCCCTTAAGGCATGCAATAAATCAAGTTTTTGGGTAAAACATAGCCTAGATCACTTCAAGCAATGCTCCCAATCTGTTTGTCAAGTTTTATTACAATCAATTCAGCCATTTCAAAGGTTAGCCCGGACAGACACAAACAGACAGACAGCCAAAAATCTTAACAATAGTTATTTATGTATTCAATGTATGCAAATAACATCCTCAGCTCAATAAAACGTAGTTATTTCCATATTACAGACAGATATGCTATTCATCTTGTCCGGACATTTGTATCACTAATATTACCCTTTACACTTTTATATTACATATACATTTCAATATATTTTCAATTTATTTCTTATTCTTTATACTTGGTTAACTAATTGCGCCATTACTTCCACGTACACGGCTCGCGTACAAAGAAAAAAGGAAAGAGATTTTTTTTGGCCATTTTTTAACAATCTTGCACTGAATACTCTAAATAAACATTATATATTAGGTGTAATCTTATAACTAGACCTAAAATAAGAAATTAATCTTTTTGAAAAAAAATTAATATAAAAATAATTTAAATTTGGTATAAAAACACTAATACAAAATAGCAACCCGAAATGCTGCCGCATCCATCTAGCATGTATTAACACAGAACCAGGTGGTTATCCACACTACGTGCCGAATGGAAAGATAATAATTTAAATAGATTGTATAATTATAATGTATGAACGAAAGAAATGAAAATTAAAATTAAAACGCTTTGAACATACATAAATGTACATATTAAAACATAAAAACATTAAATGTTATATTAGTAATCTACGATCGTAGCTGTTTGTTTAACAATATTGCTTTATGTTTTATACGAAAACTATGCACTGATTGTAGGTCTCGAATAGGTGGTGGGAGGTTATTCCAGCACTTGGTTGCGGATTATCGAATGCTCCCTCGGAATGCAGCAGAATGATGTATAGGTATTAACAACCTGTACGCCGAAACTCCTGTCGAAATTGTAGCATTGTCTCGTGCCCATTGTAACATATTATAAAGATAGGAGGGTGTTCTAATTATAATATACGTCGCAGGTTTATGGTATCATAAACCGGAGACAATCCAGTTTTTGATCAAAAACCTAGAATGATTTAGTTTTATAATAAAATCAACATAACGTAACCTAACCTAACCTATGGAGTACCACCTTTGCCGCATATTGGCAGGGCCACAGAAGCTCTTTCGCACACATACGCTGTCCCACCAGCGCTGGCCCCATCTCGGGGAGGACTTCTCCTCCCCTTTTTCCTTCTCAGGTAAGGAGCACCAGAAACACAAAGCGCGCTTTTCTCCACGGCCTCTAACTCCACCTGCGTAACGTAAATCCTCCCTCCCACCCCACCTAAGTCCGATATGCGGAGGCCATGGGGCCAGGAAAAACGCACTCGGAAGCACTAGCTTGCCCGACCAGAGCGGCGGATCTGGTCTCTGGTTCCACCACCAACCAACTTTCGGCTGCGTAGGATAGGGAGAGCAGCCCCTCGTTATACCGACACTCCTTTTCCCCTGGGGCCCCACCACCACCGCATCAACGGTGTAGCCCCGCCAGAGTCGCGGAGGATATGGAAAGTGTCACATCGCTATCCCAATACTCCTCTTCCCCCGCGACTCCGCTTCAGCTGTAGTGGTAGAGGGAAAGGACAGCCCTCTCGCCACAGCCCACCAATACACCTCCGAAGTGGGCTCGTCGAGCCCACTCGTAGTGGCCACCTCGGGCCAGCCCTACACCTTGGCCCAGCCAGGTAGATTTCTGTTTGTTCAACGCGGGTAACCAAGGCACGGCTATTAAGCCCAAACGCCACACCGGTTCGGGGGGGAACCTAACTTACATATGTTTATATTTATATATAACCTAACCTAAGCTTAAATTTTAGCATACACGGTCACCTATACAAGTTCAGGGTTTTGATCAAAAAACAGGATTTTTAGGTTAATGATAATATTAAGTAATAACTTTGCCTTCTACCGGTTCTTGATCAAAAGCCTAGGTTTTTGATCAAAACCTGATTTTACCATAAACCTGCGATATATACATGATTAAAAAAATTGACAACGTATAGTTTTTTAATAATTAATTTTCATTTCACTCAATAACAATACTATAAAACTCATTTCACATTTCATCACATTCGAACAAACTAAATCTATAAATCGGTGATTAGGTTTTCCAAATTTAAGTCCAAGGGAAATTACGACACATCTTCTCGTCAGGTATACATCAAAAATTGAAAACGAGATACAACCAGTGCGTGTTGCTAGTGATGACTCATGGAACTGAGACATGGTCCTTCACTGCTGGCCGTATGAGGAAGCTCAAAGTCGCTCAGCGAGCTATGGAGAGGGCTATGCTCGGGTTCTCTGTGTGATAGACTTAAAAGCGAGGATATACACAGTAGAACCAGAGTAATACATAGCCCAACGGATTAGTAAGCTGAATTGGGAATGGGCCGGCCATATAGCTCGAATAACCGACAACCGATGAGGGAGAAAGGTTCTCGAGTGGCAGCCTCGTACCGGCAGGCGAAGTGTAGGGCATCCCCCCACTAGATGGAGTCACTACCTGATAAGACATGCAGGAAGTCAATGGATGCAAGTGGCTCGTGACCGTGCTTTGTGGCATTCCTTGGGGGAGGCCTATGTTGAGCAGTTGACTTTTGATGGGCTGTAATGATAATGATGATGATGAAGGTTTTCCAAACTCTCAGCTGATTAGAATAATTGTATATGGATAATATGTAACATCCGATAATTTTCTCGCAATTTATTTTTAATTTTCTTGCAACCTAATTGGTAGGTTTGAATAAAATTTTACTGTCATAAAATTTACTTTGAAATATTTTTATTTTATTAAAACCGTTTAGTGGCGGTGTGAGACTCTACCTCATTACGAAAATAAAAATCTGCGTGTGCCAACCCGCTTGCTAACTATGGCAAATATCCCCTTTAAGGGACAATCTATGGAGGACCTCTACTGCTGGACATAGAACCTTCTGGTTATTATAGACTTTCGATATGGTATTCAACGTGGTAGTAGTTTTGTAGCTATATTATTGGTATAATTGTAGCACGAACGAGCATGCGGCTCACCCGATGGTAAGTGATGGCGGCCGCACGATGGGAAGTGCAGTTGCGTTTCTCTATCTGTTTCACACCTTTTACCCACTTAATAACAATGCTTATTAACCATAATTATGTATTCTGTAATTTATCCATAAAACTTACTCACGTAATTTACATTTTTTTGTCACATTTTTTTATAAGGCTCAAAGTTAAAGCATAATATAGCATATATACGTGTATAAGAAAAAAATATTTTAAATAAAATAAACTACCAAATAAATCATCTAAACTTTTACTTAAAAAAATCAAAATATAAACTTTTAATTTAAAAATTCAGCATAAATTTAAAAATTCTAGAGCAGCGTTGATTAGGTGCGAGATGAATGATACTGCGATCGTATATCCACCAACCAAGGCACCACCAATTAAGGCATATCCTCTCTACAGCGATAAAGGCCTCCAGTAGTGAACTTGAACCAGAAGGCAATTAAATAATATTTTGTTATTTTTCAAGTTACCATTATCATTACAGCCTTCCAAAAGTTTTTTTTTTATAGGAAAAGCGTGACAAACGAGCACACAGTCCACCTGATGGTAAGTGGTTGCTGTGGCCCATAGACATCTACATCTATCCTCGATTAAGAATCAAAATGCAGATGCGTTGTCAACCGTGAGGACTAAGATTGAATGTCTCGTTTCCAGAAAAATTGGTCTCCGGTTCTCTACACTCACCATACGAAACATAGTAACGTTACGCTGCTTTTTCACGCTTGTATTCTGTTAGAGCGTGGTCCTTCTCCGATCGAGCCGACCCGTTCGTGCTACAATTATACCACTAATATAGCTGCAGCATGGCTCTACCACGTTGAATACTACGTCTAAAGTCTACTGCTGAACATAGAACCTCCTCCATAGATTGTCCCTTAAAGGGGATATTTGCCATAGTTAGCAAGCGGCTTGGCAAACGCAGATTTTTATTTTCGTAATCTTATTATGAAAACGCTGCTGCCAACCTCCTGCTTTGTTTCCTCTTACGACACCAATGGGACGATATGAGGTAGAGGATCTCACACCGCCACTAAACGGTTTTAATAAAATAAAAATATTTCAAAGTAAATTTTATGACAGTTAAATGTTATTCAAACCTACCAATAACCTTCGCCAACATTTATTTTGTTAGGTTAGTTATTTAGGCAACATTAAAAAAGTAAATTCACATTTGGAGGATGTTATGATGATCGTAATTGAATGTGTAAACCTTTGTAGCGAATGACTTGATGCTGGCTGCAATAAAGATAAATTATAACTTCGGCGCCTCGGTTATTTAATTTTCGAATGTTTACATTAGTAGCTCATTATTATTTCGTCACATTTATATTGCTTATACACGTATTTTATATACATAATAGGTCGGGAAAAGTTTCTTTGTATTTTGTTTGTATAAAATTGAAGAAAAATCTCTTTGGTTGTGCTGTTTGTATTTGGCTGGTTTTAATATCAATATATAAAGAAAATTCAGAAAAAGGAAAATAAAAAGTAAAAAACACTTTCCCGCCATTTTTTAATTATTTTTCAGTCCGCCAAAATGAGTGAATCTAACGAAGAAATTCGATACATTCTGAAGTTTTATTACGAAAAAGGGCAAAATGCGACTCAAGACGCGAAAAAAATTTGTAACGTTTATGGGCCTAATGCAGTATCAGTTAGAGTAGCACAAAGTTGGTTCAAGCATTTTCAGTCCGGGAATTTTGATGTCAGAGTTGCCCTCATACTGATAAAGTTGATGTCATTTTTGGAAAAGTGGAGCAAGACCGGCATATTAGTAATAACAACATAGCCGAGGAATTGAGGATTGACCACAAAATAAAAGATTGACCAGAAAATGTCTGTCTATACAAAATAGCTCGATATTTGGGTACCACACGAGCTCACTGAAAGAAATTTAATGAATCATATACACATTTGCGATTCTCTATTAAAACGTAATGAAACTGAACCATATTTGAAAAGATTGATCACTGGTGATGAAAAGTGGATCACCTACGACAAGAACGTGCAAAAAAGTCATGATCAAAGGGTAGTCAATCTTCACATACTGGAGCGAAACTCGGATTGACACGCAATAAGTTTGATACTGTGTATATGGTGGGATTGGGAGGGCATCGTTTATTATGAGATTTTATCGCCGGGCAAAACCATCGATTTGGATCTTTACTGCCAACAATCAATGAGACTCAACCAAGAAATTGACGGCTCCGTGGCGCAGTGGCTTAGCAATGAGATGTTGCACTGGGGGCCGCGGGTTCGAATCCCGCACGGAACAAGTATTTGTATGGCCTACAAATAATTGTTCCGGGTCTGGATGTTTGTTCTCGTGCAATATATGTTTGTAAACTGCCTCCACGATACAGGAGAAAATCCTAGTGTGGGGGTAACGTTATAAAAAAAATAGATTAAAGAATAGATTAAATAGATTAAAGAAATTGAGAAAAAAGGCCGGAATTGATCAACAGAAAAGTCTTTCATCATGATAACGCCAGACCACACGCTTCTTTGGCCACTCAGCAAAAATAAACAGAGCTTCGTTGGGAAATGTTAATGCATTCACCATTTTTCACCTGTATTAGTCTCTTCAGAATTCTTTGGGTAGTGTTAGGTTAACATCAAGGGAGGACTGTCAAAACTACTTGTCGCATTTTTTTCATCTAAAATCCCAAGATTTCTTTAGCAACGGGATTATGTCCCTACCTACAAGATGGCAACAAGTTATCGAACAAAATGGCACATATATATTATAATTAAATGTAATTAAACTTTGAAAAAAACATACCTTGAATTTGTATATAAAATGCACAAGGCTTTCTCGAAAAAATAAGTGGGGTGCAAAGTAAAAAACTATCGGCCTGCGTAAGTGAATCCATCCTCCTATTTCCATCTCATGGGTATCGAAAGAGACGACGATGGTAAATGTGAAAAATAAGTGGCTACCAACAGGTAGCGGCATAATTATCCCGTTAAGGCCGGTCGTAGTAATCTAGACCCAGATAAATGAGTGGAAACAACGTCAGAAGTGCGCGACGAGACGAGAGAGAGAGAAGAGGAAGAGAGAGAGGGGGTGTCCTACTCTCCAACAGTGGATTTTACGATTTATTATTTGGAAGAATAAGTACAACGCGTTGTATAATCAATGTTGAACCTGACACACGGAAATTAGAATAATCTACTACCTCGTCGACATCATACGATTTTGCCAAAGACAGCTCTACTTAGAAAAACGCGTTTACGGTATACATAATATAAAATCTACTACATAGTTTTTTATAATATTGAAGTATTCAAATATAATTATAAGCATAGATATCATGAAATAATAAAATTGCGTATCGCATTCATGTCAATTTTGATTTAGTTGTATAACATTTCTATATAGACTGCTTGTACAAGGTTATCATCATCATCATCATCATTACAGCCCTTCACAAGTCCACTAAGAACGCCACAAAGCACGGTCCTGAGCCACCTGCATCCATCGATATAATGCAACGTTATTAATGGTTTGTATTTAAAATAGAAAGTGCAAAATATTCAGAAATATTTAATTTTGTTTACAATCAACAATATTATAAAAACACATACTTATAAATTCATTTATGTACTGCTTAAGACAAACATTATAAGTAATACATAAATATTATAAATATTTAAATATAACTAATTTTTACGGATTTTATGGCGTATATTAACTTATTTTATATTCCTAACGTTTCGAGCACTTTACAGCACCCATAGTAACGGGGGGGGGGACTGAGTTGTTTACCGTCCCAATGTCATAGTTAACCACGGCCAGGTACTTTAGTCAACCGTTAACCGTTACAGCCTGCTAAAGTCCACTGCTAAACATAGGCCTCCCCCATTGACATTTGTTATAGTTGCCACGCTTGGTAAGTGGGCTGGCAATTGTTTTCTATTGTTATAATGTGTTTTTTTTTTTTCACTCTTACGATATCCACGAGATTGATATATAGAGCAGTGGATACCCTTACATCGCCACTCCACGACGTACACTGTTGCTTATAGTAAAATGTAGTAAAGACTGTTACGTTGCTTTACTTAAGGGTCTTATATTTCAATAAAAACAGTGCTTAAATATAAAGGATAAAGTTTAAACAAAATATGTCACTTACATTATATTTTAATTTTCCCTATTTTGTATATTAAAATGATACTTCTTTGTTTTACAGGTATGATAACACTTTAGTATACAAATCTGTAAGTACATTTTATATAAAATATTTATACGTGATAGAGCCATACTACAGCTATAATATGGTTCTAGCACGAATGGCTCGCCTCGACAGTAAAGGACGGCGCTCTCACAGAATATCAGCGTAAAATTGCAACTTAATGCTGCTGTGTTTCGTATAGTGAGTGTCTTTACACTCACTGTACGAGTTTACTGTAAACGAGGCATTCCATCTTAGTCCTCAGGGGTGACGACGCATCTGTATACTTAATCGAGAATAGATGTAGAAGTTTATGGGCCTCAGCACCCCCTTATCATCAAGTGGACTGTGTTCTCGTTTGTCACTCTTATCATTTATTTATTATAATTATATTTTTTTTATAGAATAGGGTGACAAACGAGCACACAGTCCACCTGATGGTAAGTGGATGATGTGGCCCACAGACATCTACATTTATCCTCAATTAAGAATCAAAAGCAGATGCGTTGTCACTCTTCAGGACTAAGATGGAATGCCTCTTTCCAGTAAAAGGGTCTCCGGTCTCTACACTCACCATACAAAACACAGCAGCATGAAGCTGCTATTTTACGCTGGTATTCTGTGAGAGCATGGTCCTGCCCAGGTCAAGCCGACCCATTCGTGCTACAACCATAATATAGCTGCAGCGTGGCTCTACCACGTATAAAAATTATGTAGTGTTATTATTATTTTCTCAGAATGAAATCAGCCTGTTTTTGAAAATTCAGATAATTGTCTACTTTACTGGTGACCGCTGATTATATGGATTGAATTTAAATGAACATAATGTATTGCCTGGCAATAGCCGCAAAAAAAGATATACTTTTATACCCGAATATCATGCGAGCGAATTCGCGCGAGTCTGCTAGTATACAATATTTCACTTCATACCGCACTAACGGACATTGGTGGATCTTATTTTTCTGAACTCTGAACTCATGAAATTATTATGTCTCGGTCCTACGTTTGACAAGGGATCGGGATTATGTAGGTCCATTGTCAGAACTCGTATAAAACCAGTGATGTGAAATAGATAAGATTTTTAAACGCACCGATCGATACGTCAAAAACATTTCACAGATTCTGCCTCCAAATCTTTTAAATTTTCTCTTTGTACACATTTTTGGGGTAAATTAAAAATATATATTGCAATTGAAATCGATTTTTATTATTGAATAATTTATAACTAGATATATTCTGGCACATTAATCATAATCTTTACAACTGAAAACTAATTGTCGATGGAACAGACAACTTGCGGTCGCGTCTGACGGCTAGTAAATAATTATTAACAAATTAAAATATACGATTATTAAACAATTAATAACTTTCTAATTTATTATACAGGGTTATTTTTCAAATGGTAGCCAAATTTTAAACTTAAGTTGAAATATGTATATAATGATATACCGTTATTGCAGTTTTTGAAAATACGAGTAAATAAGGCTTCTACTTTTATTCGAAATTATCCTAAATTGAATGTGATTTATGGGCAACAACGTTTTTGCCTACCGTTCGACCCTTACGAATGTGTGCATGTGCAGTAAAATCGGTTAAAATAATGCATTACCACGCATTTTGAATTTAAAAGATAAAAATGACATAATGTTTGAGATTTTTTAAATTACTTTTACTTCACCGTTTGCCTACATTACTTATTCTGAAAGTTCTCTACAAATTTGGCCGGTTATTGCAAAATAACCCTGTATACTAGGGACCCACTCTGGTTTCGCCTGGGTAGGATCTATTAATGTGGCGTTATTTAGATTAAGATAATCAAAGACCATCTATTTTAGCAAGTTCCCGTTTTTTTATATAAAAAAATCCAAGATTTTTTAATAAAATATATACTCTAGGTCACCCTGGTATTGCTCTCTATCTGTTCGTGAAGTGGGATTACAATCGCTTCAGCCTTTTTGGGAGATTAGCCCGGATAGATAGACAGACAGATAAAAAAATTAAAAACGTTTTATACATATACATGTCATAATAGTATGCCAATAACACCTGAGCTAAAAAAATACAGTTTTTTCGATATTACAGATGCTTCAATCTTATCTATTTGTATAGAACTAAGTGATAAGGCTCTTTACTACCTTGGACTTTAAAATTCTAATGAGGTAACACCTTTTAAGTATTTCTGTTAAGTAGCGTAGGGTATAGAGAGGCTGTATAAGCTGAGAGGCATTAGCTCTTACTCCTCCTAAGTATAATAGACTTGTATATATTTTTTCGGCTCGACCGTTGAAGGACGCTCTTACAGAATACCAGTGTAAAAAATATGAATGCTGATATGTTTCGTATAGTGAGTGTAAAGTACCGGAGACCCTTTTCTCTGGAACCGAGGCATTCCATCTTAGTACTCAGAAGTGTCAACGCATCTGCATTTTGATTCTAATTCGAGGATAGATGTAGATGTCTTTAGGCCACAGCATCCACTTAACATCAGGCGGATCGTGTGTTCGTTTGTCACTTCAGTTTTATAAAATAATACTTCTGTCCTGGAAGGTACTGCGAAGATCGGCAAAATAACCGACATGACTTTTATGATTAATATAAAAATATGGCATAGCCCAAGGACACTTGCAACCAATTTCAAACAAAGAAGACTACCCCCTTCTGAGAACTAAGTTGGAATGCCTCACATCCTGTAATTACACTGGCGTTCCATCTATTCTCATTCTAGCCTATATTAAGTGTCTATAGCCTGTAATTATACCTTTCAGACTAAAACATAATAGTGCAAGCACTGCCATTTGGTGTTAGAAATGAGTAAGAGGAGAAACATTTCCTACCACCTAGTAATACCTAGCTTTACCTTCTATTTATCTTCGGGTTCAGCGTTTTGGATACATTTTCAACCATTAGCCGATTGTCGAAGCCACGTCTCTCAATTTATTATAATGCACCCACCCGCTGATTGGCATGTGGCGACGCTGTCGTCGCATATATATATATTATAATAATTTTATATATATATATATAAAATTATTATAAAATATATATTATAAAATTACTAATTAATATATATATATATCGAAACCTAAATCACGCTATCAAAGTTCCGAAGTAAAAACAGTGTATATAGAATAGCTCCGAACTGCCACTTGGAGCGTTGGCCGCTCCCCGGGCAGAACAGCTTGCCCGGCGGGAGAACTCCCCTTTTCCTTCCACCGGCTATAGGCGTTTGGTTGAAAACTTGATATATTGTATCGGCCCCGGTTCCTCCACCATATAATTTTCATTATTGGATGGTTAAAAGTAAAGTAAAGTTACAGCTTATATACGTCCTGCTCTTGCGTATAGGCCTCCTTTCATTTCTGAGAGTGTTTTTTAGGGCAAGGAAATGTCCAGCCACAGCCAGTCCAAGACACAGCGCGTGTGTTGTGGACTTCACATGTCTTCAAAATATCCTATCACAATGTTTTCCTTCACTGCCAAGTGAGTGGTAAATCAGCACTTAAAACTGCAATTAATAATTTCATTATTGCCAACGGAGATCGAACCCGGATTGCTCGCTTACTTTAATATTTACGGCAGGCGCTGAGCCCCCTACTATAACACACCTTTGTGGTTATTTCAGGACTCATCCAAATGTGCTGAATTGCTTAAGATTTTAAAGAAAATATACCGTTCCGATGGTGACACAGCTTGCTCTAATATGATTTTCACCCTATCAAATAAAATAATTATCAGCTTAATAATTTTATTAATATATACAATATTAAAAACTATAATTAAAAAAAAACTAATAACTTAATTATCATACAGTCCTACTCCTCATGATATGGTGCCAAGAACGCTGGCTACGTTTCCTCGCTGAATGGCTATACATAGCCTTTGACCGAGAAAAGAACCAGCCCTCTTATTTCCAGCAGAAACAACCAGTGGCGAATAGAGTTCCTTTAGGAACTTCACCGCACGTACACCTAACGGACCGACAGAGACTATACAACAAATGGCACAAATATGTAGTCATCTCTCAGTCTTTTATAATTAATATTGATAGTGTGAACACTTTAATAATTAATATTGATAGTGTGAACACTTTAATAATTAATAATACTTGATTTGATCTGAAATGTATTTTGTGTTGTACAGTAAAAGTACATTTATTCATTTGTTTATAGTTTATCAAATTATAACGGATGTTTTACGCAAACTTGCCTATTTAAATCATTGTAAAAATATAATAAATGGAAAAAAACCTCTGTGGTGGTAAGTACTACAGTCGGCGGGTGTTCACTCCTTTGTTGTCAATATTCCACGCATTAGAACCAAACGGTTCGCTTCATCTTATGTAATGCGCAGAGCAAAGGAGTGAAATAATTTGCCGGCGTCTTCAAGTTCTAATTTGTATTTTATTCACATCTTATTATTTCCATATTTCATGCGAATAAATCAATAATTTTATCATTATTATCAAGAATCCACTGCTGAACATAGGCCTATCCTATAGATTGCCTCCTAGAGGAATATTTGCCATAGTTTACTAGGTAGTAGGATTTCCTTTCAGCCTCGGAGTCCATCTGGTCAAGTAACTCCTTCTTACTTATTTCTGCCACCAAATAGCAATGCTTGCATTGCTGTGCTCCGCTCGGAAGTGCATAGAGAGCCCATAGAATTACGTGCACGTCAGCCCTTAAATTACCATAGCTCTATCACACCCAAGCATTATCTGTTCTTTGTTTCATAAACAAAGTTAACACCCTTATAATCGCTATCCTTGAACAAATTATAAATGTGAAAATTAATGTTTGGATGTTTGTCATTCAAACACGCTCAGACGGCTGAAGGAATTTTAATGAAATTTGGCGTACTTTGTACATCAAATTTATCGTGGAAAAAGTTTAAGATACTTTTTAAGTAATTATTACGATAGTATAATTTACGTCCATGGAAACAGGAGTTATCTGTCCTGCACAGGCGGCTAGTCTCCGATGTGGCCACCGTGATCAAAATTCGGTCTGTGACCGAAATTCTATGATCGAAACTGTGAAATGTAAAAAACTTGTCCCGTGTTTTACTCTTTAGTTTCCACATATGATATAATGCTCTTAGTGAGTTAACTCATGTTTTAATTAAAAAGTATTGTAGTTATGAAATAAAATGTTTTGACAAAAATAAGCTTTTACGTTGAACATAAAACACAAATGTCTGACTTCAGTACAAATTTAGTGAATACTCGTTTATAAATAGACGCGAGTTGTTTTCATGTAGACGAAGCAATAAACGAAGAATATATTCTTTGAGAAAATTTTAAATGTTCCTGGAATTCTAGTTTTTATCTGTGTTTTTGAAATGAAATGGTAAATCTTTATTACGTCGACGTAAACAATTATAAACGCATTTTTAAAACGTTTCAGAATTGAGAGGAGGCCTGTGCTCAGCATTTTACGTGTTAAAGCCACGCTGCAGCTATAATATGGTTGTAGCATGCATGGGTCGGCTCGATCGGGGAAGGACCACGCTCTCACAGAATACCACCGTAAAATAGCAGCTTAATGCTGCTGTTTTTCGTATGGTGAGTGTAGAGAACCGGAGATCCTTCTTGCTGGAAACGAAGCGTTCCACCTTAGTCCTCAGGGGTGACAACGTATCTGCATTTTGATTCTAAATCGACGTCTATTGGCCACAGAATCCACTTACCATCACGTGGACTGTGTGCTCGCTTGTCACCCTTATTTTATAAAAAAGTGGGACCTATGTAGACTGTAACTTGACTTTTTTAAAAACGGTTAACATTTTATTCTATTGCCGTTTCAAAATTAGGTTCCGGGGAGGTTAAATTAGTCGAAGGATGCAGGTTTTTTTTTTTCTAAAATTGAAGTGATAAACAAACATACAGTCCACCTGATGGATTACCATGCCGCCCAGGAACATCTGCAACCAACTTCAAATAATGAGGCCTACAGATGTGTTGTCATCTCTTAGGACTAAAATGGAATGCCTCACAGCTTGTAATTATATTGGATTTCTATACCCTTCAGACTGAAACACAGTTGTGCTCGCACTGCTATTTTGCGGTAGAAACAGGTAAGATGGTAGTACCTACCCTGACGGAATCATAGGCAGAATAGAAGTCTTACAGAGCAGTGTACTTATCTGATGTGGCTCAGGACTGTATTTTGTGACAATCTATGGGGTAAGCCTCAACAGTGCACTTGTGATGGGCTGTTATAATGATGACGATGACGATGATGATTGATAAGAAATCGTATAACTATTGCTTCGCGCGGGGTGATTAAAAAGCTGATCAGCCATAAACAACCGCTCACACTGCAAATGTACAAGTATGTCTACCAAATATAGCTAGGGATTATTGTAGTGGTCCTCGAACCTCGTAAATGTTGTAGGTCGTTTGTTTTACACTCACTTTCCAAGAAATAACTTTCACGTTCCCGAAATTATTGGTTTTCCGATCGCTGGCACAAGATTTTATTAAAGCGAAAAAGGTTGAGAATTACCTTTTCTTCCGCCTACATATTTAAAATTTGTTTTATGATTGATCCTTATTCTTTTGAGCTAAAGACTGATTTCCCATAGGTTGTGTAAATGCTATTGGACATGGGTTTCTCCCGCTGTAAGGAAATCTCCAGTAAAGAAGATTACCAGATGTCTCACCTCTTTGGCGTTGCTCCCCGTTGCCATAATTAATTCCTAGATTCTGTATGAAAAAGTTTTGACTAAAAATAGTCTAATACCGAAAAACATCCAAAGCCTTTCCAATTTTAGGTCTGAATTGGCTGAAACGCTATACAATGGAGACGCTAATACAAAACGACCGGTGTGAGATAAGGCGCACGACCAACGGGATTACGTGCTAACCGAGGCACGGGGGTGAAACACCACCAACTTACTCCGAGCTGCTACTGAGAATTTCTTGACAGAAAAACACAATAAATTTTGGCCCGACCTGGGATTCGAAACAAGGTCAACATGACCAACAGTCAAACTTACGATCTTTGGACTATCGAGGCATTCGATTACGAGAGGCATGAGTACCAGATTAACCGTTCCATTGACGCTGCAACCAGCCTCCAGTCTAGGTACACATATTTTCCCATTTGGCATATATATGAGATAGCGTATTACTTTATTATCTTCTATTTTTTAATAGTAATAATATTTCTTCTCCGTTGTGATAAAATAATAATGGTTCAAAAGCGGGATTTTTGAAAACAGTATTTTCGTTCCAAAGAAAATATCAAATACGTTTTGATTCAACGTTCGTATATCACGCCATATACAAGTAACGAACTCATTCCCAAAGCGTATTTTCAATTTCAATTACGTCTATAATAAGGACGAGGATTGTAAATATATTTTCTATAGACATTGAAATTAAATTTTCTTGTCGGATCTCGCTATACCGGAGTTGGTAAATTAATGTAAATGTCAAATGTTGTATGTAGAGCACTGATAGCTCAGAGGCTAAACGCTCGCTGTAAAGTTCACAGCAGTACGCGAGCATACCAAATTCCATCTCCGCCGGTGAAGGAAAACATCGTGCGTAAATTTACATATCCAAAAATAAAATGACGAGGATATATGACGGCCGCCGACAGGCACCAGGGCGTTGCGGATATATAGCATAATCTATGGCCGATATATAGAGACAATCTCAAACAACAGTTTAAACTCAAACTCTCAAAATTTAAGTCAAGACCATACTATTTCCACCAAGATAATATTGACATTATGAAGTCCGAGTTAAAACTCGAATTTTTCTCTGAAAATAGCTTCATAACCTTCTCAATTATGGGAGAATGATTATGAATTGCAGTGATTTACTTTATTCTTGTTCTAGTCTAAAATTTTGACCCCCTTACGAATACTCAAGGGAGTTGTTTTCTTTAAGATTGCCTTGCTAAAGGAACTTACGTCATGCCGTACGATGGAAAGTTCTCTATTTGTCTGGAAATTAAAAACTACCTATATAAAAAAATATATTAGAGAAGTTAAAGAATATAAATTCAAGGGAATTCCTTTATAGTTCCTAAAAGATAAATATTTTTATACCTAGAAAAATGTAGACAAACGAGAATACAGTCCACCTGATGATAATTGGATGCTGTGACCCAAAGACACCTGTATATCTAATATCTACCCTCGAATAAGAATAGAAAAGCAGATGCGTTGTCATCCCTGAGGACTAAAATGGAATGCCTCATTTCCAGTAAAGGGGTCTTCGGTTCTCACCTTTCACCATACGAAACATAGCAGCATTAATCTGCTATTTACGCTGGTATTCTGTGATAACGTGGTCCTTCGTTAGTCGAGCTGACCTATTTGTACTACATCCATATTCCATAATATAGCTCCCATGTCTCAGGGTAACTCAGATCTTTCTTCATACGGAATTAAAATTCAACCAAATCCATATGTAGTATGTTGACGCCTATGAGAACCGTCGGCATTACAGGCTGTGAAGCATTACTTCTTAGTCCTCAAGGCCTCTTTGTTTGATGTCCCAAATGTCCATAGGCTGGAGCTTGTTTGCCAATGTTACTGTGAAAATATTTTTGAAATTTTGAATAATGTAGTTGGTTAGTAAGTAGTAGCAGGCCTTTGTCACTCTTGCTACATGCGTGAAATAAATGCCTACATTCGCGCCGAACATCAGGTTGCATAAGCAGTCAGGGCTAACGAGTTTGAGGCGAGCGACGTACTAGTGAATTTTAACGTTTTTTAACACTGTATAAGTAAATATATTTACTGTAATACAAGTATTAATATTTTTGTTTATTGTTTAGTATATTTAATTATACGATAAAATAATCGTTTATGTTTAGTGTAATTTATATATATATATATTATAGAAAATACATTTATTAACAATTTTGAAAGCAAATAATTTACTAAAACTATTAATGAATATTATATATATTTAATAACCGTTAGTTTAGAGACGTTAAAAAAATATTAGACATTATATTAAAGTAAAATTGTTGTAAATTAAATAAATAAATATACAATATTTTATTATATACAACATCAAAAACTATAATAAAAAACTATAACTAGTAACTTAATTATCATACAGCCCTACTTCCCGCGGTATCGTGCCAAGAACGCTGGCTGCGTTTCCCCGCTGAGTGGCTATACTTAGCCTTTGAGCGAGAAAAGAACCAGCCCTCTTATCACCAGCAGCAACGACCAGTCGCGAATAGAGTTCCTTTAGGAACTTCACCGCCATCTTGCCATCGTCTCTAAATATTCCACAAGGCTCTAAGACCGAGGGAATATTTAAAGAGACAAAAGCGCTTCGGATGACATCGTTCAAAGAACCGTGCCGTGAAAACCTACCAGCACTTTTCTTACATGAAAGTCCGTGGAGCCCAAACTTGTCGACGCTGCTACCACAGGGGCACTGATGGGGTTGACAAATCGACTAGACTTTTGTACTACATATGTTATTCTGCTGCATAATTTATTCATGCGTCCACTGCGTACCTCCTGGGGTGACGTTAATGATTTTAACGGTGCTTGTAAAGGTTTATGTGTTGTTTCTTAGAGATTAGAGATCTTAGAACTTGTTATTATTTTTTTATTATAAGAAGAGCATTAGAATGTTCAAAAAAAGAATTAATGAGAAAAGAGTGACAACGCAAAGTCATGCTGCAGAATTGAGTGGTAGAATCGGCAAGGGAGTCCCTAGACGGAAGTTTATCGATCAAATTGTAATATATTGAACATGGGCCAAATTAAGTGTACTCTTAACCGACGAGTATGTATGCGTAGGTTTTGATTCAATAAATTGGCTTAATATTGGCCATTCAGCGTATTTCCCCTGGGTAGGTAGTCGATAAGCAAAATTCCCTCGCTATCCCAGAAAACAATCGCCATTAGCTTGGACGCCGACTTTTCCAGCTTGAATTTCTTCGGCGGCCTTTCTCCTTTTTTATCCATTGCATGGACTCTTGTTTGGACTCCGGATCATATTGGCGAATCCATGTTTCATCTACGGTGACTATCCGTTGCCAAATGTCTTCCTTGTTATAGCGACTAGCTCCAAAAAATATTTGCAACTTGCGAGTCGACGTTGCTTGTTGACCGGTGTGAGCATTTTCGGTACCTAGCGCGCGCAAATTTTTCTCATATTCAAATGTTGTAATGTAAAATTTCTCCAACTCGTTTTTTACTAATCTGCAGTTTTTCAGCAATCTGCCGCAATTTAATTCTTCGCTCGGCCAGAACGATTTTTTCGACTCTTCGAACGTTTTCTTCGGGCGTACCATGCTACCAGCTGTGAAGACGACCATCGTACCATGACAGGGCGGCCCGGGCGAGGGTCGTCTTCACAGCTCTCTCGTCCTTGTTGAAATATGCTGGCCAATTTTTTCACCATCGTATATGAAGGCGTAGAATCCTGAAGAACCGATGACACCTCTTCAAAAATGTCTTTCGGTGTATTTCCCTCCTTTACGAGGAATTTTATCACGGCGCGGTGTTCAAAATCCCGAGAATTTCCAGAGTCGGCTGACATGGTGATGTTTGTTGTTCAATAAATAATTGAACTTTGAGTGCAAACTTAATTAGTGATTGCTTTTATAATACTACTGAGTGTTGCAACTAGTGACATGAGTAATAAGCTAATTACTCATCGTTAAGTCCATAGGCCGCGAACTTTTCAGCCACCCTGGTATTACTCTTTTTACTTTCATAATTGCTTATACATTTCAATATATTTTCAATGTATTACTTATTCTTTAAACTTTTCATATATATATTTCTTTTACTTTCATAATTGCTTATACATTTCAATATATTTTCAATGTATTACTTATTCTTTAAACTTTTCATATACTTCGGGACAAACGGAGCAATAAGTCAAAGGCACCCCCTGCACCCTATCCGTGAATTTCTGCAATATCAGGGGACTTCATTCAAAACTTAACGCCGTCCACTACCATCTGGAAACGGCGAAGCTAGCCTTGCTCTTTCTAACCGAGACACAGGGGTACTCTCCGGCTGATCCTTCGTATCTCTCTAACCGGGGTACAAATTAGAACACCTTTGTGCCCCGGGCTGGAGTTTGCGTGTACGTCAGAGAGGACATCTGTTTTCGACGCCTCGACAGCCTTGAAGGTACGGACCTGTCCATCTTATGGCTACCCGTAGACAACGACGACCATCCCCGCGTCTACGGGTGCCTCTATAGGTCCCATAGCGGCAATGCCGACATAGACCGACTCATCGACAACGTCCAAATGGCTGCAGATTCCGTGCTACAATAGGTGCCACCACGCTGAATGGCGTGGTTCTCGTTTAACCGATAATGCGGGTAGATGTGTTTGTTTTGACTTTGCTTTGGCATATGGTCTGACACAACTGGTTACCTCGCCAACGCGGATCCCAGATGTGGAAGATCATGTACCTTCCCTGTTGGACCTTCTGCTGACTTCTCATCCGGGTGGACTCTTGACTCCTCAGACTTTTTACGTGGTAGAGCCATGCTGCAGCTATATTAGTAGTATAGTTGTAGTACGAATGGGTCGGCTCGACCGGGGAAGGACCACGCTCTCACAGAATACCAGCGTAAAATAGCAGCTTAACGCTGCTGTGTTTCGTATGGTGAGTGTAGAGAACCGGAGACCCTTTTTACTGGAAAAGAGGCATTCCATCTTAGTCCTCACGGGTGACAACGCATCTGCATTTTGATTCTTTATTGAAGATAGATGTAAATGTCTATGGGTCACAGCAACCACTTACCATCAGGTGGACTGTGTGCTCGTTTGTCACCCTATCCTATAAAAAAAAAAAAAAAAAGACCATTGTCTTATCCGGAGTACGGTGCCACTCACGCTCACATCGCGGTTGCATTCTGCATTAATAGTTTGGCATTGTTTGGCATTATAGGTCAGCCGATTAGGACGGGATGCGATCTTTTTGCATCCTACCCTTGGAGGCGGGTTTGCTTCTCACCGGATGATCCCAGCGTTGTTGCTGATTCTGTCGCTGATGTGGTGCTACAGGAATGGAACTATTTATTCCATCACCTGTGGTACCTATCGGAAACTCAGCCATGGTTTGGTCGCTTCTGCAAAATTGCATTACGCCATAAGCAAGAGTGCTACCAGGCCTGGACTCACGCATCGACGTCTCGGGATACAAATACCAGCGATCTTAAAAGAAGTATAATTCCGCCTCCAGGTCCTTCAAAAGTGTCATTGTTAAGGCAAAGTCAGAGCACATTGGCAGAATTGGCGAGAAACTAGTTCGTCTTCCTTCGGGAACCCGTGCATTCTGGTCTCTCGCCAAGGCTGTCCAAGGGAACTTCTATCAGCCATCTCCCATCTCTGCACAGGGAGGACGACTCACTGGCCCATGCCGCAAAGGACATAGCCGATCTGCTGGGCTCTCTTTGCATCCAACTGGACTCTTGATGACGGGGGGAACACACCGCCGACTATCCCGCGTTGTGAGTGCTCCATGCAGGATGTGCTGTTTACCCAACGCTCGGTGCGCAGAGCACTCCTCTCCTGGATGTCAACAAGTCGTGGGCCTGATAACGTCCCTCTATTGTGCTGAAGACTTGTGCTCCGGAGTTGGCACCGGTTTTAACGCGTCTTTTCCGGTACTCCTACTCCTAGGCGTAGTCCCGAAATCATGGAAGACAGCTTTCGTACACCCGATCCCTAAAAAAGGTAACCGCTCTGATCCGTCCAACTATAGGCCTATCGCCATCACCTCCTTGTTCTCTAAAATAATGGAGTCCATTATCAACAGCCAGCTCATGCGGTACCTTGAGGATCACCAGCTGATTAGTGACCGCCAGTACGGTTTCCGTCGCGGTCGCTCGGCTGGTGATCTTCTAGGTTACCTAACTCATAAATGGGCGGAGGCAGTAGAGTCCAAGGGGAGGCGTTGGCCGTTAGTTTGGACATAGCGAAGGCCTTCGATCGGGTTTGGCACAAAGCGCTTCTTACGAAGCTTCCTTCCTATGGGCTTCCCGAGAAATTGTGCAATTGGATCACCAGTTTTCTTGCTGATTGGAGCATCAAGGTTGTAGTAGACGGTGCATGCTCCGATTACAAGCCCATTAACGCTGGTGTTCCACAAGGCTGCGTGCTATCACCAACGCTGTTTCTTCTGCATATCAATGACATGTTGCAAACCGG
The DNA here is from genome assembly GCA_029286625.1 of Parnassius orleans. Lineage (NCBI taxonomy): Eukaryota > Metazoa > Arthropoda > Insecta > Lepidoptera > Papilionidae > Parnassius > Parnassius orleans. Next base: position 568,060 of record JAGSMP010000260.1, on the reverse strand, counting down.
TAACATTCATTGCTATGCAGATGACAGCACTGGTGATGCTCTATATACCAGCCGTGCCAATATTTCTCGGGAAAATGTCGCCGAGTACCGGAATAAATTTGTGTCTGAAGTCGAGACTTTGTTGGACAAAGTTTCAGACTGGGGCGACTAAATCTAGTCCAGTTCAATCCCTGAAGACACAAGTTTGCGCGTTTACCGATAAAAGAACCTCTTCGTCGTATCTCTTCAGTTTCAAGGCACTCCTTGTTGCCTCAGCCAGTATCTGAATCCTCGGCGTCGACATATCGAGTGACGTGCAGTTTCGTGGTCACTTGGAAGAGAAGGCCAAATTGGCCTCTAAAAGCTTGCGTGCTCAGCAGAGCTGGACAGTATTTCATGCCGGCACACTGCCTGCAACTTTACAAGGCGCAGGTTCGGCCGCACATGGAATACTGTTCCCATCTGGACTGGGGCTCCCCAGTGCCAGCTCCTTCCATTTGATGGCATCCAGCGCAGAGCTGTTCGAATCGTCGGCGACCGAACTCTTTCCGATCAGCATGACTCACTGGCACTGCGAAGAGATGTTGCATCTCTTTGTGTATTTTGTCGCATTTACCACGGGAGTGCTCTGAGGAATTGTTCGGACTAATTCCAGCCGCACAATTTCACCATCGCACATCGCGACAAAACTCGCGATATCATCCATACCATCTGGATGACTGGCGGTCCATAACTGTGCGATTTAAAAGAATTTTTCTTCCTCGCACAACTTCCTTGTGGAATCGACTACCACCAGATATTTTTCCGGACCGATACAACTCAGGGACCTTCAAGAAAAGAGCTTACTCATTTTTTAAAATTCCGGCAACGCATCTGCGATTCCCCTGGTGTTGCAGTTGTTCATGAGCGGCGGTAATCACTTACCATCAAGTAAGCCGTATGCTCGTTTGCCCCCTCTCGTATAAAAAAAAAGGATTCTTTATACTTGTTACTAATATTTAGTTTGTTCGAATGTGATTAAAATGCGAAATGAGTAAAGACACATGACAGTCTTGCGTCGAGCCTTTCTGGTCCATGCGATAGAGATGGATGATATGATATACAGATTGATAATATGCTAACATCCGATAATTTTCTTGCAATTTCTTTTTAATGTTCTTGCAAATGAGCATGCGTTTCACCTGATGGTAAGTGACTACCGCTGCCCATGAACAACTGCAACACCAGAGAAATTGCAGTTGCATCACAGAATAAATAATAGTACAAGTGGTTGCGTTTCTCTACTTGTTTCACACCTTTTACCCAAAAACCAAGTAATATCAATGCTTATTATACATAATTAGGTATCGTAACTAAGCTATAAAATTTCCTCACGCAATTTACAAATTTATGTATTTTACACATTACTTTTTTTTCACGTCTATAACATAACACAAAGTTATTTTAACCATAATAAACTACTAAATAAATCTTCAATCCTTTGCCTTAAAAAAATCAAAATATAAATCTTATAATTTAAAAATTTTGAATAAATTTAAAAATCTAGAATAAATTTAAAAATTTTGAATAAATTTAAAAATTCGACAGTAGCGTTAATTAGTTGCGAGATGGATGATACAACGATCGCCAATCCAACAACGAAGCGTGGCGATTAAGGCACATTCTCTCTATAGCGGGAACGGTCCAGCAGTAGACTTGAACCAGATGAAGACAAGTAAATAACATTTTGACAAGTAAATAACATTTTGTTATTTTTCAAGTTAACATTATCATTACAGCCTGTCAAAAGTCCACTGCTGACAATAGACCTCCTGCATATATTTTCCCTTAATATCCCTTATATTAGCCATAGTTAGCAAGCGGGTTGGCACACGCAGATTTCTATTTTCGTAATGTTATTGTGAAAACGATGCTGCCAATCTCCTGGTTTGTTTCCTTTTGTCGCCTATTACGACACCAATGAAGCGATATGAGGTAGAGGATAATTTCACACCGCCATGGTTTTAAAAAAAATAAAAATATTTCAAAGTAAATTTTATGACAGTAAAATATTATACAAACTTACCAATAACCTTCGCCAACATTTATTTTGTTAGGTTAGTTACTTAGACAATATTATAGAAGGAAATTTATATTTGGAGGATGTTATGATGATCGTAATTGACTGTGTAAACCTTTGTAGCGAGTGACTATATTAAATACGCGTCTTGATGCTGAATGCAATAAAGATAAATAATATTTTCAGCGCCTCGGTTTTATTACATTTTCGAATGTTTGCATCAGTAGTTAAAACCAAATTTTGAATATACATTAAGCTTATTATTTACAATTTTCCTATTTAAACTTTATTTACAAAAAGGCGCCTTTCTTGAAGAGATACTTTAAGGGGTCCAAAGTAAAAACAATCGACATCATACGATTTACCAAATACAGCTCTACTTAGGAAAAGCGTTTTTGGTATATTGTCTAAAATCTACAACAAAGTTTTTTTTATAATTGAAGTATTCAAATATTATTATAAAAATAAATGATATCATGAAATAATTAAATTGCATATCGCATTCATGTCGATTTTGATTTAGTTGTAAAATATTTGTACATTGACTGGTTGTATAAGGACTGAATGCAACGTATTTAGTGGTTTGAATCTGCAAAATTTTCAGAAATATTTAATTATATTTACAATTATATCATACATACGTAATATTATATATACACATAAATATAAATACAAAGTTTTTAAGTAGTATAATAATTCGAAAACATACCTAGAAAGGTGCATAAATTAATATATTTAGCTTTCAAAATAGAAGTAGCCAGCAAGAGCCGGTACTTTAGTAAAGAGAGTAAGGAAAGCGCGAAACATTTTTTTTTTACTGTAGCATGCACAGGCTGTTCGAACATGCGACTTACAACTTTACATTGAATTGTGAGCAGAGACTAAATCTGCCGCCGGAAAAATTGGTGCGCCCAAAGAACTATTTTTTCCTAACTTCACGTCCTCCACGAAACGTACTCGAGGGGGTTTCGCAGACAGTGATGCCCTGCAGGAAGGCACACTTTATGTTTTGGCGTACTTTGTTTAAAAAAATAGAGGAAGGAATTTTCCTCTGCCTAGGAGGGGCTACCTGGTGTCGACTGGCGCTTGTGTTCGCGTATATATACAAAAACGTTCCCTTGACCCTGCTAATATGCGAAGACGTTGGAGCACCGTTGACCGTTGGGTTTAGTCAGGTGAATTTTATCGTCCATTACAGCCTATCAATAAAGAAAATCAAAACTTAAAAAATATGCATATTGCTGCGCCCCCTGGTGAGCTAACACCATAACACCTATCTAAAAACCATCGCCAATGAATCACAAACCCTTTACAGAAAACCGTATCTCAATCAGTCAAACCGTTTTGAAGATAAATGGGAGCATTCGTTTGCACACACAAACAAACAAACAACCTAACACCCTAAACGCATACACCTTCTCCATTCCGTCGCAGGTAACAAGTGACCTTAGGGCGGTTTATGGCCCACGTGTAGTGGATACGTAAGGGAATGCACTACCCCATATCATCCCATGGATGTCGTAAGAGGTGACAGTGAAATAAAACACATCCAAAATAATAAAAAAGAACTGCAATTGCCAACCAAGCGTAGCAGATATTCGCCACTGCAGCTATATTACTGGTATAGTTGTAGCACGAATGGGTTGGCTAGACCGGGGAAGGACCAAGCTCTCACATAATACCAGCTGCAAGCTCAACAGAATAACGCTGCTGTGTTTCGTATGGTGAGTGTAGAGAACCGGAGACCCTTTTTACTGGTACTAGTTGCTGTGGCCCATAGACATCTACATTTATCCTTAATTAAGAATCAAAATGCAGATGTGTTGTCACCCCTGAGGACTGAGATGGAATGCCTCGTTTCCAGTAAAAGGGTCTCCGGTTCTCTACACTCACCATACGAAACACAGCAGCATTAAGCTGCTACTTTACGCTGGTATTCTGTGAGAGCGTGCTCCTACCCCGGTCGAGCCGACCCATTCGCGCTGCAACCACAATATAGCTGCAGCATGACTCTACCACGTAAGCTTAAAGCTGCTCTTTCGTATAGTCAGTGTAAAGGACTGGAGACCCGTTTTTACTGGAAATGAGGCATTCTATACTAGTCCCCAGAGGTGACAACGCATCTGAATTTTGATTCAAAATCGAGAATAGATGTAGATGTTTATGGACCTCTGCACCCACTCACCATCAGGTGGACTGTGTTCTCGTTTGTCACTCGTATTCTCTAGTAAGTTAGGCCAATTTTAATTGTGATAAAAATTTATTTTTCAGAATGAAATCAGTATATTTTTAAAAATTTGTATAATAGCACATGAGTAAAGAAACCGTACCGTACATAATTTATTGCAAAGTAATAAAATAATATAATAAAAGATTCACTTTGCTTTTATCCGTATATCAGGCGAGCGAAGCTGCGAGAGTAGGCTAGTATGCAATATTTTGACTTTATACAGCACTAACACACATTGGTGGATCTTATTTTTCCGTGCTCTGAACTTCTAAAATTATTATGTCTCGGTCCCACTTTTGACAAGGGATCGGGATTATGTAGGTTCATTGTCAGAACTCGTGTAAAACCAGTGACGTGAAATAGATAAGGTTTTTAGACGCGCCGATCGATATGTCAAAAACATTTCACAGATTCTGCCTCCAAATCTTTTAAATTTTCTCTCCCTTTATATACACTTTTATATACACTCTTAGGGTACATTTAAAATACCGCAATGAAATCGATTTTTAACCGACTTCAAAAACGAGGAGGTTCTCAATTCGAGTGTATGTTTTTTTGTATGTAGTTACGCGATATCTTCGCAGGTTGTGAACCAATTTTGATGATTCTTTTTTATCAATTAGGTTATTCTTTAAGGGTATTCCCATATAAATTTGGAGAAAAAATTTCATCTTTAAGGGTAGCAAATAAATAACTTCTTTTTTATCAATTTGAAGTCGGTTTTTACTTTTTGTTTAAGGTTATAATTATAATTAGTGAATAATTACCTGACTACTCCATAAGGAGGGTATATGTGTAATAAAATTTATTACAAATATGGTAATGTTTTTCGAGTGTATGCTCTGTAGCCTAAAGGGCTTGATGGTTTTAAATATATGTGGTGTCGTTAGATTCGTCTTAGTTGTGGAAGTGACATAGGGACATATAGATATAGATATTTCTGCAAACTATTTCAATCAGTCGAGTTTAATTAAAGTAAGCTGAAGTGGCAATGGGCCAGCCATATAGCTCGAAGAACCGACAACCGATGGGTAAGTAAGGTTCTCGAATGGCAGCCTCGTACCCCCACTAAATGGAGTGACGACCTAGTAAGACGTGTAGGAAGTCGATGGATGCAGGTGGCTCAGGACCGTGCTTTGTGGCATAACTTGGGTGAGGCCTATGTTCATCAGTGGACTTGTGAAAGGCTGTAATGATGATGATGATGATGAGTTTAATTATTGTACTTGTTTATAACAAGCACTTCAAGTTGCAATTAACAGTTTCATTGGTGCCGGCGGGGATCGAACCCGGGTTGTTGCGTACAGTGAAATTTACCCACTGAATTATTTCTTATATTTACGCGAACACTACACATTGAATAAAACTAATGTGGTCTCTTTTATATAGGACAAACAAAAAATCCATTAAAACCCGCGTGGAAGAACATATAGCTGACGTGAGGCACCGACGCTCTGGGAAGTCTGCAATCTGTGAACATGTTCAAGATCGTCCCCGCCATTACATCAGATTTGATAGACCACAAATCTCGCAAAAGAACACCGATTCCTACCAAGGATGATACGCGAGGCTATTGAAATTAAAAACATCCTAATTTCAATAGAGAAGATGGATGGTGCTGCCATCTGCTTGGAATCCTATAATTAACAAAATTAAATCCAAACCCAAGCATACCACTGCAAGACTTCAAGATACTGTAAGCTCATTCTGCGTAGATCGGACCAAAATTAATATTCAAAACTGAAGGTAGCCGGGCTAACTATGACATTGGGACGTCAAACACATCAGTCCACCCTGTGACCATGGGTGCTGTAAAGCACCGAAACGTCGGGAATCAAAATAGTAAAATTAAACGCGATAAAATCCGTAAAATTAGTTTTATTCAATGTACCCACTGAGCTGCCACGGTTTAGTGCTGATTTACCAAGTGCTCCGCGGTGAAGCAAAACATCGTGAGGTAACCTGTATGTTTAAATAAAACTAGTTTTTACGGATTTTATCGCGTATATTAACTTATTTTAAATTCCCGACATTTCGAGCACTTTACAGCATCAATGGTCACGGGGGGGGACTGAGGTGTTTGACGTTCCCACGGCTACCTCCAGATAAAAATTCCGATATAAGCAGTATGAACTTATAGTATCTTCAAATCATTAATTTTTTTTCAAACCAGTGGTAATTAAACAAAGAGTGACTTTCAATAAGTATTATTTATAATCTATATTGAATAAAAAGTTTCTGTTTCTGTTTCTGTTTCATGATGGAAACCTGCATGTCTGAGAAATAAGAAGAAAACTATTTTAAAGGCATGTGAATTTCGCCAACACGCATTGGTGCAGCGCAGCGTACATTTCCTCTTCCTAAAATCCTCTCAGAAATGAGAGGAGGCCTTTGCCCAGCGGTGGGACGTATATAGGCTGTAACTTAACTCTTATAACAAGAATTTGTTCGATAAGATGCGTAAATACTGCTTAAAAATGAAAATATTCTGTTACTTATAAAAATTGTATTATTGAATTAGTTGACAAAAATAATATACTTGAAACCTCTTTGTCGTTAACAAAATTGCGCCCTAGTTAATATATATTAACAAAATACAACATAACTATTAACATTATATATAATAATAATTAATCAGAAATTATGTAAACTGTCATATTAAGCATAACGTTTCCAACTGAAAACTAATAGTTGATTGGACAGACAACTTTCGGTCGCGTCTGACGGCTAGTAAATTATAAACAAATTAAAATTTACATAGAAATACGCACGATAATTAAACATTCAATAAATGTTTAGTTTATTATATATTTACTAGGTAGTAAGACTCTCTTTTCTACCTCGGACCCTAAAAGTCTGAAGAGACACCACCTTTTACGTATTTCTCATAAGAAACTTAATGTATATAGAGAGGCTTTGAGACATTCGATACCTTTTTACGTGGTAGAGCCATGCTGCAGCTATAATACGTGTATGGTTCTAGCACAAATGGGTCGGCTCGACCGGAGAAGGACCACGCTCACAGAATACCAGCGTAAAATAGCAGTTTGACGCTGCTATGTTTCGTATGGTGAGTGTAGAGAACCGGCGACCCTTTTTACTGGCAATGAAGCATTCCATCTTAGTCTTCACGGGTGACAACGCATCTGCATTTTGATTCGTAATCGAGGATAGATGTAGATGTCTATGGGCCACAGCAACCACTTACCATCAGGTGGACTGTATGCTCGTTTGTCACCCTTATCCTATAAAAAAACTTCTCCAAATATATAAAGAACCTGTATCCAAATTTTATAGAATCAAATTGTCACACACAAAAGACCACACAGTACACCTGATGGTAAGTACTGTAGCCCATGGACACCCACGTCTATTCTCGGTTAAGAATCAAAATACAGATGCGTTGTAACCCGTGAAGACTAAAATAATCCTTTCTATTTATAAGCACTTTTAAGTTATGTGTGCATGAACCTTCATTATTAAAACAACAGGAGCATACAGGTTAACACTACAATATTCAAATTATTAAAAAATAAGCAGCCAAAAGAAAATAAAAGCGAAATTGGCATCAATGGGAAATTGTCTAATTTTAATTTACTTGCTTTTATTTTAAAACTTTATTTTATTTATATTTAGATGACCGCTGGAAATGATGTGATCGCTGCGTAAAGTTGTTTCTTTATAAATATAGAATCTGACATTATTATTGTATTTGTTTTATTAAAAAGTCATGCGGGTTCTTTTCAGTACTGCCCAGGATAGAGGTGTTTTTTTTTTCATAAAACTGAAATGAAAAACTAACTTAAAGTCAACCTGATGGTAATTGACTACTGCAGCTCATGGACACCTTAAACTAACTTCAGACAAATAAGGTTACATATGGGTTTTCACCTCTGAGAACTAAGTTGGAATGCCCCATATCCTGTAATTATACCGGCTCTCTATCTATTATCACACTAACCTATATCGAGTAGCCTACATTAAGGCCCGTATTAATAAACGTTACTCAACGACGAACTCAAGTGCGTAATCATTACGAAATCAGCATCTCAAGATCGTTGCTAATTAATAAACACATAAAACAGTATCTCAAAACGCTGTACTTAGGAATACTGTTCTGTGACTTGCACTGAAGTATACACATTTGAGAGTCGAGTTTTGTTTATTAATCAGTGTGGCACTCAACTGATATCGTAAACCTAAACCGCATCTTGAGATATGTTTATTAATAAGATCATAACCTCAAGATTGTACTCAAGTTCGTGTACTTGAGCTGAGTAACGTTTATTAATACGGGCCTAAGTGTCTTTAGCCTGTAATTATACCCTTCAGTGCAACTGCTATGTTCCAGTCTGCACTGCTATTTGGTGGAAGAAATATATAAGACTGTGGTACCTACCCAGACGTACTCCTATGTAAAAAAGAATTACTATCATCTAGTAATACCTAGTATTACCTACTATTTAAATTCGGGTTCAGCATTTTAGATAGATTTTCCACAATTAGCCGATTGTCAAAGCCACGATTGTCAATTGATTAGAGTGCACCGCTCGCTTATTGGCATTTGGATGAAAACTTGACATATCGCCCTCGACTCCTTCACGATATATTTAATAGTAGGTAAAAGTAAAGTTACAATCTATGTACGTCTCAAATTTGGTCATGGGCCTCCTTTGATTTCTAAAAGACTTTCAGGGCAAGGAAATATCCATCGCGCTGCCCCAATGCATGTTTGCAGACTTCACGTGTCCATATTTTTTTTATTACTCAGATGTATATCACGATATTATCCTACACCGCTGAAGTAGAAAATTAGCATTTAAAACTGCAATTAAGAACTTCATTGTTGCCGGCGGGGATCGGACCCGGGTTGCTGGCGTATGATGAAATTTTATACCAGCGTTTAGCCCCTGCTTCTGACCTACCACGGCTCTCAATAGTACGTCATTATAAGAAAATAAAATTTTAACTTGATTTGTTATTTTTATAGAATTTGTAAAATTTTATAAAAGAATCGGAATTTAATCGTTTCCTAGAACGTGGATACTTAAAACTTAATGTACTTTTTAGTGCAGATAAAATTTATATTGTCAATGAGCTCATTTTATCATCACTTGCTTTTAAACGGTAATAAAACGAAATGTATTAAATTTACAACACCAAATGTTAAACGGGTGAATACCAGTGTGCCTTTAAATGGGGAAGAGCTGAGTCTTGTTGAATCCACTGCTTTTCTCGGAGTCATAGTTGACGCGAAGCTCCGATAGGACCCTCATATATCTAAACTAGCTAGCAAACTTAGTTCTGCAGCATATGCTGTAAAAAAGATTAGATGCCTTACATGTGTTGAAATAAATACATTAAGTTTGGCTTCTCAATATACGAGTATTTACGAAAATTTTATGTATGTACACAAAAACAAAAATAGTTTTATTAAAATAGTTACATAGAACATTCTGTAAATATTAGGAACAAGCAAAAGTTATACCAGTTACTCGACTCCAAAGAGTCAGTAATTCCTTCATGGGGCAAATCTCATCCAGCAAAAAGTTAAAAAATTTCTTAAGCAAAAACTGTTTAGTAAGAGTTATTATACTCTTAAACAGTACATGATTAATAATAACTAACATAGACAGAGAGAAACAAATCAGGAGATGGGCAGCAGCGTCTTCCTAATAAAGACTAAAAATTAAAAACTGTGGTGTCTACCCGCTTGCCAAGTGTGGTAACTTTGGCAAATATGTATATATATATATGCAAACACGATATACATATAATGAGGCAATCTATAGGCAAGGCCTATGTTCAGCAGTGGACTTTAATAGGCTGTAACGGTAACAGTAATGGTTCCACTTTCACTATTGCTCCTTGATCGTTGAGATCTAACTGCTATTGTTAAGGATTACAGTGAACGCTTAGCTTAAGACTCAGAACTCTAGACCTATCACTTTTTTTCCTAGTTGGAAAAAATCTTGACATTTTAACATTTTCTTTTCATTTATTTATTTACTTATTTAATATTTGGGACACAAACAGTATAAATGTTATACAGTTACTTAAAACTTAATTTTAAGTACCCCAGTGCAGTACCTACAGTTAAAATATAAAAAGACGGTGACTGTTTAAATACTAAAGATTAAAATGTAAGTTAACATATCTATATTAGTTTATATACTCTTTAATATATTCTTCTGATATTTTCATTCAAGACTTGTATTGTGTACAGGAATGAATCAACAATACTGAAATAAGTATCAAAATGCAGATTCGTTCTCACCCCTGGGGGGCTAAGATGGAATGACTAAGTTATATCGTTGCAGCGTGGCTCTACCGCGTAAAACGATATTGGAGTAATTGTTTCTTAAATTAATTAATGAATAAATTAATGCTTCAGGATTTTTTTGTTAACTGACTCTACTTTGCATATATGGTAATTGTATTAAAGATTTATGCCAGGACCATGCTACATCTATGTTATAACTGCAGAAGAATTGACTCGATTTGACCAGGAGACAACGTTCCAACAAAATATTTAATACGATTAATAATATTTTATCTCACGAAGGCAGGTGATCCTTACTTGTATTTGTGATATGTAGAGATACGCGTGCTTTTATGTGAAACTACAAGTAGCGATAGCAAGCCCATCGTAATTGAACAAAATAATTTAAGTTTGAGTCTTAAACGAGGATAGATGTAGATGTCGATGGGCCACAGCATCCACTTACCATCAGGTGGACTGTACACTCGTTGGTCTCCCTTGTTCTATAAAAAAAAAGAAACCGATTTTTTGGTCTGACCCAGGACCACGTGATTACCAGTCGCACTTACAATTACACAATTTCATACGTAGGTCACTCAATAAGTTTTGAGATGCTCGAAATTTAAAAATGGAACGCATTCGTGTTATATGTTTCTAAAAAGAAAATTTATTTAAAAATATAACTCCATAACCGAATTGCTCAATATAAAAAAAAAAATCTATTAATTTTCCTGCAACGCTTCCCGCGCTTTTCATTTAAAACGATGGATCTTAACCGTGAACATTTGCGCGCTATGATATATTATGCTTTTAAATTTGATTTAACCGAACAATTACATTTACAACGGTTACAATCAGCATTGGGGACTCAGCTCCATCACGCGCAACAATTTTTAGGTGGTTTGCTGAATTCAAAAGGGGTAAAATTAATCTTAAAGATGACCAAAGAACCGGGGCCCCGCAAACAGCAGTAACGGCAGAAAATGTATGGACTACTAAAATGTTGGTGCGAGAAGTCCCATGAATCACATATACGGACAACGAAAAGATTGTAGGCATTAGTTCGGGGAGCATTCATACCATCCTACATCAACATCTTGGAGTGAGGAAGCTTTGTTGTCGATGGATCCCCGTTTGCTCTCCGAAAGCGAAAACAGACTCGTGTGGATTGGTGCCATTAACGCCAAAATGCGTCTACGTTTTGAAAATGGGGTGTTTCAGAAATCGTTACTGGGGATGGGACATAGATCTATCAATATGATCCGGAAAATAAAAGGCAATCATCGGTATGGGTCTACTCAGAAGGACAGTTACCGAAAAAACTGCAAAGACTGCAACGTCGGCAAAAAATGGTGGCTAGTTTTAGTTTCATGGAGCGGACATGTGTCGACGTCAATGCTGGAAAATTGTAGGTCAGTCAACTCTGAATGGAATACTACACTTGCATTACCCAAAGCTTTTCAAGCTGTGCGGAGAGAAGACCAAAGACCGGGCTTCGGGGAATCATGCTGCATCACGATAACGCCTCTTCACATACCTCCCTTAGAACAAAAGCATTTATTGAGGAATCTGGTGTTGAAACCTAAGTCACCCACCCTACAGCCCTGATTTAGCTCCTTGTGATTTCTTCTTGTTCCCAAGAGTCAAAGAAAAAATAAAAGGCTAGTTTTATTCAAGCGCCGAAGAAGCCGTGGTTGCCTACGAAGAAGCGATTTCCGACCTGTCAGATCAAGACTGGCAAAAGTGTTTTCAGAGTTGGTTTGGGAGAATGGAACTTTGTGTAGAGCACGATGGAGATTATTTTGAAAAGATGTAAAATAAATATTAATAGTATCTAGAATATTTTTTATATATCTTAAAACTTATTGAGTGTTCTACGTATTAGGACCATATTGCTGATGTGTTTCACATGTTAGTAAGTAACGAAAAACGTACACCCTTTTAATTAATTTTTTTATAAGAGCCCATTTTTTCTATCATCTTAGCTATTTTGCATGCTGCTCACCGTATGGTAAGTAACTGGTGTGCCGTTATTCTTTGATTTGCTTTTTACTTTACACTCTACTGAGAACGCCAATATTTTTAGAGACCAATTTAGCCTACCCCAATTGACCGTGGAATGTCACTCGATATGTCGACTCCAAGTATTCCGTTGATTGTGGATGATGATGGCTGAGGCAGTAAGGGGGAACGAAATCGAGGAGATACGACAAAGAGGTTCTTTTTAGCGGTAAGAGCTAAAAATTGTGTCGATTAAGGTGTCATCCTAATCCTAGTTGCATTTTAATCTATCGAAGATATATACAGGCGTCTAGGGGCAATAGTACAGTAGTAGTGAGTACAGATTTTGTCTAATTTTTAAGTGGGTTATGGAGAAATTAGTTGGTCGCGCCGCTCTAGACATGACACTACTTAGACATGTAGGCTACTTCACAATGTCATCGAGCACGGTAAATCAACACATAAAATTTCAATTTCTTTAGTGCCGGCGGGGATCGAACCCAGGTTGCTTGTGTACTGTTTTTGCAACAAACGCTTAGACCCGAGCCGCCTTGACTAAGTATGTATAAACAACTCTACTTTAATTATTATGACTAAAGAGATTTTTTCTCTTGTCTTGAATTTTTCATTTTAAGAGAGATTTTGGTTATTTTATAAAAATAATCCAGAGCAAAACAACTTCTTTGAACGTTCATAAGGAGGTCAAGACTTATGGACGCAATGTTCCGCTGTGTTTCTTATCAATTGTTATTTTTTTACAAGGTAAAGCTCTTCAATGTTTTGATTCGAAATGTACGAACTATCTTACATATTATGATGTATATAGATAGCATTATTTTATATGTTTACTTAGCTTACGTTTCTTAACCTTTTATGGCATATTATATAACCTTTATTTATATATAACCTTTTTGGCTGCGTGCAAAAATCTATCTCGCATTCAACTAATAAATCAATTGTATTTTGAGTACCCAGCACGGTTGGTTTTATAATTTTATTTAATATCATAGTATTTACCGTCTATATTAACCAGTATTAATAATTACGAAGTATAAGGGAAACACCATTCACTTTTTTTACTTCGAGCATTTAGAACTCATATAACATTAAATAATCAACTTTTAATCAAAGTAACAAATCGACTTTAAGAGGATGAATGAAATAAATAAATGACCATGAAATAAATTAATGAACAATAAGTTCGACTAAATAGTTACGATAATTCGAAGTAATTGGAAGTAAAGACTTTAGAAATGAGTTGGGAGGTGGCTCGAACTTTAGGAATAGTCAGTTTGAATAGCCTATCATGTAGATGATGTCATGGGGATCATGGTTGAATAGGGGCAAAAAGTTCTCATTACACTCCTATGGGGTCAAAATGGCCAAAAACCAAAAAAATTAAAATACTTATTTCGGCTATAACTCCGCCTCCTTCGGAGGTTCTTACACAGTCTTTACTTCCCGCATCCCACTTGTTACGATAAAATCTATATCCCCTATTTGTACCCGATGGAATTTTTCTTTAATCTTGTAATTGCACTATAAGTATATCCTATTTAATAAAAAAGAATAACCGTATCCAAGAAATCCGTGAACAAACATAAAAAAAAAACTCGTCGAATATATTCGACTTTCTCGTATTTTTAACTCGGTTATAAGGATTTTCACAGCAAAGTGTATTTGATTTACGTTCAGATGATTAGGTTAGGTATTCTACTATGTTATAACCAACATACTTTGAAACGGATGACTAATTTTAATATTTATCAGATATCTATTTCAGGGAAGACCATCTAGTTACATTACATTAAAATTGACTAAGAGTATGTTAACTTATTACCATAAGGTAGTAGTAGTAGTAGTTCATGGGATAAAAAAGAAAATAGTGTAAGCTTAGTGGGATGTTTTCCTTATTAAGGAATGATACAGAATTTTGCAACATATTATCTATTTTTGTTGTTAAATTTATCTTTTTATTATCTCTGTCACTGTCTATGTATTTATTTATTATAGTTAATTTTCTGTTATTATTTGTGTGTAAAGTTATGTATATTTACGGGGTGACATAATCAATGCGTATCAAAATTCCATTTGTTAAAATAAAGATTAAAAAAGAAAACAATAGAATATATGTTTCGCATATATTATTTGATTATTTTTTTACCAGTACACAACGCTTATACCATCAGTATTGTCTAATATTGGAATGATAATTTTCGTTAGAAATTAAATCAAAAGTAATTAATTAACAGATATATTCAAAAAAGTTAAGGCGCATGTAGGCTAGTTCAAATCAAATTTCAAAAACTAATGTTTTATACACCTCATAATTACCGAAATTGTTTGGTGAGTTTAAATAACGATTTTAATGTTTCTGCATCTTCATCAGCCCATAAAAGTTCACCACTGGACATGAACATCTCCCGTTGCAGAGGGGAGTTTCCTTAATAGTCACGCTTGGTTCAATTGACGCAGCTGCTCTTCGCTGCTCTGGGTATTTTATGTCCGGCTTAAACGAGATAGTTATTCCGCCATCTATCGGAAACTATAAGAGTTTTTGGGATATCGTACAAACGTAGAACATAATTAAGTACAAGTATTATGCAAGAATAGTAAAAAAAATACTGAAATTTTGTGATGAAGTCTTAAAAAGATAATACCTACCCGGTGAAACTTGCCCGTGTTCCTTAGTTTCTTTATACTTAAGTCATAGTAGTTTTATAAAAGCTTTTAGGGACATCCGTTATCTTGAGTCATCAACCATATTTGAAACAGAAACAGAAACAGAAACTTTTTTATTCAATATAGATTATAAATAATACTTATTGAAAGTCACTCTTTTGTTTAATTACCACTGGTTCGAAAAAAACCTCTGTCCTATATATTGAAATTAGAATAAAAATATTGGTATTTTGTAATCAAGTCGAACACAGATAGCTCACCGGTTAATCACGCCCGTGCTAAACCGTAACTCATGGCTATTTTCCAATATTTTTTAGTTTCTTTACAGTTATAATATTTTAATGACTTCCACCATCTTGGGAAATCCCCCGTATTGAAATCAAAATGATGTCACGTATTCTGCTTGACGCTGTAAATTTCGCAGTACGCAAATATTTCGGGTTCGATCCCCGCCGCCACTAAGGAAATTGTTAATTGCAATTTTAAGTGCTGATTTACCATGTTATTTTCAGTCGAGAAGAAAAACATTGTGAGGAAACCTACACGTCTCAGAAATTAAAATTTCGAAAAGATGTTAAGTCTGCCAACTGGGGCTGCGCAATAGAAGCTTACTTGCCTCAAACCCTCTTAGAAATTAGAGCAGTCCTATACCCTGTACTGAGACGTAATTAGGATGTAACTTAACCTTACATTTATTCTGAGTAACAAAGCCCTTCGTTTGATATTCATATCAAAGGGAGTTACATACATACATAAACAATACATAAATACTAACGCCTGTCACACAGATGGGTAGGCCGAGACTACGGACTTCCATTAGACCTCCTGACACACCTCTCTCGCCTCTTTTACATCCATATACCTTCCATACATACTAGTTGGTTAAGGGTACTCTTAATCTGGCCCATCTTCAATATATCGCAATTTGGTCGATAAACTTTCATCTATGGCGTCTCTTCCCGACCCTGTTGTTCACTTCTACAACATAAATTTGCTTTGGCACTCTTTCCTCAATCACACATTCTTTATGACCAATGACCACCGAAGCATTCCTTTCTTAATCCTGGTCACAACATCATCATGTAAACCACACTTTTCTCATATTACACAATTTCTCACCCTGTCAATCAGATTCAGCCCTAACATACTCTTTAATGATCACATTTTTACAGCATTTATTCTACTCTCGTGCTTCTTCTGCCACACCCAACTTTTACTACTATACATTAAAATAGGAACTAACACAGCATTGTGAATTGCCATACGTGCCTTTTTTGGCACATTCTGACTTCCCACATTAGAGTGTAGAGCCCCATTTACTATTTCCTGCGTTCAATCGTCGTTCCATATCCTTATCATATCTACCATCCCTGCTCTACACATCCTAAACATACAAACTCATCCACATGCTCAACTCCCCTTCTATTCTTATGTCACATATCATTTTACTTTCAAAAATCATCACTTTCGTCTCACTTGCTTTTCACTCTAATCCCGTTTTCTTTTAAGGACCAGTTCATTAATATAAACATCATTTGCAACTCAGCCTCCAACAACGTAAATATAACTTAATCATCGGCGTACAAAAGACATTTGACGGGTAATTCATTCATTCTAAACCCACATTCTTCAATTTTCAAAGTTTCCAAACAAATGTCCATAAATAGGTTTAACGGCCACGAGGAAGCTACACAGCCCTGTTTGACACCTTTATGGATGCCAAACTAGTTCGAGTAGACCCCGTTAATCAGGATCAGAGGTTGTCAGGACACAAGCACTAGAGTCCCTTCTCTGCGATCATGCGCATTAAAGAGACTTGATTCGTTAACCTTATTCCCTTTCTAAATCCAGCTTGCACATCCCAAATTTTTCATCAGTTTCTTTCATAACTCCTTTAATTAACACCTTAAAAAAGTTACAGCCTATATACGTCCCACTGCTGGGCACAGGCCTCCTCTCATTTCTGAGAGGGTTTTTAGAACAGGAAGTGTCGCTTGCCCTGCCGTGTTGCTTGAACACATGTCTTCGAAATATATTTTTTTTCTTATTTCTCAGACATGCAGGTTTCCTCACGATGTTTTCCTTCACCGCCGAGCACGTGGTAAATCAGCACTTAAAATTGCAATTAACAATTTCATTGGTGCCGGCGGGGATCGAACTCGGGTTGCTCGCGTACTGTGAAACTTACAGCAAGCGCTAACCATCTGAGCTACCACGGCTCAGATGGTTAGCGCTCGCCTTAACTATTAACACCTTAGTATATAAAAAATATCTTCCACTTCAGAGTGGACAACATCATGACAAAATTAAATAACTGAGCATACTAGATTGTATTGTCCCCAGCCACCAGCACTAAGTGTGCTTTCTACCCAATCCGTTAGGTGTAACTGGATGAAAATTCAAACATTCAAGTTAAATTAAAGCTTGTGATAAAGAAATATATTCTTGTGTAGTGGCCGTGTAAGAATATCTACTACCCGATGTAGGTATGATACCTTGGGTTTCGGTAAAAGCGACAGAGGGAAACAAACCAGAAAATGAGCGGTAGCATTTTCCTGATAACAACCGAAAGTAATAAAAGAACTGCGGCTGCCAACTCGTGGCATTTATGGCAAAATTGCTTCCTATCAAGTAATTTATGGGGGAGGCCCATATTTGGCCATGGACTTTTCATAGGCTTTAATGAATGGATAGAAAAAGAAGTAAACAAATTATTCCAACACTACACGAATATTAATATCCTATCTTCAAGCACCATTTCGTTCTCCGAAACGATCTGTTTTATTATATACGAGCATGTAAAAATAGTTTATTTTACAAACATTTCATTCAGCAACTTAGGGGGACTTAAAATGAAAAACTTTAAACGGTTCGTAAATAGTTGAACTGGTACATATTTTGATTAAAAAAGGGTTTTATGCACTTAATTTACTGCAAAACGTATCGTAAAAGAAAACGAAGCGTTTTTAAATATAGAAGTCTGGCTTATGTGACTACCCTATCTTGAAAAAGTTATAACCGTTGTTTGTTTTGTATATGAATCGGAATGAGAATTTTATTTGCTCCCGAAAATAAGACACCTTATTTACAAACAAAGCTATACAAGCAAGGCTCTCATTCTGTTATAATAGGTTATAATATAAGGTATTTCACAATACTTGATTGATGATTTCTTATATTTACTCGCATTGAGTAAAATTATTGTTCGGATTTCATAGCGTTTAATTTACTTATTTTTAATTCCTGACGTTTCGGGTGCTTTCGTCTAAGAAAATAGTTTAATTCAACTTTTTAAGTTTATGGGTTTTATACATTGAATAAAACTACTTTTACGGATTATATCGCGTTTAATTAACTTATTTTTATTAATTCCCGACGTTTCGGTTGCTTAATAAAAATAATAAAATAAGTTAATTAAACGCGATATAATCCGTAAAAGTAGTTTTATTCAATGTGTAGTGTTCGCGTAAATATAAGAAATAATTTTATAAATTTTAGAATTATTTGATGATTTATTACTAAGAGTTTGTACATTAACGTTTTCCAAATCGCGATTTATAACAAATTGTTTTTACAGAGGCATATGTAACCTCCGTATACCGTGTAGTGGCGGTGTAAGAATATCTCTCGGGTTTCGTAAGAGGCGACAGAGAGAAACAAACCAGGAAATGGGCAGCAGCGTCTTTCTAATAACAACTAAACGAACTGCGGTTACCAACTCACCTGCCAAAGGTGGCAACTATGGCAAATAGTTAAGCTTAAGCAAGCACAGTACCACGAGTCCAGCATCTTTGACACTGCTGCAGTCTAAGTATTTTACGCCTGCCATAAATTAAATGGTTCATCGCCCATTACAGATGGCATATTATTTTGTACGGCGCTGCTCCCGTACAAGATCGATATAACGGTCAAATAACTCAAAAACTATTTATCAGACCTTAATCAAATTTGTAAGGGACCATATGAGAAGCACCAGCTTTCAAATAAAAAAGAATCATCGAAATTGGTTCACCCAGAAAAAAGTTATAAGGTAACACACATAAAAAAAAGAAAAACAAAACATACAGTCGAATTGAGTACCGTCTCATTTTTGAAGTCGGTAGATTAATATATTTACACAGTGTTAATTTATACATTATGAGAATTAAAATTAAAACAAACTTATATTGTAATATTGTAGTCGTTTTACAATCCTGTCCATCCAAAGGCTGTCTGGAAGATATCGCTTTTAGTAACAAGGCCGCCCGACCACGCGTAACATTCATTTATATTTAAAAAAAATCTACTTATTTTGTGTATTGTGATTTGTGTAAATAATTTTCATGGATTAAAAAGCATACGAATAAATAGCCCAGTTCTTTTTACATAATTAAAGGTGACAAACGTGCACACGGTTCACCTGGTCAGAGAAAATTATTATATTACAAGTTACAAAAGGTGTAGAAGATCACGATTGATTAAGAAAGTTTCTAGAAAAATAAATTTGAAAGATCCTAATTATTTTAATTAAATAAAGTACGTTCATTACTATTACTGAAGTTCAATTTCCTTTTGAAAATTAATTTTGGTGATTAAAGTTTTCGCAAATAATGTTATACATCATTAACAGCTTCTCAACATAGTAGAATATAATATAATAGAATAGAATCATTTTATTCAATGTACATAGATAACAGTACATAATACTTATTGAAAGTCATTTTTTACTTTTACCACTCGCAAAGAAACCTCTGTCCTGGGAAAAACCAGCAAAAAAACCCAGCGGGACTTTTTTAAAAGGACAATTTATAATATAATATTTATATTATAAATAATAATATTATATTATAATTTATATATCGGATTTTGATACGGTTTTTGTCAATAGACAGGATTGTCCAAGAGAAAAGTTTATAGGTATAACACATTTATATATTATATAATTCTTCCGTCCGTGTGTATGTGACTGAACTCCTCCTAAACAGCTGGACCGATTTTGATGAAACTTTGTGTGTATGATTAAGTTGATTGGAGAATGGTTTAGATTAACAATTGGATCCGGTAGGTGGCGTTGTCAATATACAGAAATCAACCGTGCAAAGCCGGGGCGGATCGCTATTACTTTCTAAAAACTACAAGGTTGTGACAGTTGAATGAATATCCGTAAAATAACTTTTTAGCATGTGCTTGTGGCATAAGTAAATCCATCCATCCATCTATCCATTTTGTCCCGTGGGTGTATTAAGAGGCGAGTATGGAATATTATCCATATTAACCATCTCGTTTACGTCAGACGCATATTATCTTGGAATATATTTTTATGGGACCAAAATTGTTGTTTAATTCTCTCAAACAACTTGTTTGTTTCTTCAAAAACATCATCCTCCATAACAATCTTCATTTACATAAATTTTATGTTTTCTTTTCACATAAAGCATAAATAAGTTAGCTTCACTCTTTCCAGTAGTTTCGTTTATGCCAATTATGTAGAGTTCGATGTTCTACGATCAATAAAAACTTATTACGTAGTTGCTTGTTGGGCACTTTGGAAACTTTGTAGCGATGTTCCAATAACTTGGTTTTGGTTTTATTTTTCGTAATCTATTTTCTTGTAAGGCTATTACGTCAGCTAGTTTTCCGGTTAAGCTATATAATTTAACTTTTAATAAAAAGTAAAAGCCACCTTAAAAGATTTTTGACGTAAATACGTCTTTAAATTTTGCTTCCATAGTGGGAATCAATTCAGAAAACTGATGATAACAAAATCGGGGGATACAGTTTGATATTGCAGATATATATATATATATATATATATATATATATATATATATATATATCATCTACATCCAAAATTTAATTACACCACTTGATAGCTTAAGGATCAAAGAATTCATAACGTTGAGTAAGGACTGGACGCAGCTCGCGCAGTGTAGGGGGGAGCGTCGGCATTTTGATGTCGTTTCGTTACGTACACATATTTACGTAAAACACACGGCTGTGTCCACAACATAGCCACCCGATTTTTTTATATGGAATATGGGTGACAAAGGAGCACATAGTTCTTCTAATGGTAAGTGGATGCTGTGGCCCATAGATCTTTACATTTATCCTCAACTAGCTGTTCCCCGCAACGTCGCCCGCGTGTAATTTAAGGTTTTAATTATGTTGCGCGGAACCCTAATTCTTTTTCTAAAATAAAAGTAGCCTAAGTTACTCATAACATCAGCTATCTTCCAGTGAAAGTCCCGTCGAAATCGGTCCAGTCGTTTCGGAGATTAGCCGGAACAAACATACAGACCGACAGACAGATAGACAGACAAAAATTTTAAAAATTGTGTTTTTGTTATAATTACCGTATATACTTTCATATGCATTTAGTAAAAAGCTGTTATTTTGACATTACAAACAGACACTTCAAATTTATTTATTTGTATAGATTAAGAATTGAAATGCAGATACGTTGTCATCCCTGAGGACTAAGATGAAATGCCTTGTTTCCAGTGAATAGAGTCTCAGCAATAATAAGCTGCTTTTTTACGCTGGTGTTCTGTGAAAGCGTGGTCCTTCCCCGGTCGAGCTGACCCATTCGCGCTATATCCATAGAAGTCGGTTAATAGTTTACATTCAATAGCTTCTGAAGTCGGTGCTAAAACTTATTTGTTTTGAGAATTAAAGCCCATACTTCAAAAGCTATTATGTGGAAATTATTTTATTATTTTAGTTCATTATAATTGGCTTTTACTTTTATTAAAAGTTTAAATGTTGACTATACTAAGTAGACTAAGGAATTTCATAAGCTCAAGGCAACAACTAAAATGTCGTAAATTTTTAACAGACTTCTAAAAATAAGGAGGTTTTCAATTCGGATGTTTTTTTTAATTGTATGTTCGGGCATAACTCAGTCATATACGGATTTGCAAAATTCTTTTTTTGTTCGAATAACGTTTATTTCGAAATGGTCCCATTTAAATTTCGTAAACATCTGATGAAGAGTTTCAGACAGACACGGACCCCTTATACCGGAGACCCTTTTGACTGGAAACGAGGCATTCCATCTTAGTCCTCACGGGTGACAACGCATCTGCATGTTGATTCGTAATTGAGAATAGATGTAGATGTCTATGGACCACAGCAACCACTTACCATCAGGTGGACTGTGTGCTCGTTTGTCACCCTTATCCTATAAAAAAAAATCTTCAATAAATGCCAGCAAAATGACTGCTATCGCATATCTATGCATAGTTTACGCAATCACACAACATAACATCACGCCTGTACCCTCTAAAGGGTACGCAGATTTGTTCAGTATACAACGGTACACCCTTATTTCTGTCAAAGTTGTTATTGGGGTACCTCTAATCTTAATAATAACTTATTCTTTATGTTTATGAATTGATTTAATTTATATTGATGTCGGTAGTACAAAATTTTTATTTTACCACTTGTATTGAAAATTTCATTCGCTATTTTCCACCCCTAAGGGCACGAATAACCTATATAATAAAAACGAAGCATTAATATATTTTATAAAAGTAAAGTTACAGCCTATATACGCTCTACTGCTGGGCACAAGCCTGCTCTCATTTCTGAGAGGGTTTTTTTAGGGCAAGGAAATGTACGCCGCGCTGCCCTAAGGCGTGTTGGCGAACTTCGCATTTTTTTTTCCTCACGATGTTTTCCTTCACCGCCGAGCACGTGGTAAATCAGCACTTAAAATTGCAATTAACAATTTAATTGGTGCCGGCGGATATCGAACGTGGTTTGCTCGCGTACTGTGAAATTTACAGCGAGTGCTTAGCCCCTGAGCTACCACGGCTCGTCAATATTTTATAATTGGTGAAGATATCGTGTAACATACATACTAATAAAATATACACTAGAATCAGGCCATACTGAGACCTTCTGCCTTTTTCAAAGTCGGTTAAAAATTGAGTTTGTTTATATTTTTTTTAAAACCAGCTTACACCTTACTGTGCCAGGGTTCCTATTCTACTTATGAGTCCATCGGATCTAGTACCAACATTTCACCTACTTCTGACAAACAAAAACCAGCAATTATTCGCGTAAGAAACTACCCTAACAAGTAGACTCAAAATCAAAATCAAATAACCATATTTGTTTTTATTTAAAACAGAAATTATTATCCTACTCTGAATGAACAGAGGTTGGTTATTTGTTGTACAAAATAGAGTGGTAAGCAATATTTCTTTACGAAAATTGCAAGTACGAAACAGAACACGTTTAGAAAGCTTTGTAATAAGATTTATCTTTAATGGAATTAATTAATTGTAACTGAGATAAAGACCTTTATTAAATGGCGCTTTAAGCCATATTCAAAGTTTGTTTACGAGCAATTATAATAGAACGTAATTTAATTTGTTACAAAAAGACATTAGGCAGTAGTCCGAAGCGACAGTAGCCTAATGGCAGGGTGCGGGCCACGAACTCAAAAGGTCCTGGGTTTGAATCCGCCGCTCGACTACTATCGTGAACCACTCCTAACAGAAGCATTTTCAGCGTACCAGGAGTGGTTAAAAGGAATATTTGTAATGTTAATAGCATTGGTAGTATTATTAAAAAAACGTAGTATTAGAATTGTGGCAGTATTAACCGTGTGGTTGTGGTGTAAGAATATCCATAACCCCATTTCGTCCCGTGGGTAACTTACAACAGGCAATAGAGGGAAACAAACCAGGAGATGGGCAGCAGCGTCTTTTCCTAATAATGACATAACCGCGGTTGCCAACTTGCCTGTCAAGTGTGGCAACTATGGAAAATATACCCCTATGAGGCAATCAATAGGGGAGGTCTATGTTCAGCAGTGGAATTTTGATAGGCTATAATGGTAAGTTGACATTCTGAGACGAAACCATAGGGACGCTGATGATGCGAGTCGAAGCCATCAAATATGGAAATAAAATTAAGTTTTATACACGTAGTTTCATCGCCAGGATCCGTCCCGGATATGCACGGGTGATTTCTGGATCTCGACAACAGCACCATTTACCGGTTATAACTATAGCTAAAATAGCTAGGAACTATCCAGTTGACCCCACAAGTCTTCCATAATTTTTTTCTCGAAATCGATCAAACCGTTTACATACAAAGCGGAATTTTATATAAGTATGCAGGCTGTTTGTGAAACGCTCCCGAAAACGAAGGCAGACGATAGTACTAATGATGATGATGTCGACTCGAGGATTCCGACACTGGCTGGGGCAACAAGGAAGTGCCTTGAAACTGAGGAGATACGACAAAGGGTTTTTAGCGGTAAACGCAAACTTGTATCTTCTGAGGATTGCTGGACTAGATTTAGTTGCCCCAATCCAAGACTTTGTTCAGCAAAGACTCGACTTCAGACAAGTTTGTTCCGGTACTCGGCGACGTTTTCCAGAGAAATATTGGCACGGCCGTGTATAGAGCATCACCAGTGCTGTCATCCGCATAGCAATAAATGTTACCGTTTCGCAACACATCATTGATATGCAGAAGAAACAGCGTTGGTGATAGCACGCAGCCTTTTGTGGAACACCAGCATTTATAGAGCTTGTAGTCGGAGCATGCATCGTCTACAACGACCTTGATCTCGATCTGCAAAGCTGGTGATACAATTGCACAAATTCTCGCGAAGACCATACGAAGGAGCTTTGAAAAAGCGCTTTGTGCCAAACCCAATCGAAGGCCTTCGCATGTTCAAACTAACGGCCAATGCCTCCCCTTGGACTCTACTGCCTCCGCCCATCTATTAGTCAGGTAGACCAGAAGATCACCAGCTGATCGACCCCGACGAAAACCGTATTGGCGCTCACTAATCAGCCGGTGATCCTCAAGGTATCTCATGTGCTGGCAGTTTATAATGGATCCATTAATTTGGAGAACAAGGAGGTGATGGCGATAGGCCTGTGGTTAGACGGGCCTGAGCGGTCGCCTTTTTAGGATCGGGTGGACAAAAGCTGGTTTCCTTGAATTTGGGACTACGCCTTGGGAGTAGGAGTACCGCAAAAGACGCGTTAAAATCGGTGCCAACTCCGGAGCACACGTCTTCAGCACAATGGGAGGGACTCCGTCAGGCCCACTCGAATTGCTGATGTCCAGACAGAGGAGTGCTTTGCGAACCGAGCGCTGTGTGAACCGTTCATCCGGCATGGAGCACTCACACCGCGGAATAGTCGGCGGTGTCATCAAGAGTCGAGTTGGACGCAAAGAGAGAGCCTAACCGCTCGGCTCTCTCCTTTGCGTAATGAGCCAGTGAGTCGTCTTCTCTGTGCAGAGATGGAAGAGATGGCTGACAGAATTTCCTTTGGACAGCCGTGGCAAGAGACCAGAATGCACGGGTTCCCGAAGGAAGATGAACTAGTTTCTCGCCAATTCTGCCTATGTGCTCAGACCTTGCCTTGGCAATGACTCTTTTGAAGGACCTGGAGGCGAATTATACTTCTTTTTAAGGGCGCTGGTGTTTACATCCCGGACGTTGATGCGTCAGCCCAGGCCCAGTAGCACTCCTGCTTGTGGCGTCATGTTATTTACAGGAGCGACTAAACCATGGCTGAGATCTGCCTCCGACGGGCACCACAGAGGAAGGAATAAAAAGTTCCATACCCTGAAGTAATCAGCAATAGAATTAGCAACAACGTTGGGATCCTCCGGCGAGAAGCAAATCCACCCCCAAGGGTAGGATGCAAAAAAAAACAGCATCCCATCAGCCAAACACGGCGGCAGCCTGCAGAAAGCAACAGCGATTTCAGCATGAGTGGCACCATACTCCGGAATAGACAATGATCCGAGGAGCCAAGAAGGGCGTCAACATCTCTGATATCTGTCCGAATGAGAGGTCAGCAGAAGGTCCAACAGGGAAGGTGTATGATCCTCCACATCTGGAATCCGCGTAGGCGAAATAACGAGTTGTGTCAGACCATATGCCAAGGCAAAATCATGAACAAATCTCCACCACCCCCCTCTCTTCGCCGTGGTGGGCGTTAAAATCCAAGCCAAGGATCACGATCTCTGCGGATGGAACCTGTTGTAGCAAGGAATCTGTAGCCATTTGGACGCGGTCGATGAGTCGGTCTGTTTCGGAATTACCTATAGAGCTATGGGACCTATAGAGGCACCCGTAGACGCGCTGATGGTCGTCGCTGTCTACGCGTAGCCAAAGGATGGACAGGTCCAAACCTTCAAGACTGCCGAGGCGTCGAGAACAGAAGTCCTCTCAGACGAATAAGAAAACTCCAGCCCGAGGCTTAAAGGAGTGTTCCAATTTGTACCTCGGGTAGGAGATATACGAAGAATCAGCCGGAGAGGACACCTGCGTCTCGGTCAGAAAGAGCAAGGCCGGCTTCGCCGTCTCGAGATGGTAGTGGACGGTATTTAGGTTCGACTGAAGTCCCCTAATGTTGCAGAAGTTCAGTTATAGCGTGGCAGTGGTCGCCTTGGTCTTGTTTCTTAGTTGGCCCCGAGCAGTTATTGTTTTGAGTGGAATTTTGCCCTCACTCCTCCAGAATACTCGCTCGGGGCAGCCTGAGCACCCACACTCAGGAGGGGTGTAGCTTGGTCGTGGATGCTCAGAGAGGGATTCCTCTGAGGTGCTGGTACCCTCCTGGGGTAGTATTCCGTTTAATTCCGCTACCATGTTGATGTGGGGAATTGGGCCTCCGGCCACCAGCACTTACCAAGCGAAACGCAGAGGCAAACCTCTACTTCACGCTGGTATTCTGTGATGTCGTGGTACCACCCCAGTTCGAGCCGGCCCATCCGTGCGACAGCAAAAGCTGCCGCGTGGCTCTACCACTGTTCTAAATAATAACAACCATATATTCCAACAAGACAAGAATACTACAGAAATATTCTCAATAATAACACGTTATCAATAGTGTTTAACAGGCTTTTGACTGATGAATAAGGCATACGCATAAACAACAGCTGGGTCATGCCCGTTCTCATGTATACATTTGTCATGCTCAGGTGGACTCAGACCGAACTTAACGCCCTGGATAGAAAAAGTTATGACGTCTCATAAAACGCATCATCCGAGATTTTTGGTAATGAGGCTGTACTTGCTATGCATTATCGCAAAGTGTGCAGCCTTAGCAATTACTTCTTGATTTGGTGACGTTTTCTACATGGACTTCATAAATTTAGATAAAGGACTTACCCCTACTTGAAGGGAAACATCGTGAACCTACAAATAAAAAATATCGAAGATATCTGAAGAACAATTCGTACTGGGGCAGCGTGGTGAACATTCCATGCCCTTAAGCTCTCTCAGAACCGAGAGGAATCCTGTGCCCTGGAGTCGGACAAATAAAGGCTGTGACTATACATTTATACTGTTTAACAACCTCTTCATTTCATATCCATATAAAAAAAGTTTACAAGTTTGTAAAACAAAGAGGTTTTCACTTCTGACGTGCAGTCCTACGACTGACAGTTTTTTTTTTAAATAGTTAAGATCTTTCAAATTTATTTTTCTAGAAACTTTTTTAATCATCGTGATCTTCTACAACTTTTGTAGCTTGTAAGAAAAAAATATTATTTGACGAGGTGAGGTGCGTTTGTCACCCTTAATTATGTAATAAGTATTGGACTATTTATTCGTATGCTTTTTCACCCATGAAAATTATTTGCATAAATCAAACACACACAAAATAAGAAGAAAAAAAGCTTAAATACAAATGAATGTTAGAATTTACGGCGTGGGCGGGCGGACTTGTCACTAAAAGCGATATCTTCCAGACAGCCTTTGGATGGACAGGGTTGTAAAACGACTACAATATAACATCAAGTTTTTTAAATATAATGCATTATTTAACATTGTATAAATATATTAATATAAGCATTATATAGGTACAAAAATACAAAATATATTAAATAATTTATAATTAGCTTTCAAACTTGAAGCTACTTCACACATTTTTAATTAAAGAGAAACATTAAATTCTTTTCAAGTTTTTTCTTAAAGATGGCGAGTATTACGTGCGTTGGTAGGGCACTCCACAAACGGACAACCAAATGAAAAATCAAATGATTATTTGTCCAAAAACACAAATGATTTGTCCATAAAATAATCTTTATAGACAGGCATTTTCAATATCAAATCTTCTGGTAACCTAAAAGCAAACGTATATGAATCAGAAAGAAAAACACACCGTTCCTCAAGATTCGATACGTTTGAGGGATTACACAATACACCATCTAGAAAAGATAAAGTAGAGTAGACTCGACTAGAGTAGAATAGATTGGAATAGAATGGATCAGTATGGAATGAAGTGGATTTGATTGGATGGGGTTGTTATGGATTGGAATTGGAGTACAGGAATGGAATGGAACAGAACAGAACAGAATAGAATCGAACTTAATAGAACCGAATATTTTTATTCAATATAGTTTACATAAATATTACTGAAAGTCGGTAAAAATTTCACCAATGGATCGGAAAAAAACCTTTATTTGTCAAATATGTTGCACAATTAAATATGACAACATTCACAAACCGCAACTCATTCCCAGGGGATAATATCAGTCATTTACTCTTTAGTATTGTAATAACTGACTGCCTCATGGGTCTAGTGGTTTTAAACGCCACTGCTGATTTTGAGGTGCCCGGGTTCGAATCCCGGGTTTGGTCAGAAAAGATCATCCAGAGTCCTCTCAAGTTAAAGTTGGCGGTGTTTCACCCCCGTCTAAACAAAAACAAAACTCTAAAAATAAAACTCTTATCGTTTTTGTGTACATTAAATTTTCTAATATAGTGAGAGGTCAAAGTTCATATATGTTAAATATTTATATTATTCTTTAAGAGACTCCTTCGGACTTAGGTTATAAATCGCTCATAGGGCTTTCTTACATAAATACAAAGATAGTTTCATATTATGGAAATAATTATACAAACTAATCCAGCTGTTTCAACACATGTAAGGTTTCTAATATTTGTAGAGCATATGCTGCAGAACTGTGATATGATAGAGTACTTGATTTAAGTTAGAGTCTAAACCAAAACTTTGACATTGTGAAGTTTGAATTTAAGCTAATGATTGTCCCTGAATACCCTCTGATAACGACGTGTCATTCAAACTTACTACGGATAAATTATTTATTGTTTTAACACATTCTTTGTATATTTGATAATTGTGGTCTGCTACAGGCGACGATCCAAACAAAATATTTTTAATATATTTTCCTGTATGCTACTGGAAAATATTTCAATAAATTATGGAATAAATAGTACCTTTGTGCGAACTCACTGTATGATTGTTTCTGTGTCTTATTGTGAGTACGTAAATAAATAAAAAAATGCAGTAATTTAATTTAATTTAAAAATTACATTATATTTTCTAGAAACTAAAAGGTTGTGTTAGTAGAGTTAATATCCGTGAAATAGTAAGAGGCGACTATGGAATTTTATCCATATTAACCATCTCGTTTACTTCAGACGCATATTATCTTGGAATATATTTTTATGGAACCAAAATTGTTATTTAATTCTCTCAAACAACTTGTTTGTTTCTTCAAAACATCATCCTTCATAACAATCTTCATTTACATAAATTTTATGTTTTCTCTTCACATAAAGTATAAATAAGTTAGCTTCACTCTTTCCAGTAGTTTCGTTTATGCCAATTATGTAGAGTTCGATGTTCTACGATCAATAAAAACTTATTCCGTAGTTGCTTGTTGGGCACTTTGGAAACTTTGTAGTTTTATTTTTCGTAATCTATTTTCTTGTAAGGCTACTACGTCAGCTAGTTTTCCGGTTAAGCTATATAATTTAACTTTTAATAAAAAGTAAAAGCCAACTTCAAAGATTTTTGACGTAAATA
This sequence comes from Parnassius orleans, assembly GCA_029286625.1. Taxonomy (NCBI): domain Eukaryota; kingdom Metazoa; phylum Arthropoda; class Insecta; order Lepidoptera; family Papilionidae; genus Parnassius; species Parnassius orleans. The sequence continues at coordinate 538,052 of JAGSMP010000260.1, read as the reverse complement.
CGTCTTTAAATTTTACTTCCATAGTGGGAGGCAATTCAGAAAACTGATGATAACAAAATCGGGAGATACAGTTTGGTGTTGCAGATATATATCTATCGTCTACATCCAAAATTTAATTACACCACTTGATAGCTTAAGGGTCAAAAAATTCGTAACGTTGAGTAAGGACTGTGACGCAGCGCGCGCAGCGGAAGGAGTGCCGCCATTTTGAGGTCGTTTCAAATACACTCGTTTTACGTGAATACATGTACGTAACGAAAGTAGGTACGTGTGCGTGTGTTCACGACATAGCCACACATTTTTTTATATAGAATAATTCTAATAGTAAGTGGATTCTGTAGCTCATAGATATCTACATTTATCATCACTTTAGAATCAAAATGCAATTACGTTGTTTCCCCTAAGGACTAAGATATAATGCCTCGTATCAAGTAAAAGAGGTTTTCGGTTCTCTACACTCACCATACGAAACATAGCAACAATAAGCTGCTTATTTTTCGCTGGTGTTTTGTGAAAGCGTGGTCCTTCCCCGGTCGAGCCGACCCATTCGTGATACATTCACAATACAGCTACAGCGTGGATCTACCACATAAAAGAAAATGAAAAGAAAAAAGGGACCTCCCCCTTTTTAAAATCGGTCACTAAATTACACTCAACGGCTTCTGAAGTCGGTGTTAAGACATAATATGTTGTACGAATTAAAGCCCTGCCTTCAGAAGCTATTATTTGTAAATTATTTTATTATTTTAAGCTTTTTATAGTCGGCTTTTACTTTTAATTAAAAGTTTAAAAATTTGACTCCTCTTAGTGGACTAAGGAATATCACAAACTCAAGGTAATAACTAAAATGTCATCTAAATTTCATTGAAAACTTCTTTCCCTATTTGTCCACCCCTAAGGGTAAGAATTACCTGTTTTATAGAATGGGGAAACAAACGATCACACAGTCCACCTGATGGTAAGTGGATACTGTGGCCCATAGACAACTACATTTATTCTCAATTAAGAATCTGAATGCAGATGCATTGTTACCCCTGAGGACTAAGATGGAATGTCTCATTTCCAGTAAAAACGCTCTCCGGTTCTTTACACTCACCATTTGTAAGAAAGCAGCATTAAGCTGCTATTTTACGCTGGTATTCTATGAGAGCGTGGTCCTACCCCGGTGGAGCCGACCCACTCGTGCTACAACCAATATAGTTACAGCGTGGCTCTACCACGTATAAAACCTGTATAATACGAAACGAAGCATTAGTATCTATTTATAATTGGTGAAGATTGTGTAACATATGTACATACGAATAAAACATACAGTAGAATGAGGTTAACTGAAAACCTCCGCCTTTTTCAAAGTAGGCTATAAATTGGGTCTGTTTATATTTTTAATAGAACAGCTTACACCTTACTGTGGCAGGGTTCCTATTTTACTTATGAGTCCGTCGCAGCTGGTGCAAACCTTTCATCTACTTCTGAAAACACATAAACAGCAATTATGCTTGTAAGAAACTACCCCAACAAGTAGACTCAAAATCAAAATCAAATAACCATATTTGTTTTTATTTAAAACAGAAATTATTATTCTAACTGAACAAAGGTTGGCTATTTGTTGTACCAAATAAAGCGTAAATATTTCTTTACGAAAATTCCAAGTACGGAACAGAACACGTTTAAAAAGCTTTGTAGTAAGATTTAGCTTTAATGGAATTAATTAATTGTAACTGAGATAAAGACCTTTATTGAATGGCGCTTTAAGCCATGTTCAAAGTTTGTTTACCAGCAATTATAATAGAACGTAATTAAATTTGTTGTAAAAAAACATTAGGCAGTAGTTCGAAGCGACAGTAGCCTATTGGCGGGGTGCGGACCGCGAACTCATAAGGTCCTGGGTTCGAATCCGCCACTCAACTACTATTACGAACCACTGCTAACAGAAGCATTTTGAGTGTATCAGGAGTGGTTTAAGGGAATATTTGTAATATTAATAGAACTTCTAGTATTATGTAAAAAAGTGGTATTAGAATTGTAGCGGTGTTAACCGTAAAGTAGTTGGTGTAAGAATATCCTCTACCCCATCTCGTCCCGTGGGTAAATTACAACAGACGATAGAGGGAAACAAACCAGGAGATGAGCAGCAGCGTCTTCCTAATAATGACATTACCGCGGTTGGCAACTCGCCTGCCAAGTATGGCAACTATGGCGAATATCCCCCCAATGAGGCAATCAATAGGGGAGGTCTATGTTCAGCAGTGAATTTTTAATAGGCTGTAATGGTAAGTTGACATTTTGAGACAAAACCATACAGACGCCGATGATGCGAGACGAAGCCTTCAGATATGGAAATAAAATAAAGTTTTAAAGACGTAGCTTCATCACCAGGATCCGTCCCGGCTACGCACGGGTGATTTCTGGATCTCGACAACAGCACCACTTACCGGTTATAACTATAGCTAAGATAGCGAAGAACTATCCAGATGACCCCACAAGTCCCCCATAAAATTTTCTCGAAATCGGTCAAACCGTTAAGGAGGAGAAGAATTACAAACATACACACACCAGTATTTTATATCTCTATACAGGTTCATTTTTCAAAGAGTAGCCAAATTTTAAACTGAAGTTCAAATATATATAAATAATGACATACCGTTATTGCAGATTTTGAAAATACGAGTAAATAAGGCTTCTACTTTTATTTGAAATCATCCCAAATTGAATGTGATTTATGGGCATGCCGACTGATCGACCCTTACGAATATGTGCGTGAGTAGTAAAATAGTAGGCGTTAGATATTTATGAATGACAATTAGTTAAAATAATGCACTAACACGCATTTTGAACTTAAAAGATAAAAAGGACAAAACATTTGAGATTTTTTAAATATTTTTTTCCTCACCATTTGCTTATATTACTTATTCTGAACCTTTTTTACAAATTTGAACGGTTATTGCAAAATAACCCTGTATACAAAAATCAATTGTTGTACGTTATTCTCGCTAAAACTCAAAAACGGCTTGACTGATTGTGCTAAAAATGTTGTGTATTTGAATGGGTCCCTGGATGGTTTAGACTTACATTTGTATCCGGTAGGTGGCACTGTTGTTGTAATGTAAAATCACCCGTGCGAAGCCGTTGCGTATCGCTAGTAATATATAAAGATTGTACTTTCAGCAACATGATTAATACCGAAATATATGCAGAGTAAATGAGTGATCATTTAGTTTACTAGAATAACTCTTAAATACAAATTTAATATCACGTTTAATAAAAGTGTTTAACAGGCTTTTGACGGGCATAAATAAGGCATACGCATAAACAACAGCCGGGTCATGTCCGTTCTCATGTATATATTTGTCATACTCAGGTGGACTCAGACCGAACTAAACGCCCGGATAGAAATGTCCGCACTGTTATGACGTCTCATAAGATGTATCATACGCGATTTTTGATAATGAGGCTGTATTTGCTACGCGTAATCGCGAAGTGTGCAGCCTTAGCAATTACTTCTTGATTTTGTGACGTTTTGTACACGGACTTCAATACGCCAGATAAAGGACTTACCCCTCTATCCTTAGTCAAAGAGCAATGGCAGGACCCAGCAGTTAAATGGAAGGAGAAGAAGCTGCACGGGAAATTCTACAAAGTTCTACGTGAGCCTTTTATAGACACAATTGTCCCCATCCACTGGCCACGTTTTAATAACTTCTATAGGAAGCTGAGGGTTTCGGCTGTGCGATACAGGATCAATTTATTAGTACCCCTTATTTTTTGGAGTCTACATCACTCAGGCAAGTCATCTCCGGTTGTAAGATGCTTTTTAATTATGAATATTTTCAAAGACACTACCTAGTTACGTGGTAGAGCCATGCTGCAGCTATATTAATAGTATAGTTGTAGCACGAATGGGTCGGATCGACCGGGGAAGGACCACGCTCTCACAGAATACCAGCGTAAAATAACAGTTTAATGCTGCTGTGTTTCGTATGGTGAGTGTAGAGAACCGGAGACCCTTTTTACTGGAAAAGAGGCATTCTATCTTAGTCCTCACGGCTGACAACGCATCTGCATTTAAATTCGCAAACGAAGATAGATGTAGATGTCTATGGGCCACAGCAACCACTTACCATCAGGTGGACTGTGTGCTCGTTGGTCACCCTTATTCTATAAAAAAAAATAGTAGCCAGAATTCTACACCAGGAACTCGCTCTGAAATACAGTTTCGTGGATTGGAAACTGCCTTTTTATAAGTACTCTCCGAAGCCGTGCTCATAAATGACCGTAAGAAAAGAGATTATTGATGAGGTTATTTTTAACGAATTTCAATCACCTACGTGAAGCACTGTCATAGAAAAACCCTTGTGAGAGACAGACAGAACCCGAAAATATTCGACAAGAACTCCGTTGTGTCGTATTTGGCACGAAAAGCTACCAAGTATTACTTTTGGATTAAATTGCCCTCAAATATGAGCCTCGAGCACATAACTTGTATTTAATTGTTATTCTAAACTACAATAACAATAAAAGTCGTCTTTATAGCTTACTCGTTATGTACTGTTATACATCGACGACATTTTCATGTGGTAGGTATTTCTATCTGATAAAAATTCTTAATAACCCGACTCGACATAACACGCGACTGCTGCGCTCGACAACGCCGATTACGACAAAATTTATTAAGCTTGTTTCGACATTTTATAGCGGCATAAAATTAAACGTATGTAAGTCATTTTATGTAGTTTTATATTCTCCATATAATATTATTAGGGCGAAAATCTACAGCTAAAATCGATAAACATTTTGGTCAATTATTGTCGCTTATACTCGTAGAAATTTGTAGCAACATTCAACTTATATTATAATTTCCATTACCAGTACTCTAAAGTACATTTTTACATGGGAAAATGCCTACCCATACCCGCCTTACTGGAGCAAGGACGGATTGTGCCGCACCTACTAAAACTCCATGGTATTTCACCTTTGCCGCATATTGCCAAGGCCACGGAAATGCACAATAATGAAAAGCACCCACACGGATCAATAGGGATTTTTATATTATCATCATTACAGCCCTTTACAAGTCCACTGCTGAACATAGGCTTCTCCCAAGGAATACCACAAAGTACGGTCCTGAGCCACCTGTATTAATCAACTTCCTGCATGCCCTACACTTCGCCTACACTCGAGAACCTTTCTTCCCCATCGGTTGTCGGTTCTTCGAGCAATATGGCCGGCCCATTGCCACTTCAGCTTACTAATCCACTGGGCTATGTCGGTTACTCTGGTTCTACTGCGGATATCCTCATTTCTAAGTTTATCACGCAGAGAAACCCTGCAGAGAACCTAGCCCTCTCCATAGCTCGCTGAGCTTCCTCATACGGCCAGCAGAGAATGACCACGTCTCAGATCCATAAGCAATCTCTGTATTATATATCACTGTAATCCTATATATGCTTCAGACATTCGATATATGGTTATTCATTAGTAGACAGTTCGCAGAGGGGCCGTAAGAGCAACTATGATTGCTATTAACAGTCGGACGTGACAGCAACTTTTAACTGATTTTCCCACAGTAAGCCGGTTGCCAGAGGCTTATACATTAGTCAGCTGGATGCAACGAGTGCAGGTGAAATTCACAGTTCGATAAAAGTTAGTATATCACCCCTTATTTATTTGGTTTCTCGCCATCATTGTGCCTTTTACAAGTTCACTGCTGATCATTAGCCTTCTCCAAGGGATGGACAAAGCACGGTTTGTTTTCTCATGAGAAAATATACAATTTCTTTTACGCTTTTTTTTCTTTCTTTTAGTACACACCATGCTCATGTTGAGGGTAAATTTATATTTATTAACTCTTACAATTGGCCACTGCTGGATATAGGCATCACCCGTTGTAGGGACGATTAGCCTCAATAAAGCGCCTAACCAAGTAACAGCAGTTTTTTTTTTTGAGTTTTTATCAGGAAGATGCTGCTGCCCATCTTAGTTTCAGTTTGCCTATGTCGCCTCTCGACACCCACGGGACGATATGGGATAGTGAGTATTCTTACACTGCCACTACTCGGCTCACTACTGACCTTAAATTTAAAATAAATTGATAAATTTATTCATTGATAATCGATAATCGATAAAACGTTATTTAACAATAGTTTGTTTCTTGGATGAGATGTTATTTTTACGTCTTCATAAAAATGAGGAAAAGGTTTACAATGAATAGAATAGAATAGAATATTTTTTATTCAATATAGATAACATATAATTGTTATTGAAAGTCATTTTTTACTTTTACCACTGGTTCGGGAGAAACCTCTGTCCTGGGAAGAACCAGAAAGAAACCCAGTGGGACTTTAAAAAAAAGAAGTAAATTATACAATATGAAAAAGGTTGTACAAACTATTTACTAGAAACAGCTTGGAAGCAACCATCTCATTCCCATATTATTATTCTATATTATTTGGTATTATTCTAGGATATATAAACGATTTATTCATTTATATTATAATAACCCTTTATAAACTGTTTTTGTTTATTAAAATATTTAAATTTGGTAATAGAGGGACCATGTATAATTTCTGGGACTTTGTTTTAATAGCGTATACCATTGCCTCACGAATGAATTACTGACTGTTTGTTCCTAGAGTTTACAGACTTTGTAGGTATCACTTTTTTTACTAAAACTACTTTTGTTTTTTTGTGAACATACATTAAATTTTCATTTCATTTCATTTTCACATACATTAAAATATAAAAGAGGCCAATGTTAATATGTTTATTTCTTAAAATTTTTCTCTGAGAGACTCTCTCGATTTTTGAGACACTATCTCAGTTTTATGTTACGCATTATCTTCGTCAGTTGTGATCTTATTTTGATTATTATTTTTTATTAAACAGGTTATAATTATTCAGGATTGGTCACTGAATTTGGAGAAAAAATATTATAAGATAAAAATATCTCAAAGGGTGGCGACATGAAGATTTAAACAGAAACAGAAACTTTTTTTATTCAATATAGATTATAAATAATACTAATTGAAAGTCACTCTTTTGTTTAATTTACTACTGGTTCGGAATAAAATCTCTGTCCTGGGAAGAACAGCCAGAAACCCATTGGGGCTTTAAAAAAAATAACAGCTTACAATAAAGTACATATGTTACACAATTAACAACACAAAACAAATTAGAAAGAGCTAGGTAGCGATTACCTCATTTCCAGGGGTTATTATCATCCATAATGAAATCCTACCTAAATGTACACTCGAAAGGGTAAAAAAACCTTTAATAAAACGTAAAAACCGACTTCAAAATACTAAATAGAATAAAATAATTTCACATTCTAAAGTCGGGGCTTTAATTATTTTATACACTATATCTTAGCACCGAATTTAGAACGTGAAATTAATTAATTATTTTTAGTTCTTAATAGTGGGCTTTTATTTTTATTAAAAGTTAATTTTCACCAACATAAAAATATTTTTGATCGTTTTCTAGCATTAAACCATGTTTAAGTAGCAATAAAGAGCCATGTTGACTCATCGTAATAAAAACCTGTTAAATCCCTTTCATTAAAAATAAATTCCTGCGCTTTATTTCAAATTTACGTTATACTCGTATGTGGTAGAGCCATGCTGCAGCTATATTAGTAGTATAGTTGTAGCATGAATGGGTCGGCTCGACCGGGGAAGGACCACGCTCTCACAGAATACCAGCGTAAAATAGCAGCTTATCATTGCTGTGTTTCGTATGGTGAGTGTAGAGAACCGGAGACCCTTTTACTGGAAATGAGGCATTCCATCTTAGTCCTCACAGTGACAACGCTTCTGCATTTTGATTCGCATCAAACACTTACCATCAGGTGGACTGTGTGCTCGTTTGTCACCCTATCCTATAAAAAAAATTAACGTGCTCCGAACGACAACAACTTTACTGGATGGAATGTTTTAATTAATTTTACTTATTGGAGGAGCAAAATGAAAATTACCTTAATGACTAATTATATTATTTTGATACAATTCAGAAACTCAGAAGAGGATACGAAAGTTTGTAAAATGAATATTGATTAAAAATTAATAATTTGCAAATATAATGAATAACGTAATACTTATATTTTCGCTTTAATTACCTTATTACCTACATTCATATTTTTTCATATTTTGTCTGCTTCGTTGGACTAGTAATCTTAAGCGCAACTGCTGATCATGTGGCCCCGGGTTTGAATCCTAGGTCGGGCCAAAATCTGAAAAGTGACTGGGTTTTCCTTTCAAGACATTCTCAATATCACTTTCGGAAAGCACGAAAAGCCGTTGGTCCCGCCTTTGATCACTCTTCGCTGGTGTCGAGCGTGTCGCGATGAGAGTGAGGGATAGAGAGTGCACCTGTGTTTTTGCTCACATTTTTGAGCACTACAATCTTGTCCTGCGCAAATGGCTAGTCCACCGTGACTAAAATTGTTGGAGGAAATTTATTTGAAAAATAAATTAAAACTAGATAATCAATAACATATTTTTAAATTAGTACTTCAAAGTGCTATTTATAGTTGCCACCCTAATTAATAATTTAAAAAGATATTGCTTGACAGGCGATTTTATAATCATATCTGTGCAAAAATTTACATTCGAGTTTTAACCTCGTGTCCGTATTTGGTCAAGTGCATTTTATAGCCATGCCCAATTTTAATCATCTACGTAAAATACTCTTGGAAAGAAATTACTGTGATTGACATACAGACAGACACCGAGGTGATTCCATAGGTATTCCATTTCACTGAATTTCAGGGAATATTCAAAACCTTAATTTCTATAGTGAAATGTAACTTTTAATGAAAAGTAAAAAATAACTATTAATAAAAAGATAAAGCCGACTTCAAAAAACTAAAACGCATAAAACAATTTCACATTCTGAAGTCAGTCCTAAGACATAGTGTGTGTAAAGCTCAATGTTGTTTAAATAGTTTTATTAAAAACTTTATCCGCTATTTTTCTACTCTCATCGCCAAGTCTCACAGTCACTTTGACTTAAAGTCATAGAGACAGCACGAGACGAAAGGTAGAATTTTTTTCCTAATTTATATGGCACCACCACTGAAATATAACTTATTTGATAAAAAAGAATAGTCAAAGTCGGTTCACAATTAAAGAAGATATTGTGTAACATACATACAGAAAAACATACAGTCGAATTGAGAACCTTGTTTCGAATTCGGTTTAAAATGACTATCTGCTACCATCTGCTTGGAGACCTATAAGTCTACGACATACTGACAGTTTCTTTTTTGTAGATTGTACGTTACGTAGTAGAGCCAAGCCCATGCTGCATCTTTAAAAAAAAATTATCGCCAGGAAAAATCTTTGAGGTTCGATTTCTCGTTTTTCAAGCAATAATATAATATTTTTCGATAATGTGAAAGGCATGTTACTGGATTATATTCTTGATCGGCTATATTTATATTTAGATCCTTTATATCCTGATACTAAGCAGAAACATTTCAAATAAAGCAACTTCTTATCCACCGAATTTCGCACGCACTTGTGCTGGACAAATTAACATGCACGCAGCGGAGAAAGGAGCGCTTAAAGCCTTTTAACGTTGGAATTCGTCGCCTTAAAATTAAACGCGACAAAACCCTTTTATTTTACAATTTTAAAAATTAATTAAAAGATACTCGTAATGATTGTCAATGTAAATTATGGAAACTTTGCGGATGAAGTAATTTACGCACGAAACATTAATTGAATTGTAAGCTAATTAATCCGTGAGCGGCATTCAAACCAGCCCTGTGTTACTGACTGAGGGCGTTTTCAAATTCAGTTAAAATATTTCTTCGTTTAGAGGACTATTTACTACGAACGCTTTTAAAATATATTTGGTTCCGTTGATTAATATATGAATAGTGTTTTTTTTAACTGTGACAGTATGAGGAAATCTTTATTTGTGAAAACAATTTAGGCAAAGTGAATTTTTTGGTCAAGCGTGAGTTGTTAGTCAAATAATTAAAATTGAATATTTTTGTATTGGAAGAAAAAGAAGTTGGTCAAATTTAATATTATGTTTTTTCATACAATAGAATTATAGTTAAGTGTCCATTGAATTGTAGTCCGTAGGTTTTATTTTCATAAAATATAGATCCATCTTCTCCTTGCATTCATCTCCCTGCACGTTTTTCCACTAAAGTCTACTTGATATTAAGTGGGTACTGCAACCCATTAAAACCTGCAACTAACTTTAAACAAAGTTGGCTACAAATGCGTTTTCACCGTTGAATGCTATGATGAATGCCTGAAAACGCACGCAATTATACTGGCTCTTTAGTCTGGTCGTCGTAAGCGCGACTACTGGTCATGAGGTCCCGAGTTATGAGGTTTCAAATCCCAGGTCCGGACAAAATAAATTTGGATGAATTGCTGTCCTATCTGACTATGGAAGTTAGGGAATATAGAGCCTGTGTTTGCACACTCGTGAACTATAACACTGTCCTGCGCAGACATACCCTATCCGCGTTGAGAATTCGAAATTCGAAATTCGGTCTGGAGGATATTATATTATACTCGCTCTCTTTCCTATACTGTTCAGAAGGTGGTACCTACCCGAACGGGATCCTAGGTGAAAACGGGCCGTACTACCAATGCCTTTTCCTCACTCTAGATGAAGTGACAGCCTAATAAGATATGCTAGAGGATTTCTTAGGGGAGGCCTTTGTAAGGACTTGTGAAGGGCTATAATAGTATGAGTAATGATAATATATTATAATTCCATTATGATATATAACCATTCATTTGAAGCTACTAGTTATTTCTGTCCATTCACAGAGTCACCCCTGAAAAAACCCTTGGGGTGAAAAGGTGCGTTACATTCTGTTGCCGCAACACATGGCACGCGTGTAATAATTAGTGAGTCGAATTAAAGTAAAATTGGATGCACAAAACAAAGCAACACAGAGGTTTCAGGTCAAAAACCTCGTCCATTTCAATTTGTAGTACGATGCAAACATTCTATACATTTGCAGACAGTTAAATTACAGATTTTGATTAAATTGTTCATTTATGTATATCTGTAGAGATGTACAATGAGCCATTACGTAATTAAAATTTATTTCAAATTAGAAACAAAGTGTTAAAAAAAGTAAAGACCTAATTACTGTCAGAGCCCCCGTCGCTCCAATATGTTTTAGTGGACTTCAAGTTTTGAAATTATGATTTTTTATATTTATGCGAACACTAATTTTACGGCTATTATAGTGTTTACTTTAATTTGTTTTTAACTCCAGCGTCTTGAGTACTTTGCAGCATCCATGTCTACGGGGGGACTGGGCTGTTTGACGTTCGCATGTCATAGTTAACCCGGAATACCTTCAGCTTTTGTTTTGATTTTTTTTAATTTCAATTTTTTTCTGTTTCGAAATTGTTTATTAATCATTCATATTCAAAGATAAAATTTTAATAATTTTATTTCGCTATGGTATTTAAGAACCATGATAGCTCAGGGTGTAAGCTCCGTAAATTTCACAGTACGCGAGCAACCCGGTTCCCCCGCAATCAAATTGTTAATTGCAATTTTATGTGCTGATTAACCACATGCTTAGCGGTGAAAGAAAACATCGTAAGGAAACCTGCATGTCTAAAGAATAAAATATTTCAAGGATATATTGTGAATTCTGACGTTCGTCAACACGCATTGGAGCAGCGCGGCGGACTAATCACTCAATAACCGTCTCAGAAATGGGAGAAGGCTTGTGTAGTGAAATATTTTTATTTTACTTGTTATAAGCTACTACTTGACCACAATCTCAACTGGTGTCAAGTGGTGGTGAAGCACTAGATGGTAAATCGCATTGTCTTAGCATAACTAAAACCTATTCCTGTCTTGCCTTGGAGACGCCCAGATTCTATTCCGACGGAAAGACAAATTATTCCACTCCTTCGCTGTATGCATTACGAAAGACTAAGAAAACCAAGTGAAGACCCACCGACCGGCTTATTTTCCGATGGTGGAAAGGAGAGGAGGTATACTATATTTTTTCATAATATTTGTAATGTTCGTACAAACTTTATTTATACGTCACGTATATTTTACAATCACTTGAATAGTAAATACGGAAATGCATTTACGGAAAAGCAATCTAGATTTTAATAAAATTTCCTGAGCACAGAAAATATTTGAATAATGGACTATGGTACAATAGCTTTTGTTATGGTTTGTAGTCACTTAAGTAAGACTGACATTAATTTCTTTGAAAAAGTGCCCCATTTACCATCTTTTGTTTTTAAGGGTTTTACTATCATCATTTATCTATTCATTTAAAAATTACATACAACCAAATGTAGTACGCTTTGACAGAAGTAGATAATTAACCTCTATGGTTTATATTTGTAGCATTTGTAGTTCTATAAATACATAGTATATTATATGTATGTGTTAAACAAATTTTAGATACGCACACAAATGCTATAGAAGAGCGGGTCATCCTGCCACAAGTATACATTTACTTAAAATAATGTCCCACTTACTCCCATACCTATGTAATATATGATCTTTCTAAAGAAATAAACAATTTTTCATTTTCACTTTCACTTTTTATGTAAATATATTTCTTTATTTATATATTTGATTAACATATAATGATATGCATACATGTATATATATACGATCTTATTGAAGTATAAATAATTTGCTGAATGGAGGTTGTTGTATAATGATTTCTTATATTTACGCGAACACTACATTGAATAAAACTATTATTACGGATTTTATCGCGTTTAATTTTACTAATTTTGATTCTCGACGCCTGCTGTACTACCCTATGTCAGAGGAGTCACAGACAAGGTTGGCTACATTTTGAAGCGAGCTTCTATTAAAACATACTTCAAGCCGCCGAAGAAGATTAGTCAATTTTTACCATCCGTCAAGTGTAATATCCCTCTACAAGATGCAGGAGTGTACAAGCTTGATTGTGAATGTGGTCTCTCTTACATAGGACAAACAAAAGATCCATTAAAACCCGCGTGAAAGAACATATAGCTGACGTGAGGCACCGACGCTCTGGGAAGTCTGCAGTCTGTGAACATGTTCAAGATCGTCCCCGCCATTACATCAGATTTGATAGACCACAAATCCTCGCAAAAGAACACCGATTCCTACCAAGGATGATACGCGAGGCTATTGAAATTAAAAAACATCCTAATTTCAATAGAGAAGATGGATGGGTGCTGCCATCTGCTTGGGATCCTATAATTAACTAAATTAAACCCAAACCCAAGCATACCACTGCAAGACTTCAAGATACTGTAAGCTCATTCTGCGTAGATCGGACCAAAAATTAATATTCAAAAAACTGAAGGTAGCCGGGCTAACTATGACATTGGGACGTCAAACACCTCAGTCCCCCCCGTGACCATGGGTGCTGTAAAGCACCCGAAACGTCGGGAATCAAAATTAGTAAAATCAAACGCGATAAAATCCGTAAAATAGTTTTATTCGAAGGTTGTTGTTGTCCCAATTAAAATAAATAAAAAAAACAACATGGCCTATGTTCTCGAAATATTGCTAAACAAATAAAACTCCTCATCTATATATTGTGTTATAGTTAAAGTTTATCTATATAGTTAAGAGTTATGGGGAAGGAGTGCAGAAAACTCAAATTTATGTATGACTATTCGGTACAAAAACCGTTGATCCTGCGCCTGTACTCTCTCCGGTCGTGTGGATTGCCGTCACATCGGAGTATGAGAGTGAGGGAATAGGGAATGCACCTGTGCTTGCGCATACACTCGGGTACTAAAAGATATAACTAATCAAAATGCAGATGCGTTGTCACACCTGACGACAAAAATGGAATGTCTCGTTTACAGTAAAAGGGTCTCCGGTTCTCTACACTCACCATATGAAACACAGCAGCATTCTGACGCGGGTATTCTGTGAGAGATTGTTTTATAGAATAAGGGTGACAAACAAACACAAATTCTTTCTGATGATAAGTAGATGCTGTGTGTGGCCTATAGACATCTACATCTATCCTTTAAGAATCACAATGCAGATGCGTTCTCATCCCTGAGGACTAAGATGAAATGCCTCGTTTCCAGTAATAATGGTCTTTTGTTCTCTACACTCACCATACAAAACAGCATCATTAAGCTGCTGTTTTACAATGGTATTCTTTGAGAGTATGGCCCTACTATGGTCGAGCTGACTCATTCGGGCTACAACCATATTAGTAGTCTATAGTCTCCGTTTAGGCTGGCCGCCGTGACCGAAATTAAGTCTGGAGGACATTATTATTAAATATCGGCGTTACGGCGCTCACTCGGGCCTTTTATATCGAGGGGTGCAGTGGGTTCCATAGTGAGTTGATATTTATGCTTATCAAAATTACCGCAGGGAGTTTGATTATTTAAGTTTTTAATTTTATTATGGTCATAAATATTGTGGTAGAGTCACGCTGCAGCTATATTATGGTTGCACGAATGGGTCAGCTCGACTGGGGTGGGACAGCACCCACTTGCCATCGGGTGGACTGTGTGCTCGTTTGTCACCCTAATTATAATATAAAAATATAAATTAATAAAATGTAATTTAAACTCAAAGTAATGAACACAAGCACTCATTATATTATAACATATAATATAGACAAAGAAACTTCCGTATACGTTAAAATAATCATCGGACATACGAGTATAAATGATTGTACCTAACTACACTACATCAAATTTTCCAACTGTTATCAGACTTTGATTGATAGAGCCGGGCTGGTATCTCTACTCTACGTCTAAGCACGTTTTTTGCAAGACTCATCAGACTTACGACAATCATGGACGATATGAGATATTCTTACACTGCAACAACACGGTGTGTACTTATTATACGTATTTGGTATAAAATTTGAAAGTAAAATTTTATTAGATACTTATTACAGCGTGTTAAGAAGTTCAACAGTGCTTAAACAAAATTAGTTATTACGTATTACGGCTACAGTTAAAGTGAAAATAATAAACTTAAAATTATTTGACTAAACTTAGATGTAGTTTTGAGCGTATGCTAAGTTCTTTTTTTATGCTAAGCCGTTCAAATTTAAGTTTAACCGCAAGCTATCAAGCAAATGAAAATGAAAGAAAAATAAAAACTTACCTGATTTAAATATCAAATTAAAAAAAAAAGATAATTAAATATTCAAACTACTTGGTAAATTTAAGTGTATGAGTTAGTGTATTGTGTAAATAAAATCTAGTACCTACATAATAATCGTATTTTGTATAGATTATGTTACCCGTGTAGTGGCGATGTAAAAATATCCACTACCCCATATCATCCCGTGGGTGTCATTGGGCGACATAGGAAAACAAACCAGGAGATGGACAGCAGCGTCTTCCTAATAATGACTAAAAATAAAAAACTGCGATTGCCAACCCGCTTGCCATGAGTGTCTACTATGGCAAATACCTCTCCTATGAGGCAATCTATAGAGGCGACCTATTTTCAGCAGTGGACTTTAATAGGCTGTAACGGTAACGATATTACGTTGTGTAAGTAAAAATTAAGTTTTAGGTTCTGGTAAAAATGTTTTTCAGAATTAAAATGGCTTGTGTTTGTGTTTAATAAATTAAGTGTGGGCGTAATATTTTCACCTATCAAAACCTTACGTTCTATTTAATTTATAGATTTAGTTTATTTAAAGCTGTTGTTGGAAGGTCAATTTAATGCCTGAGTGGCTCAAGTACATGAAGCAACGCAGTACCCAATAATCCGCCCTGTGATTATAATCTTATATATTATATAAAAGGCAAACCTGACTGACACATCTATCAACGCACAGCCGAAACTACTAAACGGATTTCGCTGAAATTTGGAAATTAAAAGTTTGTATGGAAGTCCGTCATTTTTAGAGCTAGAAGCTTGAAACTTTGTTTTTAGATTAACGATTAGAAATAAACACTTACCTGTCCTAGGGTTTTTGAAAATTCAACCCCTAAGGGGGTGAAAAAGGGGTTGATAGTTTGTATGGGGAAACAAGATTAGTTAAACTATTTTATTCGAAACTTCACAGGAGTACTCCTATAATAATATACATAATAAATGAGTAAACAAGTGTTTCAGGCTCTTTCAGAATTTAACCCCTAAAAGGTGGAAAAGGGGTGACAAATTCTGAAAATCAACATGGGTATCGTTTTTATGGTTTATCGGGTCCTTGATTATGAAAACAACAACTATTTCAAAATCCAACGAAGCAGAAATACCTACCATCATCCCCTGTGGGGGTGCGATGTGGTTGAAATGTCAATATGGGTGTCATTTTATGGTTTTTTGGGATTGCGAAAATGGCATCGATTATAGTTTGAAACCAAGATGGATAGAAGAATGGATGGATGTATGTTTGTATGTAAAAATCATCATGGGTTGGGTGACTTGGGTTAATTTTTAAGGTTTTTGTGTCGTAAATAACGTAAATGATATTGAATAAACTATATTTTACGGATTTTATCGCGTTTAATTTACTATTTTAATTCCCGACGTTTCGGGTGCTTTACAGCAACCCACGGTCACGGGGTTGCTGAATAAATGGTGAATGAGCGCTTCAACCTGTACCACATACGGTATATATTCACTGTTAACGGATATTTGACTAGACTAGACTTCGACTTTGTTTGCTTGCTTACGGTTTAAGATTTGCTTCGTGTTTCGGATTAGTTGCTTGATTTTGTCTTTCTCACAACCACTGTTCAAACTTGGAATTCGATTTGCTTTGTGATTAGGTATTGTTGATAGAAGTATTTTTTTCTCACAGAAAAAATGACTACAGAACCTCTCTCTACAGACTGGAAAAATGGAACATACTGTCATCTCCATTATAGGTGACGGCGCCTGTTTGTTTCGTGCTCTTTCATTTTTAATGTACGGAACCCAAGAAAATGCGATGGTGGTGCGTTCACAAATTGTTAGATTTGTGGTAAATGATTGGCCTAGGTTTTCAGTTATGACCCACGACAGAAATGGCGATAATTATTCAACAGCAAATGAATATTCAGCCGGTATGTTAAAAAATGAAACTTACAGTGGACTTTGTTAGTTGGTAGCTGCAGGATTAATATTTCCGTTTCGGTTTCAAGTATATCGAAACGGTCTGCTATATATAGAGTCTGGAACAGATATCTGTCCAGTAAGGCGATTACGATTTAGCCATGATTTATCTAATGTACATTTTGACGCATATCTGCCTATTGTTGCGAAGAACACACAGCGTCGCATTGACCTTGACCATTTAACTGTTACATCTTTTGTAAACAGTGAAATATCATCTCCAACCAGCGGAACAGATCAATCTGTATCGTCGACATTAAAATAAGAAAAGAAGAAAAATAAACGAAGGTCGAGATTTACTAATTACACAAGAATAAGTCAATTAAAAAGTGCACAAGAAAGATATAGGCAGTACAAGCCAGATTCAAATCGTAAAGCTGTGTCCGCTTATCAGAAAAAAAATCCCAATGTACACAGGCAAGCTGTTGCAAATTACCAAACTGCGAATCCACAAGTGCATAGAGCAATTCAGTCACGGTATGAGGGAAACATTACACTGCGTTTATGGAAAAACAAGGTCCATTCCGCTATGGAGTATGACCCTGATATTTCTTATAGAACTGACAGCAGTGTAGCCTTGGGTTCTATGACATACAAGTGTCAGTGGTGCAATGCGCTGAAGAGGTCAAAGAAGACCACGCTCTGGGCAGGGTTTATACTGTGCATCCGAAGAATACAGAATGCTATCACCTCCGCATGCTTCTTCATGAGATCCGGGGCCCAATTTCATATGAAGCGTTAAAAACTGTAGATGGTCATATCCACGTTACAATCAGCGTGCAAAGCTCTTGGCCTTGAAGATGATCAGCATTTGTTCGCAGCAATGGAAAGAGCACTTTGCCAATCACCGCAAATGATTCAGGATCTCTTTACGATTATTTTAGTGTTCTGCAAGTATCAGACCCTTTAAGCCTTTGGGAGAAATTCAAAGAATACCTATCTGAAGATTTTAAAAGGCAATTAGAAAGACAGGGAGCTGTGGATGTAGAGCACATAACAGATGTGGTATTTAACAAATGCCTTTCGGTAATAGAAGATGCCGTATGAGCATTGGGTGGTCGGCTACTAAAAGAGTATGGGTTACCTCAGCCAAGCAAAGAACAACAATTTGAAAATAGAGAGTTTCATAAAGAGACAAGTTATGGCTAAGCATCATTAGAAAACACAATTAAAAATAATGAAGGATCACTGAATGACGAACAAAAAGCAGTTTACAATCAAATTTGTTAAATAAAATTATTTAAAATATAATATTAATTAAAATTGAATCAAATGAGGGTGGAATATTCTTTTTAGATGCTCCCGGTGGAACAGGCAAAATATTTCTAATAAATTTGCTATTATCAAAATTTAGAAGTACTCGCGGAATTGCTTTGGCTGCAGCTTCTTCTGAGATCGCATCTACACTGCTTGAGGGTAGACGAACTGCTCATGCTACCTTCAAGTTACCACTCAATTTAACAACAGCTGATACTCCCATTTATAATATAGAAAATGATAGTGTGGAATGAAGTAACCATAGCTCATAAGGGTGGCGTGAGGCTTTAACCCATATGTGGTGACAAATAAAACACCTTTAACAGAGTGACGAGGTACGGGTACCTACATACAGTGTATACGTAATGTAAACAATCAAGATCTACTTTTTTGTTACACATACTTTGAATGTTATTACTTTAGCTAAGCTAAACAGTTGACAACCTGGCGATAAAAGCGAAGGAGAGGTGAAGTGCGGTACATGGTTATCGGAGCGCAAAACACTGAATCCATTCAGTGCATCGTGCTTGACATTTGACTGTATACGTTTGTTTCTATTGTACGAGCATATTTGTATTTTGTGAGTTTATAATTATTTCATTATGAATATTGGGCAGTACTTCTCAACAAAGATCACGTGTTCGAATATAATTCAACAATTGCTAGAGATATTAGCAGAATCTTCTAGTGACGAAGGTGAGTTCGTTGCTTCTGATAATGAACATGATTATATTCCTTTAGTTGAAGAGGGTAGATTTGAAATTTCGGATGTTGAGCCAGAAGCTGAAGTCGAAAATGAGATTGATTCTTATGATTCGATGCGAGTTTTGAAGGAGATCGCGAAAATATTCTTATCGCAAAGATGGAATGCGATGCAGTCTGAACCACTTCCCAGAACACAAACTAGCAGAAATATTATTCGTCAACAGGCGGGGCTGCATCGTTCAGCAAACTTTACATCATCATCATTATCATCATTACAGCCCTTCACAAGTCCATGCTGAACATAGGCCTCCCCAAGGAATGCCACAAAGCACGGTCCTGAGCCACCCGCATCCATCGACTTCCCATGTCTTACCAGGTCGTCACTCCATCTAGTGGGGGACGCCCTACACTAAATCCGCCGGTACGAGGCCGCCACTCGAACCTTTTTCCCCAGCGGTTGTCGGTTCTTCTAGCTATATGGCCGGCCCATTGCCACTTCAGCTTACTAATCTGTTGGGCTATGTCGGTCACTCTGGTTCTACTGCGGATATCCTCATTTCTAAGTTTATCACGCAGAGACTCCAAGCATAGCCTCTCCATAGCTCGCTGAGCGACCTTGAGCTTCCTCATCCGGCCAGCAGTGAAGGACCACGTCTCAGTTCCGTAGGTCATCACTGGCAACACGCACTGGTTGTACAGCCTCGTTTTCAAGTTTTGGGTATACCTGACGAGAAGATGTGCCGTAATTTCCCGAACGCTGCCCAGCCGAGTTGAATCCGTCGATTGACCTCTCGGTCGAGTTGGACTTACCTAGTCGGACTATTTGTCCCAGGTAAACATATTCGTCAACAACTGAGCAGTGCTCCCAACAACTACCGACATAGGTGTGGACATTAAACATGATCTTTGTTTTGTCCATGTTCATCTAAGACCTATCCGTTGGGAGGCACTATTGAGGTCATTGAGCATAGTGCTTAGGTCCTCAGCGATTCTGCCATAGGACTATATCGTCGGCAAATCGAAGGTGAGTGATTCCGCCATTGATGTTAACCGTATCCTTTCCAGTCCAGAAGCTTGAAAACGTCTTCCAATGCAGCGGTGAAGAGTTTCGGGATATAACGTCACCCTGTCTTACACCTCTCTGCAGTTGGATAGGTTTTGTACTCTGGTTCTGTACTCGGATAGCCATTGTAGCCCTACTGTACAAGCACTTCAACACTTCGATATACCGACAGTCAACTTGGCACCGCTGAAGGACTGCAGCACCGCCAAATTTCGACGGAATCAAGGCTTTCTCATAGTCCACATACGCCAGACATAGTGGCAAATGTACTCCTCGGACTTCTGGTTGCCGAAGATGATGTGGTCTATGGTCCTAAAGCCTTTTCGGAACCACTTGTTCGGGAGGCTGGAAGTCGTCGAGTCTGCGTGCGAGACGATTCGTAATGACTCGAAAACAGCACGTAGACGCGGCTCAGAAGGAAATCGGTCTGTAGTTCTTCAAGAGGCGTTGTCGCCTTTCTTGAAGAACAAGACCACCGCACTTCTGCTCCACGCCTCGGTGTAGTGCCACCATGTAGGACGGAATTGAAGAGCTTGAAGGACTTCAAGTACCGGTTTCCACCCGCTTTCAGAAGCTCCGCCGTAATTCCATCCTCGCCTGGGGCCTTGCCGTTTTAAGGTGCTGGAGAGCCATTCTAATCTCGCTCAGACGGATATCATCAGGAATAGTGTCAGATAAGCCTCGCTCTTGGATCGTTACTCACACTTGCGTGTGGCTTGTATGTGTACAGCTGCCCATAGAACCTCTCAATCTCACTCAAATCTCAGGTGTCCCGGAAACGACGCTGCCACTCCGGTCTTCAGCTTCGACAGTTGGCTCTTTCTGGCAGAGATCTCTGGCAAAGACTTTGGAGCCCTGGTTCCGCTCGATCGCTTCTTCAATACGAGCTGTATTGAAGTTGCGCAAGTCCCGCCGCATGCATTTGGAGATCTGTCTGTTCAGTTGCCTGTGCTATCAAATCTACTGAATTGCAGCTTCATTTCCCGTCTAACAGCCATGAGATTAAGAGTGTGATCGGAGAGTTTTGTGTTCTTCTGCGGCGGGTCTTACAAAACTTAGCTCCGACCGCATGGACAGTTTCCACAAGCTTCATTCATATCGTCCACTGCATTGCAATCTTCTAGGCACTGAAAACGGTTTTGTATCGAGCTGAAAGGTTTCGGGACTTTGGATTAGAGCACGAGGGGACGGGCGTTGACTTCATTAGACGACGCCTCTCAACCGCGTTAAGTTCAGTGTGCCTCTAACCATTCGGTGATCGCTACCAGTTTTCACCCTCGCGATCACTGAGACATCACTGAACAGTTGGCGTCTAGTCGTCATAATGAAGTCAATCTCATTTTTTGTCGAACCGTCGGGGCTCGACCAGGTCCACTTCCTGTGGGCCGCTTCTGGAAGAAAGAGTTCATCATAAAGAGTCCTCTTTCTCCATGAAGTCGGCCAGCTGCTGTATGGGTTCCGTTGCCTAATCCGAATTTCCTACTTTCAGCTCACCGTTCTCTCTTGTGCCTAGCTTTGCGTTGAAGTCTCCCATTAACACCGTATAGTGGGTTTTAGAGGAATGCATGGCTCTAGAGATATCCTCATACATTTCCTCTACCTCCTCATCGGGGTGTGCCGAAGTTGGTGCGTAAACCTGTATGACCTTCAGCGAATACCGTTTGGTGATTCTGAGTATAAGGTACGCAATCCTCGTCGACACACTCCCAATTTTTACAACGTTGTTAACGAGAGACTTGTGGACGATAAATCCGACACCTCCTTGGGACAGATGGTCGCCCTCCCGGTGATAGAACAAGTTGCCGGATTCGAGGATTACCGTGTCCTCCCCCTCTCTTCGGACCTCTGATAATCCTATAATATTCCAGCGCAACTTGTCTATCTCTTCTTCCAGCTCCAGGATCTTCTCGTCAGTCCTCAGGTGCGTGCGTTATAAGTTGCCAGGTCGAGTCGTCGTAGGTGGCAACCGAACCTCCACCGGAGATTCTTAGCACCCCTGCCCCGCCGTTACCATGGTCGCCACCGTAGCCAGGAATAGCGGGGCCGCCGAGACAGGGGCCGTCTCTTCGTAACTTTCTTCATTGGGGATATTGCCGTAGTTGCCACGCTTGGCGAGCAGGTTGGCAACCACAGTTTTTATTGTTATTTGCTGTTATCAGAAAGATGCTGCTGCCCATCCTCTGCCTCAGTTTCCCTCTGTCGCCTCTTACGACACCCACGGGAAGATATGGGGTAGTGGGTATTCTAACCCGCCACTACACGGGTCAGCAAACTTTACAATCAAATGGAAATATTCAAAAATATATTGTCCAATGAAATGTGTGACATAATCTTGAAACTAATCGGAAAGGGACAAAGATTACTGAAGCATACAATAATAAACTGATGGAAAATTACCCTGATATTAGCAAGCGACCGAAACAAAAATATTCAAACCATTCACAGAACAAAATTGGATGCATTTTGGTATTCTAATTTTTAGTGGGGTGCATAGATCTAATAAAGAGCATTTGACTGAACTGTGGAAATCCAGTCACCTACCATTATTTCAGGCTGCGATGTCCCATGATAGATTCAAAATGCTGCTACGCTTCATAAGGTTTGATAATGATGTAACGCGCCTGAACGTTTGTTAGCTGATAAAGCCGCTGCTATACGAGATATTTGGACTATGTTCATTTCAAATTTGAATAAAAACTACAAGCCTCGTGAATGTATTACCGTTGACGAACAGCTATATGGATATCGTGGGCGGACTCGCTTTACTCAATACATGCCATCAAAACCTGAAAAGTATGGCATAAAATATTCTGGGCTTGTGATGCAAATAATTCCTACCCCCTAAATGGACAAATATATACAGGAAAGTCAAGTGTTGGCATACGTCAAACAAATGTAGGAGAATGCACTGTATTAGATCTCGTGGCTAAATATAAAAATTCAGGGCTGAATGTAACTACGGATAATTTTTTTACATCGCTTCAACTGGCTCATTCCTTGAATTCGTGGAATATGACACTAGTTGGAACGGTAAGAAAAAATAAACGGTTTCTTCCTGCAAATATGCAAGCACATAAGGAGAGGCTGTTTATTCTTCTAATTTCGCATTTAGCAAAGCAACTGTGTGCTCTTACGTACCTAAAAAGAATAAAGCAGTAATAATGTTGTCATCAATGCACATGTCACCAATTGAAAGTAATAAAACTGCCAAGCCAGAAATAATTTTATATTATAATAAAACTAAAAGTGGAGTGGACAACATGGATAAGCTGTTAGCAGAATATACCGTAAAACGCAGAACAAATCGGTGGCCTTTAGCACTTTTTTACAATATCATTGACATTGCAGCTTTGGCAGCATATATTATTTACATGGAACATAACCCACAATTGGTCTCAGTGACAGACGTAGAAAGTTTTGAAATCATTGAGTCTACAACTGTGTGGTAAAAATATAGAAGAGAGATCAAAAATTGCATTGTGACATCAAAATTACATGTGAGATCTGCAATGCAGGACGTGCTTGGCCGAGAACTTAGGCCGTCAATTTCTTTGGCTCTGCAACTTCTATAAGTCAAACTAGACGAGATTCTACAGGGCGTGTTGCAGTCGTCGGAGGTTGTTACCTATGCAGAGAACTCAAACGCAAGCAAAGAAAAACTCGAAAAGCTTGCACTAACTGCAGAAAACCAGTTTGTGATGAACATGCAGTAACTCGTCCAACATGTAACATCTGCTTCGAGAGCTGTAATTAATACTGTATGAACAAAAAATTTGTAATTTTATAGAAATAAAATACTTGACAAATGTTTATTATTTAATTTTGTACGAAATTAAAATACTCCTCATAGTCACACAAAACACAAAGAGGTACCCGGTACCTCGTTACTCGATGTGAGTTCAAAATATGTTTTGGTTTCCACAAAACATTGTAAATAGTAGACTTGGTCTAAACATTAAAAATATGTAATTTATAAATAGTTAAGAGCTCTCAGAAAGTCACAGCTACATATAGGGCGTAAAACATACTTTTTTAGAATTTGAAAATGCCAAGGCACCCGGGTACCTCGTCACTCACATAAGGGTTAAACAGAACTCTACAAGATATAGAGGAAATAAGAAGTTAATGGGTGGTGTAATGGTTTTGCTGGCTGGGGATTTTAGACAGACTCTACCAGTAGTGCCAAAAGGAACTAGAGCAGATGAAGTTAAGGCGTGTCTTAAGAGATCTACTTTATGGCCTCTAATTAAAATCCTCCAGCTCTCAAAAAATATGCGGGTACACTTAGAAGAAAAAGAGTCTACTGGTGGATTTGCGAATCTCCTACTCGAAATTGGCAACGGTGACTACCCAATAAATGGCGGAATGATATCATCCCTGATAATTTGTGCACAGTTGTATTTACGTTACAGGAGTTTATATCCAAAATTTACTCAGATATTGCTCATATCCACGATAAGCCAATGGAATATCGTGCCATACTAATCCCGAAAAACGACCAAGCAGCGGCAACTAACGATATACTGTTAACGTCTTTTGAGGGGGAGGAAATGGTATACACGTCAATAGACTCTGTGGTCAACACAGATGATGCAATTTACTACCCTGTCGAATTTCTTAATTCACTGAAACCATCTGGTCTTCCACATCATTAGCTTAGTTTGCGCGTGGGAACTCCTGTTATGTTGTTGCGAAATTTAAAACCTCCTCAACTGTGCAACGGAACCATACTAAAAGTAAAAGCGTTACATCGCTATGTAGTGGAAGCCACAATTATAACTGGATTTGCGCAAGGGGAAACTGTATTTGTACCAAGAATTCCCTTGATCCCGAATGATCTTTCCTTTGAATTCAAACGAATACAGTTTCCCATCAAAATCTGCTTTGCAATGACCATAAACAATTCACAAGGGCAGACATTAAAATTTGCGGGTATAGACTTGAGAGAAAATTGTTTTTCACACGGGAAATTCTATGTGGCTTGCTCACGCGTAAGCTCGCCCAGTAGTCTGATAATTTTGGCACACAGTAATAGATTAGCAAAAAATGTGGTGTATAAAGAAGTTTTGTAGTTTACTCGTTTTTGCCTGCGACATCCAGTTTTAAATTAATATTTAAAATCTTGTACCAGCAGACTCTTTTCCACACATGGGCGCGATATAACCGAACTCCACGCGGACGAAGTCGCGGGCAAAAGCTAGTATAAGAGTATATTAGAGAAAATAGTTAATATCTTCCGATAGGTTTATGTATCGGAACTTACAAAAATCGTTATATTCCGCTCCCCATCGCCGGTCTAATAACGAGTAACAGCTCTAGTTAGCAGGTAGTACAACGTTGGCTAACACAACCATATCGTAACGTAAAATACTACCAGCGCCATCTTTTGATGAAGTTAAAAACAATACAGCGAACTGAATTTGCTAATTGATGATAAACTTGAAACTGAATACCTATTTGCTTCTTCAATTACTCGTAGATTATGAACATTTTCTTAATACACATTTGCTTCAAAATTATTAACTAATAAAGAATTGCTGAGCAAATTAACTAACAGCAGTTTACTAGCTTGTTGTACAAATATCAACATAGAATAACTAAAGAAAGCTTAGCGAAACCTACGATAATGACTGTTTGCTGACTATTTATTGCTTAATAAGGCAATTGCGAAACTACATTAAAAAGACTGTTTAATGTTAAACCATGTTGCGGTTAAACAAAGTTATCACTATGTGCGAGGAACACTATGTGTTTTGTAGAAATCTCAGTTGAAAAAGACGTGTAAAATTTAATTTAATTTATTTGAAAGGCCTACCCATGTTTTTGTTGTTAAATTATGTCATAAAATTAGTAAAATTACATTAGCTGTTTCATCTTATGAAATGACTGTAAGCGCCGCAGTGGTAGAGAAAGGAACTAAAACAGCGATATCGAAAGAACCTAGAGCTAAATTGCGGACAGACAAAACGATAAAATATGTCATGGGTACTTAGGCACGCGTCATTGTATAAAAATTGACCAACCTAACCGTCTATTGATTAATGCTGCTGCCAACTATTTCAGAGGCAAATTGACTGGTTTCTCAGTTTACATAATGATTTCTTATATTTACGCGAACACTACACATTGAATAAAACTATTTTTACGGATTATATCGCGTTTAATTAACTTTTATTAATTCCGACGTTTCGGGTGCTTTACAGCACCCATGGTCACGAGGACTGAGGTGATTGACGTCCCGATGTCAGAGTTAATCCGGAGTACCTTCAGCTTTTAATTATTAATTTTGGTCCGATCTACGCAGAATGAACTAACTGTGTCTCGAAGTCTTGCAGTGATATGCTTGGGTTTAGTTTTAATTTTATTAATTACAGGATCCCAAGCGGGTGGTGTCTGTATCCTCTCTATTGAAATTAGGATGTTATTTAATTTAAATAGCCTCACGTATCATCCTTGGCAGGAATCGATGTTCTTTCGCGAGAATCTGTGGTTTATCAAATCTAATGTAATGGCGGGGGCCGTCTAGGATATGATCACAAACTGGTTTCTCAGTTTAACAAATAAATGAAGATCTTTGTTGTTTCCCTCAAAATTATATAATATGAAATATATTTTTCACTTCTACCTTTATAAGGGGGACATTGATATCTAAGAATATATCTAAACTTTCTAAAAATAAAAAATGAAACACCTCATATGTAATTTTATTATATAACTGATCAGTATTTAGAAAACAAAAGTCTTAGTTAAACGTTTGTGTACTTACAATCGGATCTTTC
Source organism: Parnassius orleans (assembly GCA_029286625.1). NCBI lineage: Eukaryota > Metazoa > Arthropoda > Insecta > Lepidoptera > Papilionidae > Parnassius > Parnassius orleans. The sequence goes on along the minus strand of JAGSMP010000260.1, from coordinate 511,196 downwards.
CATACACTTTTGTTTTTTCCGTTCCATTTCCTGTTCCGGATTGAAATTAAAGGAAGGGCCAAGACTAAATAAATATATTTAGTCTTGGGCCTACCCAGTAGGTAGGAATAAGTGTTTCGGGTCGGGGTATTTATTACGAATCCTATTGTAAAATGCCTACACGATACCGAAGAAATAGAGTAGATGTAACGTTTTCTAAAACTAGAAAAATAATGAATAATTATTGTTTAAAACTTAAAGTTTGGTAGCTCTATGGTTGGTAATTATATGAAGAGCTAAGATCATGACAGTATAGTTTTGTTGGTGGCCTAAATAAATAATGTATAAAAATAAATACAATTGTATACAAATTCCTAATTTAAAATCAGTACTGATTATATGAACGTTCCTACTAAATTCTTGACTTGCAAGTTGGTTTTGTGACCGCCTGAGACCAAAAGAAAAAGATAAACGGAGCACTCCAAACATTACAAGAGCGAACCAAAAATTCTCAAACCAAAGACAACTTATTGTAATAAACATACACTAACACAAACATATGCATCTAAAATAATTCGCTGTCAGCAACATGATTTAGTTCGAAAGAAAGAAAGAAGAATGATAGAATGAGACGCCTGTCAAGAAGTTGAACATGGAAGCATGTTGACCATATCCCTAAAATGATTTTTTTTCTTGGTAGAGTCACGCTGCAGCTATATTACGGTTGTAGCATGAATGGGGTAGGACCACGCTCTCACAGAACCACTAGCGTAAAATAGCAGCTTAATGCTGCTGTTTCTTATATTAAGTGAAGAGTACCGGATACGTTTTATATTGGAAACTAGGCATTCTATCTAAGTCTTCAGGGGTGACAACACTTCTGCATTTTGATTCTTAATTAAGGATAAATGTAGATGTCTATGGCTTACAGCATCCATTCACCATCTGGTGGACTGTGCGCCCGTTTGTCTCTCTTATTCTATAAAAAATATTACATATACTGCAAAGGTATTTTGGTAAAATTAAGGTACTGTCAGACGAAAAGAATTTTATATAAAATGGCGCGCTATTACGAAAACGTCACGCAAATATTATTTGTAGCATGTTTGAGATGGAAAATGGCAGCAAAAGTACAAAGAAAAGACACTCTTGAGGCAATATTATGTTGCTCATATGATTTTATCTTTTATATTTATGAAATTTCATCCTTTATCTTTTATATGTACTTCTTAATTCTTCCTTGGGATAAGACAACGAAGAAAGTTTTAAGGGCCTTGTACAATGTTTTCTATAAAATTAACTTTGATGAAAAATGCAACTTATTATCGGTTAATATTCATATTTCATGATAATAAATGAAAGCCCACGCTAACGAAGAGTGCAGATAGTTTTAATACATCCAGCGCGGATAGCCAAGGTGGATTTCTACAATCTTTAACGTTAATAGAAAAATAAAAATATTTTTCTTACGTGGTAGAGCCATGCTGCAGCTATATAAGTCAAAGAGGTGATAACGCATCTGTATTTTGATTCATAACCCAGAATCAGAGAAGAGAAAAGGTCAGTGAATGCTTCTCGAGTTGATGGTAATCAGAAAGACTCAATTGTATAGATTTATTTATAAAAAATTATACACTTTGTCACTCCCACAAGGTGAATCTAACAACACCTCATGTGTTAAAATCTATCAAGCCGTTTAGGGTACAGAGCGATCCAAAGAAAGAGATATACATACATACATATTCTCGAAAAACATAACCCTCCTTTTGGGACAGTCGGGTAATAAAATATAATAAAAATTAAACATATACACACATATCTAATTAATATTTAAAAGAATGTAACACATACATATAAATAAACATAGGTATGTATGTATATTGGTTAATATAGAATGCTTCGATACCATTTAAGAGTCTTCGTTTCTCTATACTCCCCATGCTAAGAATACTTGTAGCAGCGTTTTGCTGCTATTTTACGCTGGTATTTTACATGTGCGTGGTCCCTCCCTGGTCGATCCGAGCGGATTAGTTTGGCTTCTCCTTCAAGGGGCCTGTAGTATTTAATAATGTTTTGAATGCTACGAGTAATACATTGTATAATATAAATAATTACCATAATATGAACTCAGTACTTATTTATCTATATAAAGAAAGAAAGAAAAAAGAGCATATTTATTTATAACTACCACTTGTAGAACATCAATTTTACAAAAAAAAAAAACTTAACTAAATATTTAAAAGAAATGAATTGCAGCAACAAAAAGGCCACCGACTCAGCACAATGCTACAGTAACAGAGTTACCGTAGCGCTGATATTCTGTCAAAGCCACATATTAAATGGACTCGCGAGCAATCGCTGGACGTAATTTAGTACATATTATAAAACTTATAATCACTAAGGACATAATCAAAATTAACATTAAGTTTACAGTAAAGATAATCACTGCACGTATGCCACGCCTGATATAAAACTCTACCCCTAACCTTTTGACCTTATAGAATAAGAGCGAGGTATGTGCCTAAATGAATAACCGGGCACTGTAGGAGCACTACCATGCTCTCCCGCTCTAAGCCAAGTTTCGTTAGTAGGTATAATATCAATTTAACGCATCTCAGCTGCTACTATAAAATCTTCACCTTTTGTATAAGGGAGCTTGCATTAATAGAAACCAATTTTTACATATTTCCCATGTGCCATTGATATACAATATATACAGGGTTATTTTTCTAAGAGTAGCCAAATTTTAAACTTAAGTTCAAACATATAAATAATGATATACCGTTATTGCAGTTTTTGAAAATACGAGTAAATAAGGCGTCTACTTTTATTTGAAATTAACCCAAATTGAATGTGATTAATGGACAGCAACGTTTTTGCCTATCGATCGACTCTTGCGAATGTGTATGTTTGCTGTAAAATGAGTTAAAACAATACATTACCACATATTTTAAATTTAAAGAAAAAAATGACATAATGTTTGAGATTTTTTTTAATTAATTTTTCTTCACGTTTTGCCTATATTACTTATTCTGAACCTTCTCTGCAAATTTGGCCGCTTATTGCAAAATAACCCTGTATAAGAGAAACAAAACAGTAGATGGGCAACAGTGTCTTCCTGATAAAAGCCAAAAAGTAACTCCGGTTGCCAACCCACCTAATGAGCGTGGTAACTATGGCGAATATCCTCCATATTTATATTGCCTATAAGGCAATCTATGGGGGAGGCTGTGCAACCTCGATATAACGAAACTGGAGGGAATTAGAAAATATTATTTATACCAAGTAATTCTTTATAATGATGTTTGTTATGTAGAGGTTAGGTGGGACTACGATTCGTTTTAACAAGGTAAGAAAACTGGTTTATCAACCTCAACATTACATAAATAGTTTTCTGTTTACCAGTTAAAGCGAACGATTTCCGCTAATAAATGAAAATACACTTGAATGAAAATAGGTACAGTATTTTTTATGGCAAATGTACTTGTGGGAAAATCAAACTTTTTAACGATGTTTAATTTTTTCTTTGGAAGATTCTCGTCTTCATACTTGATAATTTTTAGTTTCTCTGCGACAGTTTAGGAACACCTTTTTCGTTTGTCAGCCATTGCAACTTTGAAAGTAACAACAATTACAAACAGCAGCATCAAACAACAATGACTGTCTTACAAACATTAGTATAATAAGTCTATGCTTACTAAGAATTTAACGTGTTTGAACCTGTCAAGACATGATTTGTTGTCGAATTAAGTGGGAATAATTAATAGGATACGTTATGTAAAGCTTCTAAGTTGAAAAAATTCGCTAAAATAGAGGTTAAGTTCAAACATATAAATAATGATATACCGTTATTGCAGTTTTTGAAAATACGAGTAAATAAGGCTTCTACATTTATTTGAAATTAACCCAAATTGAATGTGATTTATGGACAGCAACGTTTTTGCCTATCGATCGACCCTTGCAAATCTGTACGTGTGCAGTAAAATGAGTTAAAATAATACATTACCACATATTTTAAATTTAAAGAAAAAAATGACATAATGGTTGAGATTTTTTTAAATTAATTTTTCTTCACGTTTTGCCTATATTACTTATTCTGAACCTTCTCTGCAAATTTGGCCGCTTATTGCAAAAAAACAGCGTCTTCCTGATAAAAGCCAAAAAGTAACTGCGGTTGCTAACCCACCTAATGAGCGTGGTAACTATGGCGAATATCCTCCATATTTATATTGCCTATAAGGCAATCTATGGGGGAGGCTGTGCAACCTCGATATAGCGAAACTTGAGGGAATTAGAAAATATTCTTTATACCAAGTAATTCTTTATAATGATATTTCTTATGTAGAGGTTAGGTGGGACTACGATTCGTTTTAACAAGGTAAGAAAACTGGTTTATCAATCTCAACATTACGTAAATAGTTATCCGTTTACCAGATAAAGCGAACGATTTCCGCTAATAAAAGAAAATACACTTGTATGAAAATAGGTACAGTATTTTTTATGGCTAATTTACTTGTGGGAAATTCAAACTTTTTAACGACGTTTAATTTTTTCTTTGGAAGATTTTCGTCTTCATACTTGATAATTTTTCGTTTCTCTGCGACAGTTAAGGAACACCTTTTTCGTTTGTCAGCCATTGCAACTTTGAAACTAACAACAATTACAAACAGCAGCATCAAACAACAATGACTGTCTTACAAACATTAGTATAATAAGTCTATGCTTATTAAGAATTTAACGTGTTTGAACCTGTCAAAGTCAAGATTTGATTTGTTGTCGAATTAAGTGGGAATAATTAATAGGATACGTTATGTAAAGGTTCTAAGTTGAAAAAATTCACTAAAATAGAAGTAAATAGTACCTTCTATCTATATTCTGCAATGATTAAAAATTCATATATTTTGCATTAGCAGTTCTAGGGGATTTCGAATTCGTTAAATCGAGAAATTCATTATATTGAGGCTCGTTATATCAAGGTTGCACTGTATTAAGTAGTGAACTTTTGATAAGCTACAAGGGAAATATTTAATAAAAATGTTTAAACGTATCATTTCCTCTTAAACAGCAATAGGTAATCCAATTTTAATTACTTGTTTTCAAAAACAAGCTACTCCCTTCCATTTTTCCATTTCAAATTAAGATAATACTTTGATTAAACTGTACTTGAATTCGGGAACATGTTTGAGAACACTGCCACAAGATGGAGCAATTAAGCCTTCAACACAACTTAATTACCTACTACAATGACACTAAAATGTACCTTACAAAAAACACAAATGTAGGTCAAGTATACACTACACAGAGAATGCTTAAGCAATAAGGTCACCTATTGTAGAACTAATATAAGGCGCATTTCTCTTTATTTTTGTAAATTTTGTAAATGGTTTACAACAACGTTATATATATTTTTTTTTGCTATTATATTTTATATATTTTAATAATAACTCAATTGAGCAATCAACTGATAAATAATATTGTAAAAAATAAGTTGTCTAGTATATTATACGTCTTGCTTGCAAGTTATATTTACGAAATAATTTTCTAAAAACTAAAAAAAAACAAAGTTTTCTATTTTATTTTTAGCAAAATTGCACAGCCGTAACTTTAAAACGTTGTACATAATTTTTTTATCAATTTATTAAAAACATATCTTACTATCCTACTTCCTACTAATATTATAAACGTGAAAGTTTGTGAGGATGTATGGATGTTTGGATGTTTGTTACTCTTCCACGCAAAAAACTACTGAATGTATTTTAATGAAACCTTAAAATAATAAGCGATTAAAGTAATCGCTTTTGATATTCAAAGTAAATAAACGTTGTCTTTTAAACTACGTAATTTGGTCAAATATTTTTAACGTAAGGATAATATAAAATTGTGCGGTCCGGCGCGCGCAGGGCGGTCGAGAGTACTGCGGGCGAGGTGGGGAAAAACATAGCTCATCGCCGCGTGAGCGTGATTTAGATGAAATTTGGTATCGAGATAGTTTAAGTCCCGGGAAAGGAAATAGGATAGCTTTGATCACGGAAGTCATCCCTAAAGAGGGTGATGTAATTTACTATGAAAGTGCGATGATTGATGGATCACCTATGGCTTAAAGTATAATATCTACGCGGACGAAGTCGCGGGCAAAATCCAGTGTATTATAAACTGTGTAGTGGCGGTGTAAGAATATACCTACACTACCGCACATCGTCCAGTGGGTCTAGTAAGATGCGACAGAGGGAAACTGAAACGGCAATGCAGCAGCACTTTCCTGATAACAACTCAAAATTATACAAAAATGCAGTTACATACCCACCTGCTAAGCGTGGCAACTGTGGCAGAATCCTCTCTGTGAGGCCATCTATGCGGGAAGCCTATGTTTAGCAGTGGACTTTTAAAGGCTATTATGGATAGATAATATACATAAAAATAGTCTATAAATATATCCCGCGTAGTTGATAGCTTACCGTTATTCAATAAACATTAACAAACTCTTTTTTTTCTATCAACAGGGGTAGATTTTTTTCTCTAACACCATCATATAATAGCAGCTAAATCCTGCTTTGTTTCGTATGGTGTAAAGAACCGGAGACTCCTTTTACTGGAAACGAGGCATTCCACTTTAATTCTCAGGGGTGACAACGCATCTGCATTTTGATTCTTTATTGAGAATAGATGTATACGCCTATGGGCCACAGCATCTACTTACCATCAGGTGGACTGTGCTCGTTTTTCACTCTTATTCTATAAAATAAAATCCTAATTGTTACGGGACAATGCCCGAAAACCTATGTACGATAATTAAAACCGGTTCACAACTGACGATTAGAAAAGATTTCGCGAATCTCAAAAATAATTAACGAAGATACTGCGTACAAAAAAGTAGACTCGACTTGGGAACCTTCTCCTTTTTTGGAAGATAAAATTATTGTGATTGTAGAGAACTGGAGACCCTTTTTGCTGGAGACGAGGCATTTCATCTTAGTCTTCAGGGGTGACAACGTATCTGCATTTTGATTCGTAATCGAGGAGAAATATAGATGTCTATGGGCCGCAGCTTCCACATATCATCAGGTGGACTGTGTACTCGTTCGTCACCCTTATTCTATAAAAAAATATGTGGATAAAGATAAGCCGATTAAGTGTTCGTCGTAGATTTCCTATTACGCGAATCAACCTAAGTTCGATCCCGGCGGCACCACTGAAATCATTGCTATTCTATTAAGTGCTTATTTACCACGATCTCAGCGGCGAAGGGAAACAGTGAGTGAGCTCTAGAGGAATAACTGTTTTTACTTTCTCCGAAAAGAAAGGAGGCCAGCGTCCAGCCAAGCTGAGGCCTGGGGGACGTATATTGACTATTGTGTGTATATTAGGCTGATAGAACTCAATCTTCTACAAAATAATTATGTGTAAAATTTTTAATACACTGCGTTTTTTTTCTTATTCTTACTATATTAATCCAAATAGACATACACCAAAGCGAGTTAATAAAGACGTGGTAATAACGTAGTCCTTTTTAAACGTTGGTTCTACCACCAAGCTGTAGCTATATGATGGCTGCAGCACGAATGGGTCAGCTCGACTTGGAAAGAACTACGCTCTCACAGTATATCAGCGTAAAATAGCAGCTTATTGCTGCTGTGTTGCGTATGGTGAGTGTAGAGAACCGGAGACTCATTTACGAGGCTTTCTATCTTAGTGCTCTGGGGTGACAACGTGTCTACATTTTGATTCTTAATCGAGGATAGATGTGGGTGTCTATGGGCTACAGCATTTACTTACCACCACGTAGACTGTGTGCTCGCTTATCTCTCTGCTATTATATTAAAAATCTGCTGTCACTAGTGATTTTTCCGAACAGAAATGACTTAGGAACCTTTAAGAAAAGACCTCTTTTTTAAATGGGGAAATGCATATGCATACCCGCCTCGCGGGGGCAACGACGAGTTATGTCGGACTCGCATCGACTAAAACCCCATGGTATTTCTTCGTCGCATAGTGGCAGTGCTACGGGAACGCTTTCACATCCGCATTCCCACCAGCGCTGGCCAACCCTAGAAAGACCCTACCTTCAAGAACTGTAACGGACCTGCGATTCCTGTGGTGTGAAATTTAAGTTGAAACTTGTATTGTATGCTAGGTGGTATGACTCGTATTCTACAAAGGAATCCATCTGGGTAGGTACCAGCCTCTTAGTTATTTCTGCCACCACTTAGCCACGCACCACATTGGTAGGGTTCCTTTTCTACCTAGAAGTTCGTCAAGGTTCGGTACAACCCTTTTACTTATTTTTATCCACGTAATAACAGTGCTTGCACTGCTGTGTTCCGATCTGAAGGGTATAGAGAGCCAGTACAGGCTGTGAGACACTATATCTTGGTCCTCAGACGTGAAATCACATTTGTATTCTTCTTTGTTAGAAGTTGGTTGGAGATTTCCGTTGGCTGCAGCTGTAGTTCCTTTGCCACTTCATTTTTATAAAAAAGAAAGCTTTAGTGATATATGAGTAGTTTAAGAAAATCTATAACGCTTTCTTAAAGTAATCTGATGCAACCCTTTTGATTACTATTTGTATTTTTACAGAGTTTGTCAAAAAAAAACACAGTGGCCTCGAAATTTAAAATTTGCATGACGAATCATTAAGGTTTTCAACTATTTAATTCTTTTTAAGTTGGATTATTTTTTTGTTAAATATTTATTAACTTTAATTTTTTTTTGACGACTGGGTAACTCAGTGGTTGATAGCTGCGACAGTGCAGACCGCGAGATAAAATACCGCTCCGAACAACTTAATTGTGTTGCCATAAAACAAATGTTGCGGGTATTGGTGGTTGTCTATGTGTTACGAGTATGTGGAAGCGACAGTAGCCAAATGGTAGAGTATGGTCCACGAACTCAAAAGGTCATGGGTTCGAATCCGACATTCGTCTACTGTCGTGAACCACTCCTAACACAAGTTTATGTTTACCAGGAGTGGTTAAAGGGAAGATTAGTAATATTTATAGCCTAACTAGTATTTTTTAAAAGAAAAACTGTATGAAATAGGAGAAATTCATAGTGAGTAGTCAATTATTAAAAAAAAAGAAAAAAGTTACTACAAATATTATATATTAATATATAAAAAGTTCTAGTTAAGGTAGAATTAACCTTAACTAGAACTTTTTTTATTTCACTGTCAGCATACGGCAGGCTTTATGACAGGTTGATGACTCAAAGGGTCAGTTGTAACATCTGATTGTAATCTGTTGAGCTTAATTATTCCGTTGGTCCCTACTATCGCAGTCAGATTGCGGTTATCCCTAAATCAAGTTGGAGCTCCAACGAACCGTTTTAATTGTCTGACGGTCAGTTTAGTTAAAAGGTCGACAAAGCGTAACTAAAGATTTTCCTCAGTTACACTATCTTTTGCAGATGTGGCGCGGTAGTAGTTTTGGAATTTCTTTGTTTTACACAGGCTTGCAGGATTAAGAACATATTTAAGTTTAAAATGGAGGCATTACAAAGATTATCTTTTAATTTATTATGTAATGGCTTAAAGAATTAAAGTCTGATTAGTTTTTTTCTAAATTGGCCTTTACAAACCACTTTTTGAAATTAAAAAGCTACGACATTGCTGCGGTAAGTCCATACATCTGGATACCTTGTAAGAAACAGCTAGAAATTCACAAGTAACCGTTTTTTCTCCGAACAGTTACAGTTTATCCATATAATATTACATACATTAGTGTAAAAAATACCTACAAGGAAGCTCATTATGTACACGTATTCTTAACTTCAAAATAACCATCTAATTTATAATAAACGTTCTTCGTAAAATGTTATTTTCATGCGCTTTGAATGTATGGAAAGGACAAGTCAGTAATATTATAAGATATCTTGTTATAAATAGTTATACATCTAGCTGAAAATGAGGCGCTACTTTTACGAAACCTGTGCTTCGTAATTCATCTCCTCCTTTCATCCATGGGAGCCATAAGATGCGACGACTGAAAGATCAGAAAGACCAAGGCTTGGAATAAATAGCGCAATACAATTACTTAAATGTCAAATTAATGTAAAATATCCAGAATGACTATGGAGAGCATCACCTAGGTAGGAATCCTTTTCTGCCTATTTAGGTACATCTCCTATTACTTATTTTACCGCAAAATTTTAGTGCTTGCACTGTGGTGTTCCGGTCTAAAGGGCATAGAGAGGCAGTACAATTACAGACAGCATTTCATCTTAGTCCTCAGAGGTGACAATGTAGCTGTAGCCTTGTTTGTTTGAAGTTGGCTGCAGGTTTCCCGCCTTGATGTGGCGGTGGGGGGGGCTAAGTAGTTGTGGCTTGGTCACCCGCGGTGAACTAAGAGGAACCCACATGGCTGGCCCGAGGTGGCCTTGGCGAGCCCACTTCGGATGTGTGTTTGTGGGCTGCGGCGAGAGGGGTGTCCTCTCCCCCTATCGCTGCAGCCGAGGTAGAGTCGCGGTGGTGGTGGAGCTGCGGGGGGAGAGAAGTGTCGGTATTGCGAGGCGCCGCTCTCCCTACCCTCCGTAGCCGAATCTTGGTTGGCGGCGGAGCCATAGACAGAACCGCCGCTGGGGTCGGGGAGGCTAGTGCTTCTAAGCCTCGTTTTTCTCGGCCCCATGGTCTTTGCGCATCGGATATGGGGGCGCAGGTAAAGTTGGAGGCCGCAGAAGAAGGCACGCTATGTGTTAAGGCGCGCTATGTGTTCTGCGCGCCTTACCTGAGAACGGGATGGGAGGAAAAGTCCTCTCCCGAGGAGGGGCCACCATGGGGCAGCCGGCGCTGGTGGGGCCGCGGATGTGCAAAAGCGTTCCTGTCGCCCCTGCCAATATGCAACGACAGTGAAACACCATGGGGAAAACCCAATGGTGTTTCTCCATAGTGACTAAAAGTCGGTGCGAGTCCGACATAACCCGTCCTTGTCACCGCGAGGCGGGTATGCGTAGGCATTTCCTATGTAAAAGAAAACAAAAGGTATTCATGAACTACTGTAGCCAATTTTCATCCATTAGTGAACTGTGAGTTCGTATGTCACTTCAGTTTTATAAAAATAGATATTTATACCATTTCCTTTTGATGCAGGTGGCTCAAGACTGGGCTTTGTAGCGTTCCTTGGGGAGACCTATGTTCAGCAGTGGACTTGTGAAGGGCTGTAATGATGATGATGATGATGATATAAAATATAATGTATGTACATAAAAATAAGAGTAGTTTTACAATAATAAGTGATATTCATTCTGTAAATACTAGGAACAGACACAATCTAGTAGTACCAGTTACTCGACTCCACCGAGTCAGTAATTCATTCTCTAACTAGCTACCCAGGCATATTTTGTTCTGCCTTTCCGAGGACACTTTATCCTTTAAAAAATCTTTAAATTTGAAATAAAAAATATTGAGGGTTACTTATCGGAATAAAAACGATCCTATCTCTCAAGTTGGAGCAAGCAATACACATTTACAAAATTTCATTTAAATCGGTTGAGTGGTTTCGGAGTTCATCGCGAACAAACAATGTGACACGTAATTTTTATTTAAAAGATATCCTACAGTCGCTATTTACGACACCCACGGGAAGAAATGGTGCGATGGATTCTCTTACGCCACTTTTACGCAGATACGTTATCGTTTATTTATTTATTCTTTATTGCATTTCTTATAAAAAAATAATACAGAGGGCGGAGTTAATGCCTTGAGGCATTCTCTCATGGAGTGCTGAAAATTTGACGTACTTACTCATAGTTAGGTGTAGTACAAAATAAAAATGATGTTTTGAATACATAGACCACTAATACCAAAAAATAACCTTTGACAAAATAATAATAATAGTAATAAAAATAAAGTTTATTCATTTCCCTCGCAAAATTTAGAAACAAACACAAGGTACATATTTATATGCTAAAATCAATTTGTGAGAGACTTGTGTCTATACAAGGATTCCCTGTATGACAGATCACCAGCCCCCTTCCTACCAGATCAGTCTATAATCTAAGTAATATTAGGTGTATGATAAACAGTGTAAATTCAATAATTTATTTATTTAAAACTTGACATACACATGTAGTATATCCATTCCATCCATTACAGCATATTGGATGGATATGCTATACCATCTGTTACAGCCTATAAAAATCCACTGCCGAATATACCACCATAGATTGTCCCATTGGCCCATTGGAGGGATTGTGGTTGTGCCGTAGTTGCCTTGCCTAGCAGACGTGGCGGTAACCGCTGATTTTTTATATTTAGAGTTGCTATTTTTTTGCTATTTCAGTGTCCCTCTGTCGCCTCTTACGACACCCATAAAACTATATGGGTTAGTGGATATTCTTACACCGCCACTGCACGGTTCATACCGTGGTACATAAGCGGACTTAATGCCTGAACCATTCCTTAAAAGTCTACCTCGTAAACCACTTAGAGAAAAACCTCTGTAACACACAGACACCGAGGTGATTCCATAACTGTTCCATTTTGCTGAATTTCGCATGCTGTGGGTGTCGTAAGAAGCGACAGAGGGAAATGGAACATGATACAGCATTTTTCTGATAGCAACTTAATTAAAAACTGCTTTTAAATAAAACTAGTTTTACGGATTTTATCGCGTATATTAGCGCGTAGGAGCGTCGATTCTTCACATCAGCTATGTGTACTGTAACTTCATACTGCGTAGATCGGAACAAAAATTAATCATTTTTAATCTGGAGGTAACCGTGGTTAATTATCACATTGGGACGTCAAATACCTCAGTCCCCCGTGACCATGGGTGCTGTAAAGTACTCGAAACGTCGGAAATATAAAATAAGTTAATATACGCGATAAAATCCGTAAAACTAGTTTTATTTAAATGTGTAGTGTTCGTGTAAATATAAGAAATCATTAAAAAACTGCTGTTTCCAATCCAACTGCCACGCGTGGCAACTATAGCAAATATCTCCCCTTTAAAGCAATACACGGAGAGAACCTATTTCCAGCCAGTAGTAATGTACAGAGTGAACGAATAAAATGAAAAGTAAGATTATTAAAACATCTCTGTGCGACAAATGAAATTTCCAGCGGAGAACAAGAAATGGGGCACAACTGATTAAGTACAGATATAAACAAATTATCTCAGAGGTAAAGTCGTTAGGACTTGATCAAAGAAATTACGCCGAGGATAATTTCATTGCTGAGATAATTTTGTAGATAAAACGCCACTACAGTGGCAATAGATACTGGAATTATATACTGAGGTCCACCTCCTAAAGTACGTGTAACTATTACACTAAATCGTGTATACCGAAAATTGTCAAATGTTGTTGAAGTATTTATTTTTTTACTAGCTGTTCCTCGCGACTTCGCCGAGTAATTTAGGGTTTTAATTATGTTGCACGGAACCCTAATAATTTTTCTTACCTAAACCTTAGCCTTAGTTACTCCTTATAACATGAGCTATCTACTAGTGAAAAATCGGTCCAGCCGTTTCGGAGATTAGCCGGAACAAACAGACAGACAAACAAAAATTTTAAAAATTGTGTTTTTGTTATAAGTACCGTATATACTTTCTATGCAATTAGTAAAAAGCTGTTATTTTGACATTACAAGCAGATATTTTAATTATTTTTATTTGTATAGATGTTTTTATTTATTTGTATAGATGTTATTATTTATTTGACGGCTCCTTGGCGCAGTGATTTAGCAATTAGTTGGCGCGCTGAGGGCCGCGGGTTCTAATCTCGCACGGAACAAGTATTTGTATGGCCTACAAATAATTGTTCCAGGTCTAGATGTTTGTCTATGTGAAATCTATGTATGTAAACTGAATCCACGATACAGGAGAAAATCCTAGTGTGGGGTTTGTGTGACGTTAAAAATAAAAAATAAATTAATGTTTATTGAATCTTACCAAAACAGTACAGGATCAAAAGGCGGATTTAATTCTAAAAGCATTTTCTATCAGTCAACATTAGGGCAGTGATATAACTACGAAGGCGCTTACAGAGAACATGAAATATAATAAAAAGTATACAAATCCACACAACATATCTAAACAAACATAAAATAATTTATTACAAAAGGAGGAGAACGATACTTACGATTATATCATTCGAAAGGTACTTGAGAAAATAAATGTTGCGAAAGGTACTAAGAAAATAAATGTTGCGTGTAAACCTCAAAACTTGAAAACGTGTAAACCTCAAAAGATTATATAACGATCGCGTGTTGCCAGTGATGACATATGGATCTCAGATATGGTCCTTCACTGCTGGCCGTATGAGGAAACTCAAGGTCGCTCTACGAGCTTTGAAGAGGGCTATACTCGGGGTTTTTCTGCGTGATAGACTTAGAAATGTGGATATAAGAATAGAGTAGAACCAAAGTAATGGTTCTAACCCAACGGATTAGTAAGCTGAAGTGGCAATGTGCCGGTCATATAGCTCGAAGAACTGATAATCTATGAGGCATAAAGGTTTTCGTGTGACAACTTCATACCAGTATGCGAAGTGTTGAGCGGCCCCCAACTCGATGGAGTAACTGTCAATAATTGATAAATAGTGACTATTAACGCTATCTATCTTTTTGTTACATTACATTACACGTAAAATTCATTGAATAAAATCCAGTCTGTTGCGAACTATTCACGTGTTTTAATAGTGAAGACCTGGTTAGATATGCAGGAAGTCGATGGATGCAGGTGGTTCGGGACCATGCTTTGTGGCATTCCTTGGGGAAGGCCTATGTTCGTCAGTGTACTTGTGAAGGGCTGTAATGATGAATGATGATGATAAAATGTTGTTTGTGTGATGTCGTTAGGGCAGGTAAAAATTTTTCATACAAAACGACGACCAGACGAGATACTAGTTATAATAATATAGGTCGGAGTAAAGTTTCTTTATAATTATAACTAAACTACACTTGTGTTATAAGTGTTGTAAATATTTTATTGATTATACCGAAAATATGTAATGTCAGTACCTTAACTTTTGCCTTAGGTTACCTTTCGTGGAAGGGTGAAACCCTTTATTAACACAAGTTATTTCGTAACTCTGAAGCGGTGCTTCATATTATTTGTAATTTGAGATTATTAACTTTAATATTATTAAAAAGGCTATTTATTTATATGAATTTTCCATTTTACCTAAAGATAGCTCAGGAAAATTTATTGTAAGAGCACGGGTTTTTTTTTTTTTACCGTAAACGAAAATCACACCGAAATATACCCGTATACCAAGAGTCTACAAAGTGAACCGTAACGAAAAGGTCTATATCGTCTTGCCTTAATAATTACAAAACTGTTAGCCTTAGAGGCCTTAGTGAATTGTCATTATTTAAGTAGTCGGCTGGCTAATACAACCTTTAATTTGCATGAGGGCCGAGCGAGTTGGCGGGGAAGGTCTAACGCGAAATTGATCAAAATCGGCGCTCTTGCTCCATCCTAACAGTAAAAGTTTTAAAACTTCCTGATATAGACGATTTACGTTAAACCAACGGCCGTGTGCCCGACACAGCCCCACTCGATTTTTTTAATAAGGGTGACAAACGAGCACATAGTTCACCTGAAGGTATCTGGATGCTGTGGCCCATAGACACCTACATCGATCCTCGATTAAGAATCTAAATACTAATATTGCCACCCCTGCGGACTATGATGGAATGTCTCGTTTCCATTAAAAATGGTCTCCGATTCTCTACACCCACAATATGAAACACAGCCTTATTAAGCTTTTATTTCACGCTAGGATTCTGTGGGAGCGCGGTCCTTACCCGGTCAAGCCGACCCATTCGTGCTACAACCATAATGTAACTGCAGTGTGGTTCTACAACGGAATTTTTTACATAAACATAGTTTTTACTCGTACTCCATATAATTTATATAGAAGATTCGTCTTTTTTTATAAAACCGAAGTGACAAGCAAACATGAAAATCCTGCAGGGTAAGTGGCTACTGCAGACCATGGATCCCTGCAACCAACTTTGTTTAAAGTAGACTAGTAGCGTTATCGCAATGAGGGCTAATAATTTTCTGCTCACCAGATGTCGCTAGTTGACACTGAGGTAAAGTTTTATTACACAATGTAATTTAATTGAGAAGTTGTTTTTTAATGAAAGTTTATCAGTTTCTAGAGTATTATATTAATACACAAAACAATGCGTCAGTGGTTTTCTCTTTAATTTTTTGCACATTTTTAACTTTTTTTTAAATTTTTCTACTTTTATGAATATCTGTGGTTTGGTTTATTTATTTTTAATGTTATTACTACAAAATATAGCTAATAGTGTAGAAAGAAACAATAACTTTTACATTTTCCGAACAAATTAACTTCCCCACTATGAAATCTGTCAAATATTATACCTCACTTTCTAGTGGCGCCGCCCTGGTGGCAGTCGTGGATGCCCTCATTGAGAACTAAGATGGAATACCTCACAGTCTGTTATTATATATGGCTCCCTATACCCTTTAGAGCGGAACATAGGCACTGTTATTTGGCGGCAGAAATAGGTACGAGGGTGGTATCTAGACGGAGACCTACTATATTCCTACCCAGATGGGCTTCTAAGCAGGAAAGGAATCCTACTATCTAGTGCTTCTTTGGCAATATTTGGAAAATGTTTCAAAATGTTTGAAATGGAAAATATTTAAAAATAATCAACTGCTTACAACATTTTAAACGCTTTTCTCAAAAGAACATTTAGATGTGTCGCGAGTTTTGAATGTAACGATCGTTAGACGTCACCATTTAATTTAACTGGATTTTGCAAGCGATTTGACGCGACATTTACTTAGGAGTAAAATTCTTGCATTAAGTGTTAATATTAGTAAATTGCTAGTAGCAATTTTAAGTGCTGACTTACCACGTGATCGACGGATAATAATGAAAATATATCATAAACACTCACGCCAGTCACCCAGAGGGGTCAGGTGAGTCCTTTATATCCATACATGCTCGTCTCTTAAGGGTACTCTTAATCTGACTCATCTTCAATATATCGCCAATTTGGTGAAGAAATTAATATGAAATAATAATATAAGGAAATAACGAAACCATTGATAGAAAACTTAATCTCTAAATTAAAAATATTTTTTTTAAATTTGTTGAGCCCACGGCTTGCCTGCCTTTTGTAGCGTTGTCAACTCAGTAGCCCTTTCACAAGCGTGAGGAGACCTGCAAAAGACGTTCATTTTAACGTCAGTCTGCTGTTAAATGTGAAACGTGTTTTTACGAAATGCATATTTAATCTTTATTTTCATATTTAGTGCAAATGGTGTAATGGTGAATTTAACTAGCGCCACAAGTGCATATTTGTAATAAAACCGTCAACATTAGCAAGAAATCTTCGAAGCTTTAGATATCGTTTTCCCGTATAGTTTTAAATTTATCGAAGGGTTTTTTTCTCGCTGAATATATGGAAATGTTTATAAAAGTTTATATACGGACTTGGGGCACACCGCACACCGCTTAGCGGGACTCCGTCGACTACTTTTTGGTATTACTTCGACGGAGGGGGGACACCCCCATCCGTCCCTGTTAAGGTGATTTTTCTCAGAAATCACTCAATAAATTTTTTAATCGTTAACATTTAATTTAAAAAATACGCACCTCCGGCGGGGGTAAAAGGTGGGGGCACAAAATTAGAATAGTTGCTTACCCTCTAAGTGCTTATCAACATTTTATAAACATGAGTCACTCATTGCAGCTTATATAATTAATATGCTGTACTAAAAAAATTACAGCTGTCCAGAATGTCAAAAATTTCCGATTGATTTAATAATGTTTGCCAGCCATGGTTTGCTGACCAAATATCTACTTCTGCTGCCAGATTATATTTCTCTGCTGACAAAAACATAAATATTATGCTAACCCTTTAAATAACACCCCAAATAAAATGGTAATATAACCTCTTAAAATGACCTTCCAGCAAAAAAATCTGTATAACTTATCAACGTACATGGATAAAATTTATAACAATAACGGATTTCGTTTGAATACAAAAGATTGTTATGTTTTATTTTCGATTACTTAACTTATTTTAAAGTAATTAATTTTTTTATGTTTTGATATAAATAAATTACAAACTTCTTTTCTATGCAATCTGACAGTATACAGCTCATTAGCTTTTCTCCGCATCTTAACAGCCAATATACGTCCCACTGCTCAGCACAGGTAATCTCGCATTTCTGAGATTATTTAAAGTAAAGAGGAGTCCGCTGCGTTGTACCAATGCGTATTAGCTAACTTAATGACCTCGACTTGATTTATAAGACATTTATTTATAGAATAAGGCTGACAAACGAGCACACAGTCCACCTGATGGTAAGTGGATGCTGTGGCCCATAGACATCTAAATTCCTTAATTAAGAATATAAATGCATATGCGAATGTCATCCCTAACGACTTAGATGTAATACCTTGTTACCAATAAAAATAACCTCCAGTTCTCTACACTCACCATACGAAATATAGCAGCGTTAAGCTGCTATTTTACACTGGTATTCTGTGAAAGCGTGGCCCTCCCCCTGTTGGGCCGACTCATTCGTGCTACATTCATAATATAGCTGCAGTGTGCCTCTACCATGTATAAAACATGCAGACAAAGACATGCAGGTTTCCTTCCGATGATTTCCTTTATCACCTAGCACGTAGTAAAACGGCACTTAAAATCGCATTTAACAGTTTCTTTGAGGCCAGCAGCGATCGATTGCATTTTACTTGCGTACTATTCGTATTCTAAGGCGAGCGCATATCCCCCGAGCTACCAGAGCTTCAAAGCTAACTGTAGTTTAAATAAATATTTTAATGATAAAGGAGCATAGAATAATATTAACCCAGCTATAACGCCAAGCTTTGCAAAATTGTGAAGTTACTATTCTGTAAATAGCTGATCGGTCTTAATACAATACGATTTTATGGACAATCCCGGAAATTTTAAAGTATAAAATTCTTTTTTTTTCATATTCCAACATTGTCATCCAATTATGAGCTTTTTTCACAATTTTAACTCTCTACCTCATCGGAAAGATGGTCAAAAAATCAATTATTAAATTCGACCCGAACAGACATACACGAAAGCGGGTTAACAAAAACTTGGGAAAATAAATCAAGGATTAATTAGGACCGAATATGTGTTTTTATTATATTATATGTATTTTAATAATACAATTACAATTTAAGGGGATTGTCTGTGGCCCCACGGAATACACTTTTATATATAGGAGAGGGGGCAAACGAGCATGCGGCTCACCTGATGGTAAGTGACTACCGCCGCCCATGAACAACCGCAACAACAGGGGAACAAGAGGAATTGCAGATGCGTTGCCGGCCTTCTAAAAAGGAGAAGACTCTTTTCTTGAAGGTCCCTAAGTCGTATCGGTCCGGAAAAATCGCCGTTGGTAATCGATTCCACAAGGAAGTTGCGCGAGGAAGAAAACATCTTCTAAATCGCACAGTGGTGGACCGCCAATCATCCAGATGATGTGGATGGTATCGGGAGTTCTGCCGCGATGTGCGTTCGTGAAATTTGGCGGCTGGGATGAATCCGAACAATTCCTCAGAGCACTCCCCGTGGTAAATGCGAAAGAAAATGCAAAGGGATGCAACATCTCTTCACAGCGCCAGTGAATCGAGCCGATCGGAAAGGAATCGGTCGTCGAAGTTTCGGGCCGCTCTGCTCTGGATGCGGTCAAGTGGAAGGAGCTGGTACTGGGGAGCCCCAGCCCAGAGATGGGAACAGTATTCCATGTAAGGCCGAAACTGCGCCTTGTAAAGTTGCAGGCGTTGTGCCGGCATGAAATACTGTCCCGCTCTGCTGAGCACGCCAAGCTTTTTAGTGGCCAATTTGGCCTTCTCTTCAAGTGACCACGAAACTGCACGTCACTCGATATGTCGACAAATATGTTCAAATCAAATATGACAAAGGGGTTCTTTTTAGCGGTAAACGCGCAAACTTGTGTCTTCTGAGGATTAAACTGGACTAGATTAAGTCGCCCCCAATCCGAGACTTTGTCCAGCAAAGACTCGACTTCAGACACAAGTTTGTTCCGGTACTCGGCGACGTTTTCCCGAGAAATATTGGCACGGCCGGTGTATAGAGCATCACCAGTGCTGTTGCTAGTTTATCTCCATTCCGTGAAATGTAGATAAACTATCAATTTATATTTTGAAATTAATAGAATAAAGGTGACAAACGAGCACATGCTCCACCTGATGATTACTGGATGCTGTGGCCAATAGACACTAACATCTATCCTCGCTTAAAAATCAAAATGTAGATTAGTTCTCACATCTTAACTGAGGATAGATGAAGATGTCTATGGAACACAGTGTCCCCATCAGGTGGACTATGTGTTCGTATGGCACTCGAATACTATTTATAGTATAAATAAAATAAAAAATAAATGCCTCGTTTCCAGTAAAAAGGGTCTCCGATTCTCTCCCCTTACCATACGAATCATAGCAGTACTAAGCTGCTTTTTTACTCTGCTATTATGTAAGAGCGTGGTCTTTTTAAACAGTGAAATGAGTCATCAGTTCCCGTCCCTAATTATACAATATACAGCAACATTATGCTTCTATTTTACGATGTTATTCTGTGAGAGCGTAGTTGTGATCCTTAACTAGTCGAGCCGACGCATTTATTACGCAGTCATAACGCAGCTGAATCGTGCCTCCACCACAGCTCATTATAAAACATAACTGTGTCAGATAGACAAGGAGATGTAAATGTAAATATATTTATGTGTTTATGTGTTTGTCACTTTTACAATATTACTAGCTGACACCCGCTCGGTTCGTTG
Organism: Parnassius orleans; assembly: GCA_029286625.1. Lineage (NCBI taxonomy): Eukaryota > Metazoa > Arthropoda > Insecta > Lepidoptera > Papilionidae > Parnassius > Parnassius orleans. The sequence goes on along the minus strand of JAGSMP010000260.1, from coordinate 490,446 downwards.
GTCGCACGATAATATTTTATTGTGGAACCTATTTTTTTTTGATGGGACTATCGTAAAATCCGTTCTTAGTGCGAAATTACATTGCGAAATGAGTAACTATAGTAAATTTAAAGTCAATAGGGTGTATAGTTTTAGAGATTTCGTGATGAGTCAGTCAGTCAGTGGTATTTCGCTATATATAGATAGGCAAATTGTTCAGGTAAAACAATGCAATGGAACCCATATATTGAAATGGATAAAATAGCGAAATCATCACCTTTAATTTTACGACTCCTGCCGTCTCAAATTGTACCACTTTCTTATAAAACTGCCACCAAGCAGCAGCGCCCATCCTCTGCAATTTTCCGGTTTGAAGAATTAGAGACCTAGTAGAATAATTACAATATAGTGTGAGATGTTTAGTTTAGTTATCAGATATAACAACGCATTTTCATTGTTCGAATTTGGTTGTAAGATAAGGCACAATAGCAACTAACCTCAGCTCATTTTTAATTAAAATATAGATATTTGTTCTATTGTAAATGGAAAACATGAAGAAAACTTAATATTCGTACAAAATAAAACAGCGTAATAACCACCATATATTCATTTTTATAAGAGAAATGACCTTAGTTTTAAGAGTAAGCTATCATCATATCAGTTTTTAAGAGAAAAGCTGAATCCACAAACTGTTCCATGAAATCTAAACCGACGCCGGCAGTCAGGTGCGCGCGTCCGTCGGGTTCGGGTGTGGATGTGTATCTTATCTGGATAGCACGAAATTCGGCGTAGCTGCAAGTGTTCTACAAGTGAATTTTTCAAGTTTATTGGGTAACATTTTCTTAGTTTTCGAAATTCAAAAGTCGCATAGATAGGTTTTTCCGTTATAATATCCATTTTTTTTAATTTCTGCTGAACAATGTTAGAACTGAAAACTTCGTAGCAATAAAAAAAACCGTATAAAATGTAAATTTTTAATATGATACGTCAAGGAAGAAAAAGTATTCTTTGGAATGTTTAAAAGTTTAGATAATATATTAGTATAGTGTAATAGTAGTGAATGTGCAGGTTTGTTTTAAAAACTGAATTAATTATATAGAAGATATAATTAACTTCGCCACAACACGAATGTAATTTTAAGGTAATTAATTATTTTTTTAGCGATTAAAAATTTTATATCTACAAAACTTCAATTTTTTTTTTTCAGTAAATAAAGTATTTGTTAAAGATTTTAAAATTAATTAGCTAAGATCTGCGTAAAAAAATTAAATGATGTGTCTCACCTAGTTTGAAGAGCACCTCCCGCCCTCCATCAAATGCAGTGCATGCATTTGATGGAAGGCGGGAGGTGCCCTTTATCTAATTATCCCCTGTCACCACTAATCCCAGCACAACTACTCCCAACGTGGTGTTACCACTAGGAATTCTTAATCACATAATTTTATTTTAATACGCAAATCTTAGGTAATTAAGTTTTAACATCTTTAATATAATGGATTTCCGCAAAGTAACGCCCGATTCTATTAAAGTATTTATTTTCCTCATTTTGCAACGGTCTCGGAAATTAAAAATATTACGGATACATCGTGTGATATCCTCCAACACGCATTGGGATAGTGTAGTGAATGAACTCTTCCGTACTCCCCGTTCTCTACAGTACTTCCCAGCAGTGGGACTTATGTACGTACGCAAATATTGACACAGAATTCAACCTCAAATTAAATATATTTATGAATAACTTTTTACTTTAACATAAAATTTAGTGTTAACAATTTTGGATTTTTTCATTTTTATTTAGTTCGCTAATACTCTACTCTACTCTATCTTTAAAAATAATATTAGATATTTTTTTAAGTTTATATTTGTATTTATAAGTTAACTTTTTGCGAGAAAAATATTAATCCCTGTCAGTGGCCTAAATATTCTGAAATCAATAATTTACTTTATCGATAGAGTTTTAACTTTTCTTACCATTTTTCCTTTACATCTAACATAGATAGTATATAGGTACACGCAGACTTTTTGTGAACCATTTGGAACAGCAGTATCAATCGCTCGATTCCCATATCGTGTTCATCTTCATCATCATCACCTTTAAACCCTTGACAAGTCCACTGCTGAACATAGACTTCCTGAAAATAAGGCCACAAACCTCGGTTCTGAACCATCTGCGTCCATCGAACCCCAAATCGTCACTCCATCTAGTTGGGAGCCGTCCTACGCTCCACTTGTCGGTTCAAGGCTGTCACTCTAAAACCTCCCATCGATTGTCCGGCCCAATGCCACTTTAGCTTACTGATCCGTAAACTTATTAAAGATTTTGCTATTTTTATATTTTTTTCAGTCACCATTTTGGTGAGTAAAGCGAATCAATAAACTCGCTGGCATGTTTGTGCTATAAACAAAAGATAAGATACAGTCATAGCGCATGATGACGTGAGCTGAAATTTTCTATTAGGAAGGTAATATCAATATGGATGTATGAAAAAAGCCAAACCCATTCAATGAATTATGCCAAAGAGCGAACAATATTAGCATTTTTTATAATAAAGTGTGACAAACGAACACTTACGTGCTAGAGCCACGCTGCTGCTATATTATGATTGTAGCACAAATGGGTCGGCTTGACCGGGAAAGAACCACGCTCTCACAGAACACCAGCGTACCCGGTGGTGAAGTAAATCAACGTGAGTAAACCTGCGTATCTGAAGTATTATAAATATTTCGGAGACATGTGAAACTACATTAGGGCGTCACGATGAATTCTTTTATATCCTGGAAATGGAACGTATATAGGCTCTCATGGCCATAACGTCACGCCTGTAATCCCGGCAGATAAGCAAAGTCCAAAAAGCGGCGATATAACGATTTCCTATGTTTATGCGAATACTACACATTTAAATTATTATTATTTTTACTTATTATAAGTCAGTGCTTGACCACAATCCCACCTGTTGGTAAGTGATGATGCAGCCTTAGATTGTAAATCGCACTGTCTTAGCGTAACAAAAGCCTATTCACTCTTGCCTTGAAGACGCCCAGATTGTATTCGGACGGAAATACTTTGCTTATCCGCCGGGGATCACAGGCGTAACGTTATAGCTATAACAGCCTATATATGTTTAAATAAAACTAGTTTTACGGATTTTCCGTAAAACTAGTTTTATTTAAATGTGTAGTGTTCGCGTAAATATAAGAAATCATTATGTAAACCAGTACGGACTGGTAATTGCAAGTTAATATACGCGATAAAATCCGTAAAACTAGTTTTATTTAAATGTGTAGTGTTCGCGTAAATATAAGAAATCATTAGCCTATATACGTTCATATTCCAGGGCATAAAAGAATTCATCGTGTCGCCCTAATGTTGTTAGGTAGAGTGATATTTAATTGAGATATACATAAGGTTTTATTTAAATGAGCAGCGAGATACTTGGACGTTTAGCCAATAATATGGCTTTAGATTGAAAATTATGAAAGAAGAAGTAGGTGGCTATCGCTAACGCAATTACAAAGCAAATATTCCGTTAGTCGCCCTGTACGGTTACTACCCTACTAGGCAAGTAGCGCATATGGCACATTCTCTTTTGCTATAAGTCCCACATAAACATGGGACCTATAAGTCTCAGACCAACCAGGAGTATATTTTATACGTGGTAGAGCCATGCTGCAGCTATATTAGTAGTATAGTTGTAGCACAAATGGGTCGGCTCGACCGGGGAAGGACCACGCTCACAGAATACCAGCGTAGTAGCAGCTTAACACTGCTGTATTTCGTATGGTGAGTGTAGAGAACCGGAGACCCTTTTACTGAAAAGAGGCATTCCATCTTAGTCCTCCCGGGTGACAACGCATCTGCATTTTGATTCTTTATTGAGGATAGATGTAGATGTCTATGGGTCGCAGCAAACACTTACCATCAGGTGGACTGTGTGCTCGTTTGTCACCCTATCCTATAAAAAAAAAAGTATACGAGTAGGCTGTAACTTTGTTTGATAAATGCCGAAATCCTTAGTAAAACTTTCCCATGTAAAAATTACAGCAAAACTCGCAGGCGATAACCGGCAAAATCATAAAAAAATCGAAGCAAGCGATTATTTTTGAACACCAAACCTGTAACTTTAATGTCTCAATACTAACTTTTTGTGGGGTGGGTTCTTTTTGTGTAATTACATCCATATCAATCTATGAAAATAACTCAAAATTATACCTCATTAACTGTCATTATAGCTCATTAACTGTTATTAGCACCTATAATAACAGTTGATGAGATATAATTTGAAATTATTTAATAATTGCCATTAAGTTGCCTGCTGTTCCTATTATGAAATAAAAAAAAAATATACGTACATTATTATATTATCAGCCTGTAATGCGCAATACGCAAAAATGTTTTTTTACAGACTAACACACAATCCTGTGGCCAGGTGTGATTTTTAAATAAGAGGGGGCAAACGAGCATCCGGCTCACCTGATGGTAAGTGACTACCGCCGCCCATGAACAACTCTAACACCAAGGGAATTGCAGGTGCGTTGCCGGCTTTTTCTTGAAGGTTCCTAAGTCGTATCGGTCCGGAAATATTGCTGTGGTAGTCGATTGTACAAGGAAGTTGTGCGAGGAAGAAAACTTCTTGTAAATCGCACAGTGGTGGACCGCCAATCACCCAATTGGTATGGATGGTATCGCGAGTTTTGTCGCGATATCCGATGATGAAATTTAGGGGTTGAAATTAGTCCGAACAATTCCTTTGAGCACTCCCCGATGTAAATGCGATAGAAAATGCAAAGGGATGCAACATAAGAGATGTTCCATCATCTCTTCAACATCTCTTCTCAGCGTCAGTGAGTCTATTCGATCACAATGAACTCGGTCGTCGACGCTTCGAGCAGCTATGTGCTAGATGCGATCAAGTGAAAGGAACTAGCACTGGGTGCCCCGGATCAGAGATGAGAACAGTATTCCATGTGAGTTTGGTATTCGTTTGGGGAGGCCTTTGTTCAGCTGTGGACTTGTGAAGGGCTGTAATTATAATGATGATAACATACAGTCCATAATTATATCGACTTAACTTATTAGTGGTAAACATAACAAATAATTATTTCCGGCATGCCAAGACAATCAAGATAAGGCAATCAAGTATTAAGATTTTATGCCTGTGCATTAGGGATTCAACTCCGAATCATACGCCAAGGCCGTCTGGTCACTGTAAACATCCCTGATGCACTACAATACAATAGAATACCCAACAACAATGTGAAGGCATTTTATATTGTACCCGAAGGGCATTGTAGGCTCTCCGCGTTCTTAACCTGTACACTACACATGTAGAATGACTGACATAAGTACATTTACTTCTTTTTTACATGCAAAGCTACGAGACAGCATGTTGTAATGGACTGTTTACTTAACATTTGTTTAGTAATTTTTTTTTCAGACAGTGTAACAACGGTGACACAATTGATTTGTTTTTAATAAATACTTTTGTATTTTTACAGGTAATTCACAATATTGAAAGGGATGTAATTACATCGCTTGGTACGTAATATTTCGTTTCTAATAATGGGTATGCCCGTGTTGCGGACAGTAGGAGGTCTAAGTAATTTATTATTATAAAATTTGTTATATAATTTTTATTAAAAATTATTGTAGAGGGATAAGGAATATTTGGTATATATTAAGGTAAGGTAACGGAAAAAAAACAGTTATAAAAATTTTAAAATTTAGAGAGATAATCACCACATTCTAGTATGATAACAGAGGAAATAAAATAAATAAACGGACATGAGAATATAAAATTCAAGTCAAGTCTCATCGTTCGTAAGTGTACCAAGCGTTATGGCATCTAGTATTTATTTACATAAACCAATGATTTCAAAAGGAAGGATACGCTCATCTAAACATTTTACCATCTGTCATAACACATACGAACTACATGAGTGCCGCGTTGCATTGGTTGACGACGTAACCAAGGCTGGACGACGTAACCAAGGCTGGATTTCGAACTATAATACGTATGCCCTAAACTGTAATTTTAGGGCCAACGAATTGGTGCCATTTAGTTGCGCGATTGGCCCGTTCCTTACGCTATACGCACATCACTGTCGTAAGTGGGCGGTATCCATCCATGAAGTACAACAATATCTGTATGACAGTTTATCTAAAAAAAATACGAAACTTCATAGCCATGAGCTGTCACCCGCACCATGCTATAACGCAAAGACTATAGTAATATATAAGTCAATGACATAAACATACAAATTTGCGTGCAGTGTTTTTTATTACATTTCTTTATTTAAAAAGGCTTTTATAATAAGAAATGTAATAAAACGAATAGTACAAGGATATGTTAGCCTTATCGTACCATTCCTTGTTCTTGTTACTATGACTAATTTACTATGAATAATCCAATTGCAAATTATATCTTGTTACTTGGAGTAACCAACCCCATTGCAAATTATAAACCGAAAGAAAATTAATGGGTTCCACCTGCTATTAAACTTAATGCGGGTATTTTACTTAGGCTTTCAGCTCATAATATAGTCTGTTAAACCAAAGTAGAGTTTACATTGTTTATAGTTTATTTTAATTTTCTTTTCTATTCTCAATCTTGTTGCGGTCTTTTTAGTGCATTACTTTTAAATAGTCTTTTTTGCAGTCAGGTTTTGATTTTTTTAATTATTTATTTTATTAAATCGATGAAGATGGCTAGAGACATGAAAATAAGTCTATGCACTGTTGACATGACGTAGATTATCTATGCTAAGTTTAATTGAAATCTAGCAATAAGTTTTAGAGGAGATGACAATACAAAATTGGATCGGAGTCAGAAATAAGAGGACTACGTCCTTAAAGAAATTGCATCGGATTCAGGGTTAAAAGGGTCACTCCAATGCACACAGTACAGATCAAATATTAAATAAATAAATAAACAAAATTATTCACACTACATAGATGCCAAGTTTTATTCAAAGCGCATAATTAGTTTCAGAGGAGAAAGCAATAAAAATGCATAAGAGTCAGGGATATTAAGAGGGTTGGACTACGCCCCGCCACATATTTTTTTTAAAACTAAGTTTAAAATTAATTGTTCCGTGGGAGGTTCCAACCCACGGCCTTCAGCTCCGCAACTTACTGCTAAGCCACTGCGTCACGAGCCGTCTAACTTAGAACATTCAAATAATGCACCCCCATAATTATGGGGAAACTGAAACCAAATAACTGTTACATCCCTGCTTATCTGTTCTAGAACAGTCCACGTGGGAAAGTCTTACCATGAGGATCGTCAATTATCATTTACGGCGAACACTAAACCTTTCAGCAACCATGGCTCTTTATTTATTTTTCATTAAATGTCACCGTTACCGTTACAACCTATTAAACTCCACTGCTGAACATAGGCCTCCCCCATAGATTGCCACATAGGGGGGATATTTGTCATAGTTGTCACGCTTTGCAAGCGGTTATTTGGAAGACGCTGCTGCCCATCTCCTGATTTGTTTCCGTCTGTCGCCTCTTACGACACCCACGGGATGATATGGGGTAGTGGATATTCTTACACCGCCACTTCACGGTAATCACGGTAATCCTTGGTCTATAGTGGTCGGTATGCCCGGCTGTCATTAAATGGAATTGAATGTGATTTCTATAAAAGATTAGTTTCGTCATTAACAAGAGTATTTATTGTGTAGTCATGTAGTAGCGACGTTAAAGAATTCACTACCTTATATCATCCCGTGAGTTTCGTAAGAAACGAGAGAGGAAAACTGGAAGAATATCTGAGTAGCAGTATCTTCCCGATAACAACTGGAAAAAACAAAAAAAACGCCGTTGCCAAGCCGGCTGCCAAGGGTGGCAACTAGGGCAAAATCACAGGCATATCGTTCTACGTTCAGCAATGGACTTTTGACATGCTGTAATAAATAATGAGTATCTAATATGCTAATAAATGCAAAATCTATTTCTATATTTAAAATATTTCAGCGCATCTTATTTATATATATATATAATTCTTCCGTCCGTGTAAATGAGTGAACTCCTTCTAAACGTGTTTGAGTGGGTCCCTGGATGGTTTAGATTTACTATTGGACTCGACAGGTGGCATGGTTGTCGAGATCCATAAATCACTCGTGCGAAGCCGGGGCGGATCGCTAGTAACATGAAAATTATTGAGAGCGGGTAGTGTGACCTTGACAAGTCGACAGAAAGCCCAATCTCTCCGCTTCACGTCCGATATGTGCTATAATAAAATGCCTTGACAAGTTACATAATAAAAGCGTCTTGAATATAAACGAATGCTTAATCGAAGGCAGTAAAACTTAATCTATACATCATCTACACATACATGTAAATAAAATTGAAGTGTCTGTCTGTAATATGGAAATAACTGCCTTATATTGTGAGCTGAGGGGATTATTCGCATGTCATTTAAACATGAATAACCATTTTTAAAATGTGTGTGCCTGTCTGTCTGTCCGGTCCAATCTACAGAACGGCTGAACCGAATGTGATGATAGAGAGCAAGTGATCAAGCCTATACTTTATCCGAAAAAGTTAAAAATAATATGTTTGTACGTAGTTATTAATCACTATGTATAATTGAAAACTGAAATTACTAGTAAAACTTATAATGTCATCATGCTCTTTGTTAACTCCACCTTGTAACACATTTTCCATATTTATCAGAGCATGGATATGTAATATTATATGTGTGTGTATATTTATGTACAATTGTATTAATATATTTATATTATACGTACATGTGTATGTATATTCGTATAGAATATTATTTATAGATAATATAGATATTCTAATTTATCAATACTTCTTTAACTTTTTTTTTCATTCTTTTTTTTTTGCTGCACCGCCTCTATGTGTTTATCTCTAGATTAGCTTAGCCTAATTATTGACTGGGAGAGAATGTCTACAGGCATTAAATTCACCATATGTACTATTTTTGTGCATAAAAGCTTCAATAAATGGTCTTTAATAATTATTTTAAATCTAAATAATGCTCGCTAAAACTAAGGGCGGGTCGCTAGTAACAAAGGAGAGTACTTGTTTGTATAGATCGTACGATATTTTCAGCAACAAGTCTCAAAATAACTATAAAAATGTTTATCTTTCGGTACTAAAGTAGCGCCCTTGCGTGAAACAAGGGCGCGCTTGATTAAATGTGGCCATAAACGAATTATCCTAGAGATAAAGTTGTCAGGATTAGGTCAAATAAATTGGATACAAGAAAGTTTCGCTATGAAAAATAAATACACTTTTATTATTTCGTTATCGGTTCTTGCATCATCCATTCCTACTTCATTTATTACAGCCAATTAAAATAATAGGGGGATACTATCTATCTATTGGCCGTCATTGCCACGCTTGGCAGATACCGATAGAGACAACTGCAGCTCTGATAATGTTAACGAAAATTTGACGAAATTAAGCAGCCCGTGTTCCCCAGCTCCGCCCTCCAAAATAGGACCGAATTTTAACCGTCTTCATAAAGGAGGAGGTACTCATTTCGACTGTATTTTTTTATGTCTACCTCATAACTTTTCTAGTGAATCGATTTTGATGATTCTTTTATTATTTGAAAACTGGTGCTTCTCATGTAGTCTCATATAAATTTGATCAAGGTCTGACCAGTAGTTTTTGAGTTATCCTTGATAATTTATATTGAAGTCGGTTATACAAAATTTTTAATTTTACCACTTGTAATTTATTAAGAACAATATAAGAAGATTTGAGGATATGCCTACGTGACTTTTTTCCTATATTCGTTTTTTTTCTGGCTGTCTAATAATGGCGATATAATTAAACAGTTTCAGTAATTTTTAAAGGTCCGTATTAAAATAATATTTTTTTAGATATTACCGTTACCGTTACCGTTACAGCGTATTAAAGACCCTGCTGAACATAGGCCTCCCCCATATTTTGCCTCATATAGGGAATATTTGCCATAGTTGCCACACTTTGCAAGCGGGTTGTCAACCCCAGTTTTTTATTTTTAGTCTTTATTAGGAAGACGCTGATGCCCATGTTCTGATTTGTTTCCCTGTGTCGCCTCTTACAACACCCACGGGATGATATGGGGTAGTGGATATTCTTACACCGCCACTACACGGTAACTTTTTTATAAATTATTAATTTATTTTAGATATTAAAATAGATTAAATAGAAAGAAATTGAAAGAAAGAAGACACTACAGCAAATAGCGTAAAGAATATTTGCTCTAGTGTCATAATCAAGGAAGAAAACAGTGGAATACGTTTATATGGATTGAATGCTATGTTAGAATATCCTCTTAGTCGATGTGCTCGACGTTGTCTATGAATATCGGCCTAAGAATATTTATATTTGCTCGTATTGGTAATGTTTCTAACTTAGGATTATTGAAAAACTATCCTGGGGCTAAAAATCAACGAAGAGAATATCACGTTAAAGTTAAACATTATGTAAAAATGGAAACTTTTAATTGGTCTCACTTTCAATTTTTACATAATATTTGTATAATTTTATTGATACGCGATATAAAATTACAGGACTATGACTATTTGGAAGTTGGAAGATGTATTAAAATATTTTAATCAAATATCTTATCCAATGAACTTTGGAATTGCGAGACAAAATTACAAATTCAAAACTCAGTTATGCGAAGAATCCAATTAGGCTAAATATTTTATTGCTTAAAATATTATTAACGTTAACAAATCCTTCTTAAATTAATCTCTACGTGAAACTTATGAGTATTTCTGAGTAGTTTTAACATCAATTAATATATGCTACATAAAATAATTATAAAATAAGCTGTATTCTTTAATATATTATTTGGTGCGTCTGTTAGAGATCGTGTATCTTCTTAACGACTTGACCGATTGAAGTCATAGTCACATAATGTGTACATAGCTATGCGAAGATCGGATAGGTGATGCTGTGGACTAGTAATTAACAGATTCTATATTTATTGACTCGTATCGGCGCTGTGCGCCACAAGCGAAACACACTGAAGTCTAAATCACGCTATCAAAATTCCGAAGTATTGCGCAATATATAGAACAGCTCTGTAACTAATACACGGAGCATTGGTTGCTCACCGGGCGGAACACCTTGCCCGGCGGACTCCCCTTCGATCTCCCCTTTTTCTTCTACGGCCAAATAACCAAATGAATCATATTCACAATATATGTTCGATGTAGTGTCATCATCATTACGAAACTTCTTAAGTCCATTGCTAAACATATGACACCTTCGAGAAATTCCACAAAGCACGGTCCTGAGCTACCTGCATCCATCGATTTTTTGTAAATCATACCAGGTATTCAATCTATGTAGTAAGTGGCCGCCCTACACTTCGCTAACCAGTACGAGGCTGCCACTCGAGAATCTTTTTCCCTCATTGATTGTCGGTTATTCGAGCATGCCACTTCAGTAACACTTAACTACTTCCTTGTAATTAATTTTAACATTTTCTTGTCCTAAGTGGTAGGGAAGATTTGCCTGAATCGTGACATTCAGCAAGCAGATTGACGTTAGCAGTACAACCCGTTTCGAATTTTTGACGTTGCTGTCCGCTGGTGTGGATATTTTACGACTGACGTAAGTGAGCTGCTATACCACAACTATCGGAAGGATCTTTCTGGCGTTCCCATAATCGACACGTATTTTTTTTACAAAAAGTTTGTAATTTATTGTTTCTACATGAATACTAACATTAAATTAAATAAAAGTTCTGGGTTATTACATCAGATTTTATAAACCACAAATCCTAACAAAAGAATAGCGATTCTTACCAAGAATGATTCTTGAGGCTGTTGAAAATAAAAAGAACATCCTGGTGTTCATACTGAAGATGGCTGGCTGTCATCTGTAATTAAATTAATTAAATCTGAGCACAAGTATAATACTTCAACAGAAACAGAAACAGAAACTTTTTTATTCAATATTGATTACAAATAATATTTATTGAAAGTCACTTCCTTGTAATTAATAAGTCTTTTGTTTAATTACCACTGGTTCTAAAAAAAAAACACTGTCCTGGGAAGAACCAGCAAGAAACACAGCGGGACTTTTTTTAAATAACAGCTTACAATCATATATGTTACACAATTAACCACTCAAAACAAATTAGAAATAGCTTGGTGGCGATCAACTCATTCCCAGGGGTTATTATTATCCATAAATTCCTTAATACTATGACCCTTTTTATACAAACTTTGTTTAATAAAGTTTTTGAACTATGAGCAGGTCAAATTGTGTATATTTTCTGGGATTGTGTTGTAAAAGCGTATATAAATCGCCCCAAGAATGAATTACTGATTCGATGGAGTCAAGTAACTGGTACTACTAGCTTGTGTCTGTTGCTAGTATTTACAGAATGAATATCACTTATTTTTGTAAAACTACTTTTATATTTGTATACGTACATTACATTTTCATAAATGTATTGAGAGGTCAAAGTTAGTATATTAATTTCCCTAAATTTTTGTCGGAGTTACTCTTTAGGTTTTAAATTATAAATTGCTCTTATAGCCCTCTTCTATAAAACAAATATAATTTCAGTGTCAGTCGCGTGTCCCCATAGCAAAATACCATACGACGTTATGCTATGGAAATAGCTAAAGTAAATAAGTCTATATGTTTCAACAGCATTTTATAACATATGCTGCAGAACTAAGTCTGCTTGCAAATTTTGATATATGGGGGCTCCATTGAAGCTTCGCGTCTAGTGCCATTCCAAGAAAAATGGTGGTATCGACAAGACTCCGTTCCTCCTCGTTTAATATTACATTATTATTTAATTGTTTGACATATGGAGTCATGAATTTCATACATTTCGTTTTAGTGCCATTTAAATGCAAATTATTAACATTAAACCAATTTACTAATTTAGATATAGCATTTTTACTTCGTCATATTTTAGTAATTGTCGTTTTAATTTGAAAATTAATGAAGTGTCATCAGCAAATAATACTATATTATGGTTATCCCCTACTATGTAAGTCATTAATATATACAAGAAACAGAAAGGGGCCTAGAATTGAGCCTTGAGGCACGCCCATTTGTACTATCGACCCGGAAGAGCTCATACTATTAATGACAACTTTTTGCGTTCTGTTACTTAAATATGAAACAATTAATTTAAGAGCATTACTTCTTACACCGTAGTGTTGTAGTTTCCTGATTAATGTTTCATGGTGAACACAATCAGCTCAACACCAGCATCAGTTGTCGAGCGACCCCTTGTGAAACCGAATTGATTTTTATGACGTAAATTATTTTCATTATTTTTTTTTACATTTGATTAAGAATAATTTTTTCAAAAATTTTACTAAGTTTTGGCAGTACAGAAATTGGTCTTAAATTGGCGGGGTCTAATGTACTACCAGATTTAAATAAAGGTATTACTTTACTATGCTTCATTAAATCAGGAAAAACCATATTCGATACTAGTATTAAAAATAATAGCTAGTTGAGGCGCGATTATATCTATTATAGACGCAATAACTTTAAAGAAAATCCCCCACAGATCTGCAGTTTTCTTAATATCAATAGTTTTAAAATATTTTACAATATCTTTTGATGATATTTTATGAAATGTAAAATTCTTTGTGCACATTTACATTTTGTTTAATTAATGATTCGGCGACGGCAGGAGAAGAATTCAGTGATTTAGTGGTTAAGATCGGAATATCAGTAAAATATTTCTCAAAAACCATTGCAACATACTGATCTGATTCAGTTAATTTGTTGTTAAAACTTAACCGGTAGTTTGAATTGCGAGATTTGAACTTACCAATTTCACTATTAATCACACATCACAAGACACGGAGATGTTATATTTAGCTTATTTTTTCAACGTAAAAGTCATTTATTAGGTTGAGAATTATTTAAAGGTCCCATGAACGTCAAAATCCTGAACATCTAACTGTAACTCTGAGGTCGTTGTCTTTTTCTTATTTTTTTTAAATGATTAGTCCATTTTATATTCGGAACATTTAAATGGAATTTATACAAGTAATTTATAAAAGTACTTTATATTATTGTGGCAGCTAATTTCAAGAGCAGAAATATTTAATTTATAGTTCAATTCTGTATTGTATTGGACTAAAAATGAATATTAAAAAGCTTTTAATTCAAAATGTCGGGACTCCAAAATAAGAAAAATTAAACGCGTTAAAATTTATAAAATTAGTTCATTCATTTATTACAGCCCATCAAAAGTCCACTGCTGCACTATACTATAGATTGCGTCATAGGGGAAATTTTTCCATAGTTGCTACACCTGGCAAGCAGGTTAACAATGGCAACTTCTTTATTAATTTGAGCTATTATCAGGAAGATGCTGCTGCTCATCTCCTGTTTCAATTTCCCTCTGACGCCTCTTACGACACTCACGGAATGATACAGGCAGCAGATATTTTCATGCTGTCACTACACAGCACTCAATTTTACAGATGAAGTCTTCAAATATAATCAGATGTAAATTCTATAAAAGATTTATTGTAATACAGATCAAGAGCGCGGTACCTAATATCAGGTTGCACGCTTGATGTTGTCTTTTTTGGATAGTAAAAGGGATAAATAAAGATAGATTAGATAAGATTTATATTACGTCCACAGAATACATTTTATTGATTACCAGTGAACATTTGCAATTTTCTCCTTCTATCTTTAAAAAAATATTTTACCAGCTTTGTGATCTCACTTCGTAATACAAAATAAAATTATTCATTTGATTAAATACCACGTTATTGTAACAAGGTAAATGACATAAAAATAGAAGATACGAGTAGTCAGGTAGGACTAGGAGTTTGTATAATACAAACTTTGTTTTTTATATTGGTCTTAGCAACAGGTGCGGCATGTCGGGTCGTTGAGCGGGGAATCTATGTCACTACATTATCGTCGTTGAATCGAATGTTTATTCTGTTAACAAACAAGCCAATCAAACTTAATTATTGCTAATGAATAAAAAATAAAGTAACAGTAGCTTAATGGTAGGGTACAGACTGCGACCTCAAAGTTATGGGTTCGAATCCACAAGCATTCGCACAAGCATTTTAAACTTGCCAGAGCTGGTTACCGGGAATATTAGTACCTCTATAAAAACTTAGGTAATCATTATAATAATAAATTCATCAAAAGCAATTAAGGATAAAAACGTATCTGAAATAGTCCGGCATTGTATAGCATATTTTACATAAATTACAAATGACTTACGAGTAGGTGAGAATGGTAACTATGGACCTATATTCAGCACTGGACTTTTGTTGAGCTGAATGAATATCGTAGGCAATAGTAATTATTGGTGTATTTTTACTTCAGACAAGTTTTATTTTCTAGATAACATTACCTCGAGATACTCGTAATGCATATTAATATGTTCCAGGTGTGTTATAAGTGATATAATTTCTTTATGAGGCAAGTCAATACCTAGCAGCTATATCAGTTAAAGTACCTTCCACATGCATGTGTTCTTCTTGTTTTTCATCACCTTACTGCGTGTTAGTCCGGGTTTCGCTACAGCCTGTGGAGCTTGACTACCCTTCGACCATGATCTTATTCGCACGTTCTTTTTGGCACTTTTCATCACCATTGATCAAAAATGTGAGTGATCTTTTCAAAAATGGTTCGGTTTCATTATGTTTGAATAGAGAATCGCAAATGAGTACACGATTCATTAGGTTTCTTCCAGTGTGGTACCCAAATATCGAGCTGTTTTGTATAGCTTGACTTTTTCAAGTGGGTCAAAACTGTTCTGTGATCAATCTTCAACCTCGGCTATGTTCACCTCTAACATGCCGATCTGCTCCACTTTTTCAAAAATGGCATCGACTTTATCCGTATGAAGGCGACCAGAGCGAGCTACATCTTTGATATCAAAATTCGCGGACTGAAAACGCTTGAACCACTTTGTGCTACCCTTACTTACACTAGATTAGGTACATAAACGTTACAATTTTTTTCGAGGTTTGAGTCGCATTTTTCACTTTTTTGTAATAAAACTTCAGAATGTATCGAATTTCTTTGTTAGATTCACTCATTTTGGCGGACAGAAAAACAATTCAAAAATGGCGGGAAAGTATTTTTTATTTTTTATTATTGTTTTTCTTTATGTCCTATATGTATTGATATTAAAACAAGTCATATACAAACAGTACAACCAAAAAGATTTTTCTTCAATTTTATACAAACAAAATACGATGAAACTTTTTCCCCGACCTATTATTATATCTAAATATTAAAGTAATTAGTGGCAGACATGACTGAAAAATTTACTGTGCACAACAAAAAGATAATAAATATTGCAGTCGCGGGTGAAATTAAACAATCAAAACACGTTTTTCCTAAATTCAAATCCGTGGTGTAGTCGTGTTTCAACCGTGTCTCCAAGAATCTCAAATATTTTTTTATTCAAATTTTCTCTTACAAAAAGAAAAGTAAATTCAAAAAGATTGTTTTAATAATATAGAAAGGGGATGCCAAAACTAAAAAAGATTTAATTTCGACAATTACTATAACGTACATCACTGGGCTGCGTTTTTATTATTTACACTTACAAAATGCAGTTAATACTTACATATGATGAATATTGTGTGTAAAAAGTTAAGGTTTTAATGAAAAGTAAAAGCCAACTTCCAAATACGAAACACAGCTGTATTATATTTCTGCTTGCATTATAATTTTGTGTTTCGTATAGTAATAACGAGGTATTTCATCTAAGTCCTAAGAGATGACAACGTATCTGCATTTTGTTATCGCATTTTATTATTTGACGACAAATATAGGTGAGACTATAGGCCAGTCAGGCTAAAAGTTAAATCAATTTAAAAAAAAAATAATATAATAATTTATTAAATTTACAATAATTTTGTATTTTGATTATAAGTTCTTCTTTATAATATAGAGCTTCACTTTAAATCTATACATATAATCAATCTGTAGAAAAGTCGTGTCTGTAATTTGTTGTAACTAATATATTCTTGAAAATACAAATCCAGGGGACTAAGTAAAGGGTTCTGAAGCCAAGTTAGTGGTTTTTAGAATTTTTGTCTGTCTGTCTGTCTTTCTGTCTGTGTATTACGGATTCACGCAAAAACGACTGAACCGATTAACATGAAATTTTGTATGTAGGTACTGAAGCCAAGTTAGTGGTTTTCAGAATTTTTGTGTCTGTCTGTCTGTCTGTGTGTCTGTGTATTACGGATTCACGCAAACACTACTAAACCGATTTTTCATGAAATTTTGTATGTAGGTAGTTCTAAGCCCGGGGCAACTTATAGGCTACTTTTTATCCGATTACGGAACTTAAAAAAAGAAGGTTAAGTATTTTCTTTCCTTTAGATGTTAATTTTCTATTATATCTTAGTTATAGGCGGGATGACGGGTGTTTTTCAAATAAATACCATATTTATTAATTTATAAATAAAGTTTAAAATATAGTTATAACCTTGGTAAAATAATTTGAAACTACACCGATTTAGTTATCAAAACAACGCCATCTATCATGAAATGGAAAAAGTAATATGTTTTGCCTTCAGTTACTAATAAATGAAATAATATAAATAATATACATTTATATGTTTAAATAATTAGATTTTTAAAATGATTTAAAAATTCTAACGTTTAGTTTTTTAGTTTTTTTGTTATTTTATTTTAAAAGTGTAATAATTTCAATAGATAATAGTGACGTCAATCAAAAGAGATTTTTATATATGTCGTGGCCAGATCGTAGAATTGATCATATTGTGGTCATTTCATGATATTTAGCACTGTTTGTTGATCATTTCATGATATAGCTTGACCAAATCAATGAACAGAAATCGTTTGAAGATATTAATAACTAAACACAACGTTGCTATTTCATGATATGGTCATATGGCGATATCATTAAATCGATTTTCACCGCTAGCGGCGCTGATAGCTTATTTTTTATCAGAAACAGAACTTTTAACAGAATTGACATCACTTTATGCCTTACTGATTTAATAAATAAATGTTCGCTTCTATCGTAGATATTACTAGATAGTGTAGTTTTGGCTTTCATTATTTCATCTAATAACAGTGACATCTACTTACTTCTAAATAAACTAATACGATAAGTCACTGAGAAAATTAAATAATAGAATGCTACTGAATATACGACGTAAATAATTGAAAATAATTGATGTGTAATTACTAGGTAGATGTGGTCAACAATCATGCAAAAGCTTAGTTTCAGTTTTTATGAATTGTATTTAAACAAATACGAGGGCCGTGTAGCTCGCTGTGAAATTTCATCATGGCACGGGAGCAAAATGTGTACGATTCCCTCAAGGATGAATCTGTTATAGAAAATTTTACGTGCTGACTTAACACGTGTCTGTTAAAGTGGTGAAGAATAACTTCGTGAGGAAACCTAGATGTCTGAGTAATTAAAATAGTCGTGGAGATGTGAAAACCGTTAATATGCATTGAAACATTGCAGCATACTCTATTTTTCTGCCCACGAAACACTATAGGTAATGAGGAGCCCTGTGCACAGTAGTGAGACGTATTTTAGCTGCTACTTTACTTTTTTACCTTTAATGAGACTTATAAATTAGTTTATAATTTAAGATAGCTTTCGTATTTTGACACATTAAGATATTTGTGACAGTCTTGGTTTCATAGCTCATATGAAT
Organism: Parnassius orleans; assembly: GCA_029286625.1. Lineage (NCBI taxonomy): Eukaryota > Metazoa > Arthropoda > Insecta > Lepidoptera > Papilionidae > Parnassius > Parnassius orleans. Next base: position 471,807 of record JAGSMP010000260.1, on the reverse strand, counting down.
ATATGTAAATGAACAGGCACATGCGAAATCAAATTTTACTAACAAAAAAAAGGTTCATTTTATTTTACTTGTCAAAAGCGGCAATCAAACAGATTAAAAATTAAATTTCATGGTACGTAAGCATTAATATATATTTTAGCATATATTTTAATTGCAATATGAAGTGTCGATTTACCAAGTTCTCGGTGGTGAAGGAAAACCTGCATATCTGAAAAGCTCCCCAGTTGAGGTCATCCCGCGTTGGAATCAGCGCAGCGAACACTTTTTGGCCAAAAACTCTCTACAGCATGTGTCCAGTAGTAACATGTATGTAAGCTGCTACTTTTTTACTTTTCATGGGGCAATATATACAGTTTTTATTTCATTAATATTTTCGGGTATGTTACTTTTTTGTTTTCACTCTTCCGTAGATATTAAGAGTTACAAAGATGAGTAGAACTCATTATCGTCAGTCTATCAAAAGTCCACTGAAATGAACATAGGCCTCCTCCATAAATTATCAAGTAGCTGGATATTTGCTATAGTTGCCACGCTTGGTAGGCGGGTTGGCAACCGCAGCTATCATTATTTTGATCTGTTGTCAGGAAGATGATGCTGCCCATCTCCTGTTTGTTTTCCTATGTCGCCTCTTACAACGGGACGATATGAGGTGGCGGATTCTCTTTCACCGCTACAACAAGGCGAACATTTTTCTACTCCCGTTCATGACCCACGTTCCCCCGTTCACTGTGAATAAAATTTATATGGAATAAAACTAATTTTAAGGATTTTATCACGTTTCATATTAAATTTTTAATTCCCGATGTTTTGGGCACTTTACAGCACCCATGGTCACGGGAAGACTGACGTGTTTGATGACCTGATGTCATAGTTAGAATAGAATAGAATAAAAATAGAATATAATAGAATAAATGCAGAAGTATGCTTGGGTTTGAATTTAGTCTGATTAATTATGGGGTCCTTAGCAGATGGTAGCACTCAGCCATCTTCCCTATTAAAATTAGGATGTTTTTTAATTTCAATAGCCTCATGAATCATCATTGGTAGGAATTGGTGTACTATTGTAAGGATTTGTTGTCTATCAGATCCGATATGATGGTTGGGACGATACTAAACATGTTGACATACTTTAGACTTCCCGGAGCGTCGGTGCTTCACATCAACGATACATTTTTTACGCGGGTTTTTATGGAACTTACATTCAAAGATAAACCCCACGTAAAAAAATTTGAAATTAAACGAGATAAGATCCGTAACATTAGTTTTATTCCATGTTATATTACATACATCATTATAGGACTGCATCTATAAAATTTTGACGTCAACTCGAACGTAAAAAAATATATGAATAAAATATCACAAATAAACATTATACCGTAAATTGATAGAAAACCGTGAATTCATCATTATTTTGTTTAAACTAAATTAACTTTAATTATGAATGAATGTAAAGAGTAAAATGTAAATAATAATAATAAATTTTGATTCAAAGACAATTTACCTTTCTTATGGATACATCGGAAGACAGGTCCGATATAAAAAATAGTAGGTGTTTCTAAACATATATATTCACGTGTTCCTGTATATTATATCTATGCCAAATACCAATCATCTACTTCTAATAGAAGTGACCGAATTTTGCTAAATTTGGTACGGAACAGCATGTAATAATTTTCCTAAATTCAAGCTCAGGCGAGCAAAGCCGCGGGTAAAAAGCTAGTAAAATAATATAAAGTGCATTTAGTTTAATAACTAATTTACTCAATACATCATTGATTATCAATTTTATTACATACATACAAACAGAAACTCTCACGCCTGTCATCCAGAGGCTATAGAGACTACGGACGTATAGAGACTCTGTCTACCTATAGAGACTACGGACTCTCATATTTGGCATGATCTTGACACACCTTTCTTTTTTCTTTCACATCCATATATCTACGAAAAATGCTCGTCAGTTAAGGATATGCTTAACTTTGCTTAACTTTGGCCCATCTTCACTATATTACTAAGGCTTCCCTTGCCGACTCTACCACTTAATTATACATTATAAATTTTCCTTGTCACCCTATCTTCATTTATTTTTTTCTAAGTCTCCAAACCACCAAAGTATTCCTAACTTAATCCTGGTCATAATATCGTCTAGCAAAGTAATGCAGTTTTATTTATGTCATTCTTAATACCATATCTAGTTATTACAAGTCTTCGTCACGCTCGTTCGTCAACGCCCAACAGCTAAACTAACCACAAACTTTATTAACCTTGTTTCGACACTTTATTGTGACGTAAAATATACGTTAGCTTCAATTGTCTCGCGATGTTTTATATTCTTGTCGCAAGACGACGAAAATTGCAATCATTTTTATATTCTACGAACTATAAACACTTTCTTGTATTTTAACAAAAGCATTTGATAAAAATTTTATAAAGTCGAAATAATATTTATCTCATAAATATTCTTTATTTTTAATAAAAAACTTTTGGATATTATTGGACTTTAAAATTTTTTTTATATAAAATAATGGTGAAAAACAAGCACACAGTGCACCTGTTGGTAATTGGATTCTGTGGGCCATAGACATCTACATCTATCCTCAGTCAAGAATCAAAATGCAGATGTTTTGCCATCCACGAGGACTAAGATAGAATGCCTCGTTTCCAGTAAAAAGGGTCTCCGGTTGGGTAAAAGGCGTATGGTGAGTGACCATACGGAACACAGCAGCATTGAGCTGCTATTTTACGCTGGTATTATGTAGGTGCATGGTCCTTCCCCGGTCAAGCTGACCCATTCGTACTAAAACCATAATATTGATCATGGCTCTACCACGTAGATATAATATGATTTTACGACGTATATATACTTTCAACTTTTTTCTTATAATATATAATTTATAAGTAAATAATTGGAAGTCTTAGGTAAAAGTATCTTGAATTAAAAATACCAAAATATTCCTCAGAGCTCATACATTAACGGAAAAAAAAGTTCTGTCAATGTCGCCGTCAGTAGAAAGGTCAGTCAAAGGAAGCCTTTGTCATTGAAAAAGGACCCCAGCTTCAAACGATAAGCAAACATTACAAAAATAGCTTTTTGTGGGTTGGGTCCCTTTTGCTCTACGTGAACAGGGATTGACATTGTATAACTTTTTCTTATTTGTAAATAATATACTTTTATTTATATAGAAAAAGGAACTAAGCACTCGCCGTAAATTTCACAGTACGCGAGTAACCCTGGTTCGATTCCCCGCCGGCACTGAAGGAATTGTTAATTGCAATTTTTAGTGTTGATTTACCATGCTCGTCGGGAATGGAAAACATTGTGAGGAAACTAGCATGTTTAAGAAATAAAAAAAATCAATTATTAATTAATAATTATTTACAATTAATATAGGATTAATTGCTTCATAAAAATAAGAGAAAATAAGTGGTTGCTTACCAGCTGTGGGACCGTGAATGGCATATATTACCTTACCTTTTCATAGTTTTATATTCAGTCCGCGTGGCTTAGAGGTAAGAGTACCTGACTATTACGCCATGGATGCTGGATCCAAATCTCAATCAAAGACAACATTTGTGCAAACACACAATTTTTTTTACCCCAGCTGGCTGCCAATATTTATTTTTACATAATTTTATGTATATTTATTTTATAAACTACTCTTAAGTATGCTACTTAATGAAAGATATTTAATTATAATTTTAAATAAGGTTATCAACTATCAAGTACAATACATTGGCCAACATAATTACTGCAGTTGCAGTAATTATGTTGGCCAATGCATTTTGCAATTGCAGTGTACTTTACGGGCTCATGAAGAAGAAGAAGAGGATGAATAGATAACCAGTAGGAGGTAGGATTCAACGTGGTAGAGCCATACTGCAGCTATATTATGGTTGTAGCACAAATGTGTCGCCTTGACCGGGGAAGAATTACGCTCTCACAATACCGTACTGTGTGGTGAGTGTAGAGAAGCGGAGACCCTTTTCACTGGAAAAGAGACATTCCATCATAGTCCTCAAGGTTGATAATGCATCTGCATTTTGATTCTTAATCGATGATAGATGTCGATGTTTATGGGCGAAACCATCCACTTATCATGAGGTGGACTGTATGCTCATTAGTCACCCTTATTCAATAGAAAAAAAAGAGTATGTGTAGGAGATCCTTCGCAGTTGACAAGTTACGCGAGTAGTTAAAAATTATCGCCTCTGTAAAAATCAACTAAAAGGATTTCATTACTTGAAATATTATGTGGATTCGTCGCAAGAGAGCTTATATCTCAAAGTCAGGCATCACCAAAAGCGGATTAACAAAACGCTCGGAAAATTTTCATTTCATGGCTTCTACGGTGTGTACCAAAATCATGTGATCATTAAAACGCTTATGAAGATTAGCGATTCTTCATATTATTTGTGTTTTCAACCACAAAAACAAGAGGGAATTGATGTACGAGTAATAAGAATTTATTAAGTATTTAGTAAAATAAATAGACTTGAATCTTATTTAAGTTAATTTATTACGTGGTTATACGTGGTAGAGCCATGCTGCAGCTATATTAGTAGTATAGTTAAAGCCCGGAAGTATAGTTCTGCCCGTCAGTCAGGTGCCTCGGAAAGCACGTAAAGCCGTTGGTCCTGCGCCTGATCTCTCTCCGGTCGTGTCGGTTTACCGTCCCATCGGACTATGAAAGTGAGTGAATGGAGAGTGCACCTGTGCTTGCGCATACACTTGGACACTATAATCCTGTCCTGCACCGATGGCTAGTCTTCGTTGAGACTGGCCGCCGTGACAGAAATTCGGTCTGGAGGATATTATTATAGTTGAATCATGAACGGGTCGGCTCGACCGGGGAAGGACCACGCTCTCACAGAATACCAGCGTAAAATAGCAGCTTAATACTTCTGTGTTTCGTATGGTGAGTGTGGAGAACCGGAGACCCTATTTAGACTGAGACATCAGTCTTTTACATATTTCTGCCAACAAGAAGCAGTGGGTGTACTGCTGTGTTCCGATCTGAAGGATATAGAGAGACAGTATAAATACAGCCTCAGAGGTATTCAATCTTTACCCCCAGAGGTGACAACACTTCTGTAACCTTCTTTTTTTGAAGTTGGTTGCCAGTGCCCATGATCGCCATTAACCATCAGATGAGCTGTGAGTTCGTTTGTCACTTCAGTTATATTTAAAAAAGCATAAAACTATTTCCAATGTCAGCCTAAAAAAAATTCAACGTGAGAGGGTTTCAAATATATTTTTGGAATTTCAATTTCGCGCCTTTTACGACACTCACGGGATGATATTTTTCGGCACGACAGCGCAAAGTATTACATAAATTAAGTTTGCCTTAATATTATAATCCGAAATGGCTTTAACAATAATTTAGTCTCTAGAATAAGCAAATACCAAAGTTATTTTAAAACACGATTTAGTACACATAATTTAGTTTTCTACTCTGATCCATTTTTGCACACCTAGGTCTCCAATAAAATTAAAATATGATTATTCCTTAACTTATCCGTTTTTGCATAAAAATGCTTTTTTTATTCAAAGTTTTTATTCAAAAATTTGGTATATAATACTTTAAAATGAGCTCCCTTTTAAAAAAAAATATAAATAATGATTTCTTATATTTACGCGAACACTACACATTGAATTAAACTACTTTTACGGATTATATCGCGTTTAATTAACTTATTTTATTAATTCCCGACGTTTCGGGTGCTTTACAGCACCCATGGTCACGGGGGACTGAGGTGATTGACGTCCCATTTTAAAACGTACCGATCTATGTTTTAAAACGTTTTAAAACGTACCGATCTATGTTTCATAAACAAAACCATAGACAAATCGTCCAGTGATCTAAAGACAATTTTATCGACATTTGATTATAAGAATTGCATGGAAACTTTAGATAAACGGGAATCAACTAAATACAATCAATGCAAAAATAAACATATTGATAAATACCAAAAACTAACAACTAAATCAAATGTCCAACACCAACGTCAACGTAAGAACGGAACACAACCATTGACAACAGACGCGAGTAATAAACAACGCGCGGTCTACAACCTGTCAAAACAATCTCTGGACGACGCGACAATAAAAGTTTTGGCCAAAGGTATGAATTTCGCAATAACACCGCGAAAAATCCCGTATGAAAACATTATCTGTAGTGTTGAGGACTGTCTGTATAAAAATAATATTGGTAAGGAAAATTTAGAGGCCATACGTCAAGACATCTCGTCTTTGTTACGTCGAAGCTCAGTGCCGAAATTAAATCTTCCGAAGGATGAAATTAATGCATTGAAAAACTTACGCAACAGACCAGATTTAACGATTCTCCGCGCAGATAAAGGTAATGCTACGGTTATAACGGATACGTCGGATTACAATTCTAAAATACAACAACTTTTATCGGATGAAAGTACGTACGTAAAGGTCAAAACAGACCCTACAACTAATACGCTTAAAACAACTAGCGATCTAATTAAGAAATACTCCGAGAAATTGAATCTAGACGTCAATTCAATAATACCTGCGTATGCCAAACCACCGAAGTTGTATGGGTTACCAAAAATACACAAACCGAACGCTCCATTACGTCCAATAGTGAGTCAGATCGATTCGCCAACTTACAGATTGGCTCAACTCTTAGCAAAAACACTATCACCACTCAGAGGACACACAAGAGCACACTAAGGATTCATACCATTTTGTTAGTGAAATAAAAGACCTATGTCTTACTGACAATGAAACTATGGTCAGTTTTGATGTTCAGTATCTATTTACATGCCTACCTGTTGAAGACTGCATCTCAATTGTAACTAGGAAACTAGAGGAAAACAACATGCCAGCAGAATATGCAGTACTGCTTAGACATTGCCTTACATCTGGCTATCTATTGTAGAAGGAAGAGTTTTACAAGCAAGTAGATGGTGTTGCAATGGGCTCACCGGTATCTCCCATTGTCGCCAATATTTTCATGAAGGACTTTGAGGAGAAAGCCCTGCTTACTGCACCAGTAACTCCAAGGTTCTACAAGCGGTACGTAGACGATACTTTCACAATTTTACCATCAGACAAAGTAACTGCATTTTTAGAACATCTTAATTCCATAAACTCTAAAATTCAATTTACTATGGAGTTAGAGGCAAATAATTCTTTAGCTTTCCTAGATGTATTAGTCATTCGAAATCCTAACAACACCATAGGTCACACCGTGTATAGAAAAAAGACCCATACAAACAGATATTTAAATGGTGAATCCCACCATCATCCGTCACAGTTGGCTACCGTGGGCAAATCTTTGTTACAGAGAACACGAGGGATCTGTGACAGCAAACACCTGGCCGCCGAGCTTCAGCACGTCAAGCAGGTTCTGCACGACAACAAGCTTCGGGTCCCGCGCCTACGTCACAGTGACCGAGTGAAGCCGGCCACAGTCGAGCGTGTGCCTGCTGTACTACCATATGTCAGAGGTGTCACAGACAAGATTGGCTACATCTTGAAGCGAGCTTCTATAAGAACATTCTTCAAGCCGCCGAAGAAGATTAGTCAGTTCTTACCATCCGTCAAGTGCAATATTCCTCTACAAGATGCAGGGTGTACAAGCTTGATTGTGAATGTGGTCTCTCATATAGGGCAAACAAAACGATCTATTAAAACCCGCGTAAAGAACACATAACTGACGTGAAGCACCAACGTTCCGGGAAGTCTGCAGTTTGTGATCATATCCTAGACGGCCCCGCCATTACATTAGATTTGATAAACCACAGATTCTCGCGAAAGAACATCGATTCCTGCCAAGGATGATACGTGAGGCTATTGAAATTAAAAAACATCCTAATTTCAATAGAGAGGGAGGCTGGGTACTACCACCTGCTTGGGATCCTGTAATTAATAAAATTAAAACTAAACCCAAGCATACCACTGCAAGACTTCAAGACACAGTTAGTTCATTCTGCGTAGATCGGACCAAAATTAATAATTAAAAAAGCTGAAGGTACTCCGTATTAACTTTGACATTGGGACGTCAATCACCTCAGTCCCCCGTGACCATGGGTGCTGTAAAGCACCCGAAACGTCGGGAATTAATAAAATAAGTTAATTAAACGCGATATAATCCGTAAAAGTAGTTTAATTCAAAATATAAATAATCTGCATATCAGTTAGACTGTCAAGTAATTGCTGTCCGTTAGTTTCGCTAAAACTCGAAACTGGCTCGACAGATTCTGATAAAATCTTTTGGGTGTGTTTGAATGGGTCCCTGGTTTAGATTCACAATTGGATCCGGTAGGTGGCGCTGTTGTCGAGATCCATAAATCACCCGTGCGAAGCCGGAGCGGAACGCTCGTTTCTTATAAAAACTATACTTGCTAGACTACGATCCCTTCTGATAGTAAAGTTGTTAAACAGTTAGTGGTTAAGCAGAGAGGAGAGGAAAGCCTTTGCTTGTAGAGAGACCCGGGCATGAAAATCACCTCTCCCCGGCCTTTACTTATATTAGTTAATCAGTGCTTGACTACAATTTTACTGACTCGTAATCACGACTGTTGATCCCGAGGTTCCGGGCTTTGATTCCGGGTCGGGCCAAATTAAGTTAATGGGTTTTTCTAGCAAGCAGTTCTTAGTAGCAGCTCAGACTTAGGAAGCCAACAGCTAATAGCTAGCAGTTCTGTAATACGCAGATACATAGTCCCCGTTGAGACTGGACGCCGTGATCGAAATTTTTAGAAGTAGAAGCGAGTAGTGAAGTAGCCCTAGCATTAAAACATGAGTCGGATAATACGTTAAAAATTTCTTAATCCTGTTGGGGCCTCGCGAGGGTTCGTGGCACCCATTTGATACTGCCACCATAGGCGACTGTCAGGTTTGCATCTCTCTCAAGCCTCAAGCTACTAGCTTAGTGAAGTCCTATTAACTCTACACACACGATAAAACATCTCAAATTTCGACTAAGTTAGTTTATAATATTATCCGTATTTAACTTTGGAGTCCTTCTCTCAGATAAACTCAATAGATACTACTTTCGAATAACATAGAAAGCTGTCAACTGTGTGGGAGATGTATTGCCGCGAGAGACATATTCTAACAGAGAGTCGCTCCCTCATTCTAATCAAATCGATCCCGATATACCTAACTTCAATGCGATATCAGAAAGTAGGCTGGACATTTTATAATATGTAGAATAGACTGTGATACACACTATATTTCTATCATCATCATCATCACCGTCATTACCCCAATTTGCCATTATTGCTACGCTTGGCAGCCGGATTGGCAACCGCAGTTTCTTATAGTCTCGTTGTTATTAGTAAGACGGTGCTGCACATCTCCTGGTTTGCTTCCCTTTGTCGCATCTTACAACACCCACGGGACGATACGGGGTAGTGGATATCCCTATACCGTCACTACACAGTATGGCTATTACTATCTATCAGATACTATTAATTTTTACGCGGTTATCCCTAATCATCATTTAATTTTCACCTAGATTTGAAAGATCACATGACCAAATCAAGAACTATCCTAAATCAAATGTTACCTAGAAGGTCGACGATCCAGGAAGTTGCCATCTTTGAACAAGTTTGGGATCGCCCCCGTCATTACTTCAGATTTAATAGACGGCAAATGCTTGCACAAGAACAACACCTCTTGCAAACCAACCAATGCGAAGCGGAGAGCTTGGGTTTTACTGTAGACTTAGCAAGGTCACGCTACTTGCTCTCATTATGTCTCGCTTATGGCCAAATACTCAAACACTACTTAATTTTAAGATCCTGGCATTGGTCTCTATCTCTTAGTAAAGTTTCATTAAAATCCGTTCAGCCATTTAGAAGATTAGCCCGGACTAAAGGACAGACAGGCAGTCAAAAAAATTGGCTATTTATGTCTTTATAGCCTGCAAATAACTACCTGAACTAAATAGAAGTCAGTTATTTCAATATTATAGACAAACACTACATAATTTTATTTATATGTATAGATAGCCAATGCTTGACTATAATCTCACTTAGTGGTAAGCGGTGATGAACTTTAGATAGAAAATTCAATTCTTACCGTAACAAAAGCCTATTCGCTCTTGCCTTGATTAATTCCAATGATTCTTTGGCTAATGAAATAAAAAAAAATATTATATCCTTATTTAAATACAAACGATGGCTCCGAGCTGCTAACTGCTTGGGAACCTATAGTTAATTTAATTAAATCCAAACCAAAGACATCCAGTTCAAGATAATGTTAATTCACTTCTGTGTAGATTTGGGTCAAAACTTAATAATTAAAATCTGAAGGTAACCCGGGTTAAGTATGACAATGGGATGCTAAACTACTTTTACTGCATAAATGGAGTAGGTATATACCATTTTAATTTTAATAGAGTCGCTGTGTACGATTAAACTGTTTATAGTTTTAGAACGGTCTACGTTTAGTGTCTTAATGGCTAAAGTTATAAATTGGTTAACTTTGGTCATGCTAAAGAGCCATTTGGACGTCATATTTAAACAATACATTTAAGCATTTAATCATGAACACTACATGTATATACGTGTGAGATTCTCTAAAACCCAAAAAAATTCCACCAATTGACATTAGTTAGTTTAGATCATTTACATGGTAGAGCCATGCTGCAGCTATATTATGGTTGTGGCACGAAGGGGTCGACTCGACCGGGGTCCGTCGAACGTAAAATAGCAGCTCAATACTGCTGAGTTACGTATGGTGAGTGTAGAGAACCGGATACCCTTTTGGAAACGAGGAATTCCATCTTAGTCCTCAGAGGTGACAACACATCTGCATTTTGAATCTTAATCTAGGATAAATGTAGATGTCTACGAGCTACAACATCCACTTATCATCAGGTGGACTGTGTGCTCGTTCCCTTATTATATTAAAAAAAGTTCACAAAAATACTTTTTTACTTATTCTGGTTGATCAATTGAATTTAGATAGACCTAAGCTGAATTGGTCATAGGCTGGCCATATAACTCGAAGAACCGATAACTAATGGGGAAGAAAGGTTTTCAAGTGGCAGCTTCGTACTGGTGAGCGATATTTAGGGCGGTCCCCTCTAGATGGAGTTATGATCTGGTAAGAAATACAGAAAGTCGATAGATTCAAATGGCTCTTAACCGTATGTTGTCGCATTACTTGGGGGAGGCCTATGTTCAACATTACACTTTTGAAATAATTGAAATGTAGTGATGATGATGATGATGAATATTTGTAATGGTTACGTAATACATAATAAATAAGTAGATAAGGAGTATAATAATGCGCAAAGTTACAGGCAGATTCATCAGCAGTTATTCCCAATTTGGTTTAGAATGTGAAAATGCTGAGAAAATCGTAGAAAACTAAAGCGAGATTTAGCGCTTACTACGCGGAGAAAAGTTTTAAGGGAATATTTGAGGATTATAAATCAAGGGGTTCTTGCAACGATTGTCAAAGAACAAAAGTACAATTATTAGGTAAAGGTTCCGTATACAGTAAAAATTACAACGTGAATTGTCGTGACGTGATAGGGCGAGTGGCGCATCGCCATACCAACACTCCTCTTGCTCCGCGACTCCACGTCGGTTGCAACGGTAGGGGAAGAGGGCATCTCGCCGCAGCCCACCAACACACATCCGAAGTGGGCTTGACAAGCACACTCGGAGTGGCCACCTCGGGCCAGCCATGTGGGCTCCTCCTTTGTTCATCGCGGGTGGCCAAGCCACGGCTACTAAGCTCCCCGCCATGACAAGGGTCGGCTCCAGTACCTATAAAAGTGACGAAAATGATAATCTAGCTGAATACACACTTCTTCTTACTGAGTACTACACGTCTTACTTACAGCAAAGTAAACTTACATCCTTATCCGTTTCAATACTGGGTACATCATCATCATCATTACAGCCGTTCACAAGTCCATTACTGAGCATATGCCTCCCCAAGTAATGCCACAAAGCGCGGTCCTGAGCCACCTGCACCCATACTGGGTACAGCCTTCATGAATTTCTGATAGAGTTATAATTGGCAGGATCATTTATGTTTATGGGATCAGTTATGACTGCCTCGTAGGTCTAGTAGTTGTAGTAGTGCGACTGCTGATCATGAGGTCCCGGGTTCGAATCCCGAGTCGGGCCAAAAAAAATCAGCTATTGAGTTTTTCAAGAAATTCTTAGTAGCTGCCCGGAGTCAGGAAGTTGGCGTTGTTTCCCCCCCGTGCCTCGGAATGCACGTAAAGCCGTTGGTCCCGCGCCTGATCTCTCTCCGGTCGTGTTGGTTTACCATCCCATCGGACTATGAGAGTGAGGGAATAGAGAGTGCACCTGTGCTTGCGCATACACTTGGGCACTATAATCCTGTCCTGAGCCGATGACTAGTCTCCGTTGAGACTGGCCGCCGTGACCGAAATTCGGTCTGGAGGACATTATTATTATTATTAATTGGCGGGATTCACATATCCTCGAAATAAGTTATTTCTTAAGCATACAAGGCTTCCAACGCTGTTTTCTTCCACCTGCAAGTACATTGTACAATGTACATCAGCACTTAAAGTTTAAATTGATAATTTCAGTTGTACCGGTTAGGTCGAACTCTGGGTCTCGCGTGTTTATTGCGTTCTCCTAATTTTTTTCATGGGCCTTAGGAGGATAAAATGTAGAGCTACCACGTCTATAATTGTTTATATATAAAATAGTAAAATTATTATGTAGGATTACGCGTGGACGGAAAATCCGCGCTTATTCGTGGAGTTACGAAAAATATCCCGTCGTAAACTGAACTAATGTAGGATTTCAGAAGCGTTTTATTTAAGAAGTATGTATCATATTTAATTATATACATAAGTCTTCTAAAATTTTGAATATATTGAATACTAAAAGTACCATTGCTTGCATTTGTAGAAAATCAGATTGTAGCAAACAAACAATACCAGATTTGGAATGGGCGACGAGTGTTTATTATAATGTTAGAAATGTTTAAAATAAATGATTTAAAATTTACTATAGACCACTAAACTAATATTCAGTAAAACCAAAGTGAACGATTCTATTAAAACAGAACTCAAGTGAACCCTTGCTCAGTCAATATAGTTAAATCGGGATTTCCGGAATTCGGGACTCGGATTCAAATTAAAAACTGTTTCGACAACATTGTCTTGAGGAAAACTCCATCTGACATTCTTATTTCTATTTTTATTTTTATTTATTTTACATATTATGTATTATATACATAATTTATTTTAATGTATTTCTATATGTATATTAGTATGTATGGGTATATATTTTATGTTTACTTACATTATATGTCTAGTCATTTTTAACAGTTTTTTAAGTACCTATAGCTTTTCTTTATCTATTTCTGTCGGGGTTGATTGGTAGAGAATGCCATAAGGCAAAAATCCGCTCATTGTAACTCTTAGATTAAGGTGTACTTACTATAAAAAATATTAAATAAATAAAAATATTAAATAAATAAACAAATCGATGTTTACTATTTCAACTAATATTTAAATATATAACCAAAATTAACATTGATTTATTAATTATTTTATCGACCTACGCTTGAAATTAAAGGTTAAATACTTAGATGTACACTTTAAAAAAACTACACGTAAAAAAAAATCAACTATGACATTTGATAAAAAATAAGATCTTTTTTTATAAATTTTCAGGTATGCTTAATTTTGATTTAAAAAAAAAACACATTATTTTCGAAGCTCGTTTAAATATTTTGCACGCCTTGAACGCGAAGCGGAGGGGTTTGGCTTTACTGTCCACTTGACAAGATCACGTTATACGCGCTTATTAAATCTTGTTTATTATTTTTATAATACACTAATATACGAAGAAAAGCACATTAATATTAAGAGGTTAAACATATTGTTTTTATTAAGTTTAACAAAACGTATCATTATGAAATTTAAATTCATACCAACCGTGACATCCAAAAGTCCACTGCTAAAAATACGCCTCCCCATAGATTGCCTCACAGAGGAAACATTTGTCATATTTGTCACACTTCACACTGTGTTTCGTATGGTGAGTGTAGATAACCGGAGACCCTTTTTACTGGAAAAGAGGCATTCCATCTTAGTCCTCCCGGATGACAACGCATCTGCATTTTGATTCTTTATTGAAGATAGATATAGATGTCTATGGGTCGCAGCAACCACTTACCATCAGGTGGACTGTGTGCTCGTTTGTCACACTATTTTATAAAAAAAAATTTCGCAGGCGGGTTGGCAACCGCAATATTTAATTTTTAGTGGTTGTTAGGAAGACACTGGTGCCAATCTCTTGGTGTTTACCTCTGTCGACTTTTACGACGCCCATTGGACGATATTGGATACTTTATATTCTTACACCGCCACTACACGTTAATTATTACGCGTAGACACCCATAATGTTAAAAAAATATGATGTTCACTAATATTTTATAAGAAAATTTTGTGGTTTTTTGTGTCGCTGTTAAGAAGTTTGAAAGAGTGTATCTACAGAGCTACTTAACGCAATTAAACCTTAATTTGTAATTCTTTATAATGCTTATATAACGCTACTATGATGCCATAAAGCAGAAAGCTGAACTACATGTGAGTTGAAGGCGATTTAATTAGTGCCCATTTAAGCTTTATAACAGTTGAACGAGCGCTTGTAACTATTATACAGCTAGCTTTTTTCAAAGTTTAATTACATTTAAATAAAATATATATGTGCCATTTTGTTCGATAACTTGTTGCCATCTTGTAGGTAGTGACATAATCCCGTCGCTGTAGAAATCTAGGGATTTTTGATTTAAAAAAATGCGACAAGTAGTTTTGACAGTCCTCTCTTGATTTAACCTAACACTACCCAAAGAATTCTGAAGAGACCGAAAAAGGTGAACATCTGAGGGTGCAAGGTCAGGGCTATATGGTGGATGCATTAACACTTCCCAACCATGCTCTCTCAATTTTTGCTAAGTAGTCAAAAATGTGTGTGGTCTGACGTTATCATTATGAAAGATCACTCCTTTTCTGTTGATCAATTCGGGCCGATTTTCCTCAATTTCTTGCTTGAGTCTCATTAATTATGCATTAGAGATCCGAATCGATGGTTTTGCTCGGCGGTAAAAGCTCATAATAAACGATGCCCTTCCAATCCCACCATACACACAGCATCACCTTATTGCGTGTAATTCCAGGTTTCGCTACAGTCTGCGGAGCTTGACTAGCCTTTGACCATGATCTTTTTCGCACGTTCTTGTCGTAGGTGATCCACTTTTCATCACCAGTGATCACTCTTTTCAAAAATGGTTCGGTTTCATAACGTTTCAATAGAGAATCGCAAATGAGTACACGATTCATTAGGTTTATTTCTGTAAGCTCCTGTGGTACTCAAATATCGAGCTTTTTTGTATAGCCTGACTTTTTAAATGGGTCAAAACTGTTTTATAGTCAATCCTCAATTCCTCGGCTAAGTCGTAACTACTAATATGCTGATCTTGCTCAAATCTTTTTCAAAAATGGCATCGACTTTATCCGTATGAGGGCGACCAGAGCGAGCTGCATTTTTGACATCAAAATTCCCGGATTGAAAACGCTTGAACCAACTTTGTGCTACTCTTATATTCGGTCCATAAACGTCACAAATATTTTCGCGGCTTGAGTCGTATTTTTCCCTTTTTTTGGTGATAAAACTTCAGAATATCGAATTTCTTCGTTAGATTCACTCTTTTTGGCGGACAGAAAAACTTCAATTATTTTGGCGAGTTATATGGCGAGAAAGTGTTTTTATTTTTTATTTTTCTTTTTCTTAATGTTCTATATGTATTGATATTAAAACCAGCCATCAGATTATTAAAAACAGTACAAGCAAAGATATTTATCTTCAATTTTATACAAACAAAATACCAAGAAACTTTTTACTCGACCTATTATATACGAGATAGTAATACTACTATCTATCCAGGGCGTTTACATCTTTCTAGTATTTCCTATAGTCACAACATACGACAATCTCAGAATGTATGGTAAGGTATGTTATGGTATGGTATAGTATGGTATGGTACGGTAAAGGTGAAGACGGCCATCACGTGGTAATATAATCTTTTTATATTGAATTATCTATAAAAAGAATGAAATTAAATGATATTAATAAAAATATTTTTTAATTACTTTTCCAGTGCCATAAAATTAAATTTCGTTTGTCAAATATAATCTTTTTTTCAAACCTACTAAATCTACTACCGTTTTGAAATGTAGTTTCTCTGACCGAAGAAGAAACGGCCAAAAGAACTTCATATTTTGTACACAACGCTAATGATTAGAAAGTGTGTTGGAGCTATGTAGATGATACGAATCTTCCAAGCCTCAATCAACAAATAATATCGTTACTTTTTTTCTAAATTTATTTTCTAACTTTTAAATAAAACTAGATTTTAAGGTTTTTATTGCATATATTAACTTATTTTATATTCTCGATGTTTCCAGTATTTTACAGCACCCATGATCACGGTAAGGTGACTGAGGTGTTCGAAATGCCAATATCACGGCTTACCACGGCTACCTTCAGATTAAATTTATTAATTTTTGGTCTAATCTACGTAGTATAAAGAAGTCTTGCAGTTGTATGCTTGGGTTGGGTTTTTCACATTTTTAATAAAATGTGAAAATCCCAAATCAATTCAAATGCAAATACGCATAGAAAATAAATAATAAAAATTAAACTTAGCAGAAATTAAAAATCGAATCCATGTAACTATTAGTTAATCTGTTATAAAATTAACAAAAATAAAATAATGTTCTCATACTTTAATAGTTTTTGAAATCGGTGCTAAGACATAGCCATAGAAGATTTGCTCCAATGCCGACTTCAAGAGTATTCATTTATGAGACATATTATGAGTTAAGCTTTTGACCCTTTTGCGTGGTCTAAGAAATATCACAAGCTTAAAGTAACACACGAATGTCATTTAAGCAGTCGCATTAAGAAGCTTATCGTCTATTTTCCCACCCTTAGGGATGGATTCTATATTCAAATTTAACGATGTTTTTACGTAGTAGATATGTTGCAGCTATATTACTGGTATAGTTGTAGCACGAATGGGTCGGCTCGATCAGGGAAGGACCACGCTCTCACAGAATACCAGCGTAAAATAGCAGCTTAACGCTGCTGTGTTTCGAATGGTGAGTGTATAGAACTGGAGACCCTTTTTAATGGAAAAGGGGCATTCCATCTTAGTCTTCACGGGTGAAAACGCATCTGCATTTTGATTCGTAATCGAGGATAGATATAGATGTATGTGTTTGACGGCTCCGTGGCGCAGTGGCTTAGCAATGAGTTGCTGCGCTGGGGGCCGCGGGTATGAATCACGGAAGAAATATTTGTATGACCTACAAATAATTGTTCTGGGTCTGGATGTTCGTCTTTGTGAAATCTATGTATGTAAACTGCCCCCGCGATACTAGAGAAAATCCTAGTGTGGGGGTAACGTTTTTAAAAAGAATCAAAAAGTATATGGGCCACAGCACCGACTTACCATCAGGTGGACCGTGTGCTCGTTTGTCACCCTAAAAAAGGACTACCCTTGAAGAATAAAATTTTTAGTAAAAAAGGAACTATTAAAATCGGTTTAAGTTGGCTAAATTTCGTGTTACATACTTAAAAAAAAAATACAGTTATTTTTTTAAGTCGGCTAAAAATGCTGTCTATCGCTTAGTTTAAGAGTTACTCCCTGCCTCCCAGAAATATTTTCGCCGCCAATGCCATCAAAAGCCTTAAAACCTAACACTACATTATGAAACACACATCACCATGGATAATACAACACATACGTGTTTCGCTTCTAAACGGGTCATCATCAGAAGAAATACACTATGATGGCCAACTACTAAGCGGTTGGGAAGAGGAAAGTGCTCGTCAAACCAAGTAATAAACAACATTTTATCATTTATTTTTACGCGGATCATAGCTAATAAATTTTCACATCTTTATAGTAACCGCAAGAGGACGCTTTGATCAAAACCGAGCAGACGAGGAAAAAATCCGTTGCACATAAAAAAATACTAAATTAAATATCTTTCATTTTGCTTTGCGGTAATTTTTAAACATCGTAACTTTTATCCAGGATGTAATAGGAATGTTCGTAGAAACAGATGCATACGTAAACGTTGATGAATCAACGAGATAAACCGCTAAATCTAAATAAAGATTTCTACGCGGCTCAATATGTATAATATATTTGGAATGAGGGACATGTTTTCAGACCTCGCAGTTTCTTCCGCTGTTGACGAAGAGTTACGTCTAACGGATTTTTTATTCTTCTAGTCCTTGATTCTTGAGTCATGACATGGGCTGGACCTGATATAGAGATAATTTCTAATTATTACGACTTTTGACAGGCGGATTGGAGAAGGCATTGCCAGAAATTAGGATCTATCGAGGATACAATCAATCACCGGTATGGATATAATAAATTAAAAGTAAAATTACAGCCTATTAACCCCGTAATGATGGGCGCAGGTCTTCTCTCATTTGTGAGAAAATTTTAGGGCAAGAAAATGTCAACGTCTCCGATGCGTGTTGGCGGACTTTACATGTCTTTTGAATATTTCTTGTTTTTATTTCACAGACATGCAGGTTTCCTCGCAATGTTTTCTTTCCCCGCGTAGCACTTGGTAAATCAGTACTTAAAAGTGTAGTTCACAATTTCATTGGTAACGGTCGGGATCAAACCCAGGTTGCTCGCGTACTGTGAAATTTACATCGAGTGCTTAGCTCCTAAACTACCACAGTTCATTTTAGCAGAGCCAGAGCTATCACAGCTCGTTATGGATATTTTACATAAACAATATTAACCAATTTTTTTACTCAACGTGTAGTGCTGTATATTCACTATTTATAAAGCCTATTGAATAAAATCCGTTCGAAACCGTTTCCGCATGGATTTGGTTATGACGTCTTTCATATTGCCAAGCATTTATAATAGACCTGCCAACAGCACGCGCGGGTACATTGTTTCGTTCCGTACTGCGTTAATAAACCTTGGATAGATAGTAGCATGAATTTTATTTCGCAGCGCCGCGGTTTCTTCGCGTTTCCTTATGTAAGCTCGAAACATTTTTTTATTATTTTTTGTTTAATTTTACCAAATAACCAAAGAAAGAAAGGTTCTCGAGTGGCAGCCTCGTACCAGTAAGCGAAGTGTAATGCGGCCCCCACTGGATGGAGTGACTACCTGGTAAGATATGCAATAGGGCGTTTGATGCACCGAGACCCTACTTTATGGCATACCTTGGAGGAGGCCTATGTTTAGCAGTGGACTTGTAAATGGCTATAATAATAAATAATTAATATAAAACTCATAGTCACTAGTGCTAGGTTTGCTTCGTTGTTCACAACACGTGCCACAAAGGAGTGAAATATTTGCCTTCTTATATACACGGATACTATGTCGTTTCTATGTAGTTATTTAAAATGTGTTATGTAAGTGTCTTAGTATTAACAAATTGGTTCCAGACATTATAAAGAGGAATAACTGAAAACTTACGAAATTATATTTTATTTATTCATATATATCTACAGTCGAAAAAAAATTTAAATTTAGATGTGTTGTCACAGCTGATTTAATGCTGGTACTCGGTGAGAGCTTGCTCATTCCTGCTCCCGATCGATCCAACCAAATATTTTAACTACTAAGATATTTGTCGTAATGCATCTCTAGCAATCAGACAAATTCATATTATATTGTATAACAATTCGTTTCGGTTAGGCATTGTAACGAGAAAAGAGTGATTCGGTTAATGGAAGCATCACAGGGTATCAGACCAATACAAGAAGGCTTTTACATCACTCGTCCACCTTGGTCGTAATGATCTAACAACAGCTGAGCCACTCGTTTATATTAAAAATATTTTGAATAAAAATAATAGAAGACTTTTTAATACTGGCATAACGTAGAAATAAAATAAAATCAAACAAAAGAATATTACTCTAGGATCAAGAATACTTCACTCGTATATTACACTAAAAGCTCTTTTACATACTTTTATATCTTTATTCTTTTAGTAGTTTTACCAAATGTGCTTAAAGTAGATAATTCATTATTATATCTAATTTAAATAGTTAGTTTTTGCCAATAATATGTCTAAGGAGTTAATTCGAATAAATAACGAAGTTTGCAGTATTGGAACATTTTTAACATTCAATTGTTTATGGTCGGTGACCGCAGTTTTTTTTATAATTATGAAGCCGTTATCAAGAAGATACTGTTGCCCATCTCCTGATTTGATTTTCTTGACTTTACATTAAAGTTGAAGTTTTATTAATCACGAATTGGGATAATTTTGAGCTATTAAAAATACATTACAATATGAAAAGGTATGAAAAATATTGTTGAAGTGAAACTTCTTTATCGACGTAGTGGAGAATTTTAGTACGGTATTAAAAAACAAAAACGTCACGTTTTCCACAGCCTATCACGTGTTTTACAGCCTGCATGAGTATACCATTATTTAACCTACTTATGTAAATTATAAAATATAAGAAGAATGATATGTCGTAAAGAAGTTTCACTTCGTACGTGTGTACACAACTACACGCACAATTTTTTTATTATTTACACTATAGGTCATTAAAATTAAGCGAGATTAATAAATTTTCATTGTCATAAATTTTTTTTTCAGGGATTTAAAATTGTTCCAAAACACCAGTTAATGTTAGTAACCAAACTGTTTAACCAATACTCAAGCTAAATTATTTTACTAAGCACACTAAATTCGCTTTAATCACCATTGCGCTGCGACATTTCGCGACACTGGCTGACCCATGACAATATAGCTGTTACATTCACAGTTTATGACACGTTTCTCACACGTGAAATAAAATATCGAGTTTGTACAATTGTTTCCACTCGTACAAGTTTAGATATCCTATGAAGAACATTGCGGATAGTGTGCGTAGGAATAACATATCCTACTCGTAATTCCTCACTCTCCCTTCGATGATCATACAACTACATAGACGCATGTCCAGTCTCCAGTCTCCACCCTTTCGTTGTCGACTTACCACGCATTTGAACCAAACGATTTGCTCCATCGTTCGGGCTGCGTACAGCAAAGGAGTGGAATAAGTTGCCCGTATACTTACTGAGCTTACTCCTATTTAAAAGGCCGGCAACGCACCTGCAATTTCTCTGGTATTGTAGTTGTTCATGGGTGGCGGTCGACAATTACCATCAGGTGAGCCGCATGCTCGTTTGCCCCCTCTTCTATAAAAAAACATGTTTTCCGTCCGATTACAATGTGGGTGTCTTCAAGGCGAGAATGAATAGGCTTTTGTTAAGTTAATGCGCCTTACCATCTTCGACTGCATCACCACTCACCATCAGGTGGAGTAGTAGTCAAGTACTGTCTTAGAATAGTAAAAAAAAGAAACTAACTTCTGACGGATCTACTAGTCACATATATAACATCGACGTACTATGAAACCGTGCTATGACAGTACAAAAACATCGTCCAAACTTGCTACAAATGACACGATAAATACGTTAAATTAATACGTTATACGTTACCCTGACCATAACTATGTACATATATGTAACTTAAGCCATGTCATTAATTTCTGTGACAATGGCCGTCTTCACATCAGTATTTTCTACGCGTATTTGCCTTGATCTTTGAGTGCCGAATGTGTTATCATCATCGGTAAGTAAAAATCTACTGATGGACATATTATGTCTCTCAAGTTGTAAAAGGGTTTGCCTCAATTCTCACGCTCGGCAGACAGATTGACAATCACATTGCCAGACGTTTCCAACTTTTGATGCTACTCCACATCGCCGGTCTGGATATTTTACGCCTGGATTATAAACATGGTTATACCGCTTCTATTGAAATTATTTACGATTATTTTCATTGATATTAATGTTTCTTTTTCTCCTATCTCGTATAATTAATTTCTTGACTTAACATCTATATTTTATTAACAGAAAAAATATCATGTAAATGGATGAATAATTAATACATGTATCTATTCATCCCGTATTTTATTCTCAGACGACATCCTGGCTCCTCGTAATGTCGAAACTCTTGAAGGACTTCGTCAGAAGCATCTTTCAGTCAATCCTTCTCAGAGTTTACCGCTGCCTCCCAAGACTTCTCCTTTACAAATTTCTGAAAATACACTTTAAAGGCAATTATGTCATTTTCGAATGGCTCTGTTCGCGGCATTGACGGAATTACGCCTCAACATCTTAAATATCTTATAAGTGACACCAGCGGAGCACTTTTTAATGACATTTTTGCTTTCTGGTAATCTTAATCCTAATTTCATTCCATTCTTATATGGGGCAAGATTATGTGCCTTCAAAAATAAAGAATAACGGTAGCCGTCCTATTGGTTGGTTTCGACGCTTAACTTCAATGTTAGCTTGCAGGCACCTAATCTCTAACCTTAAGACAAAATTTCAGCCTACTCAACTAGGCTTTGACACTAGAGGTGGCTGTGAGACGGCGGTACATTCAGTGCGTACATTTTCAACAAACTCTGATGCAGATGTTCTTGTGAAAGTTGACCTAAGAAATGCTTTTAACTCCCTGTTACTGTCCCGGTCTCCCAGGGTAGCCTTGCTAAAAGAAGTGGCTAACAATACCCCCGAAATTTATCATTACATAAGTCAAAATACTAACTTGTTTTACGAAAACCATATTATCGATTCTGCTGTCGGTGTTCGATTGACGAATTCCAGTGAATAAATGTCTTTCTTCTTCTTCTTCTTTGTTCAGCAGGGTGATCCACTCGGTCCAGCACTTTTTAGTTTGGGAATTCAACCCTTTATTCCAAATTTGAAATATAAGCTGAATGTCTGGTACTTGGACGACGGTACACTGCGAGGTAGAGCAGATGACGTCCTCAGTGATCTTACTCATATTTTTTTAAATTTAAAAAATATTACTTATGAACCAAATAGCTATAAATGTGAAATATTTTTTTTTAATAATTTATCTAGTACTAAAAGAGATACTTTAAATCAAAATTTCAATCATATTTGTCCAAGAATAAAAACTGTCAGTACGGAATCGCTACACCTGCTAGGTACCCCGTTGTTTTTTGATAGTATTAAACCTGTTTTAAAAACAAAATTTCATCAGTTTTTAAACCATGTTTATAAATTGTATATCTTAAACCCCCACATTGCTCTTATTATTTTAAAATATTGTCTCCTTGAATCTACGTTTACATACTTAGGATCTATCAGACAGAAGGCGTTCACGCGTTCAAGCGTTCCGCGTTCGGGTTCTGCGTTCGTTGTGTTGTATTACGTAACATAGACATACCCAGACAGCAGGCATTCTGACCGCGTCGGTCAACCAGAATGTACGCGTTCCCGCGTTCACTGCTCTTTCGGTGTCCACATCGGAAGGAAGATGGATACCGAGAAGTTGATTATGTTAGTACGAGAAAGGTGTTTTTTGTATGATGTGAAGAATGATGATTATAAAAACCGAGCAAAAGTAGCAGAAGCAAAAAATTGCCAGAGAAATGGGGACCGAAATGAATTATAATTTTTTTTTCATCAGTAACCCATTTACAAAACAGTCTATGAAATGCTCCATCTTGATCTCTATTCTTATTTACTTGGCGCACCCAATAGTTCCTTTTCCGTTTTGATGCTGCTAATGTCCACAATATCAATAATCCGTCTTCCGATGAAGAACTATAGTCAAAAAACATGGTGACTGTAGTGGCACCGCGTAGACCGTCTAACAGCGGGATTCGTGAGCAACTGAACGCTTGAACGTAGAACGCGAACGTGGAACGATTGAACGCGTGACCGCTTCCTGTCTGATAGAACCCTTACTCCGCTCGAGTCCATTCTGGAAATATTCGGATATTTTAAAAGATATTGATAATAATCTTAAAATAGCTATAGAAAAATTCTAAATTACAACATCCTGGACTCAAGCTACTTTACCTGTAATTTTTGCTTTCGTGCATAGTGTCAGCACATGAGTAAAGATTACTCATGTGGTGTCAGTGACTAATGTATCATAATTTTAAATAATAAAGTAGACCTGTGCTTTGCTACGGAGGCAGGGCAGACATGGCAAACGCTCTGTCCCGGCGACAATGTTCCACTGGAAGTTAATCAACAAAAACAGTGGGATATTCCGTTGGTACAGAGTGTGCAGAAATATTTGTTTCATAATTTCCATAGTGATCAAGATCAGGCACGCCTTCTAGCTATTTCGACTAAGGACTCTAGTCACTGGTTACACGCTTTACCATCAAATAATCTCGGCACATTACTTGATGGGAAAAGCTTGCGCATCGCTGTAGGAATCCGAATAGGAGCGGTGATTTGTCAACCCCATCAGTGCCCCTGTGGTAGCAGTATCGACGAGTATGGGCTCCACGGACTTTCATGTAAGAAAAGTGCTGGTAGGTTTTCACGACACGGTTCTTTGAACGATGTCATCCGAAGGGCTCTTGTCTCTATAAATGTTCCTTCGATTTTAGAGCCTTGTGGAATATTTAGAGACGATGGCAAGAGACTCGACAGTATGACATTGGTCCCTTGAGAGAGAGGTAAAACCCTGGTATGGGATGCTACTTGCGTAGTCACTTTGGCGGCCTCTCATTTCAGAGGTACCTCGTTTAGAGCCGGGGCGGCATCTGAGGCAGCTGAACTGAGTAAGTGGCGCAAATATGGATCTCTGAGAGATGACTACATATTTGTGTCATTTGCTGTGAAGACTATCGGTCCGTGGGGTCCTAAAGGAACTTTATCCATGACTGGTCGTATCTGCTGGTGATAAGAGGGCTGGTTCTTTTCTCGCTCAAAGGCTAAGTATAGCCATTCAGTGAGAAAACGCAGCCAACGTCCTTGGCACGATACAACGGGGAGTAGGATATTTCCAAGTAGTTTCTAAAATAAATTTTGTACTTAAATAATTTGTACAACCATTAATGTAAAATTTACTTTAAAAAGTCCCGCAGGGTTTCTTGCTGGTTCTTCCCAGGACAAAGGTTTTTTTTCGAATCAGTGGTAAAGTAAAAAATGACTTTCAATAAGAATTACACATGTGATCTATATTGAATTTAAAAAAAAAATTCTATTCTATGATAATTAAGTTATTAGTTTTAGTTTTTTTTATTATAGTTTTTTAATGTTGTTTATATTTTAATGTTATGTAAATAATATATTAAACTAAAAGTTAGTGATTTTTAAGTTCTTATTTCTTGTTTTTATTTATCAGTCCGTCTTACTTTTCTAATTACCGCGATGAGATCCTTTTACTGGTAACAAGGTATTTTACCTTAGTCCTCAGGGGTTTGTGACAGCTTAGCTTCGTTTTGATCCTTAATCTAGAATGAATGTAAGTAATTATTGGAACTACAGCATTTACTTATGATCAGGTAGATTATGTGCTAGTATGTTTGTCACCATTTCTCTTTTTTTTCCGCCTAAGAGTATGTGTGAGTATGTACAACCTTCTTACATCCCACTGCTATATTCCTCCCACTACTATATTTCAACTTGAATGGTAAGAAGGCTAATATAATCTTAGGCTTCCTTACATATATACATCATAAGTGTTTTGTTTTGTTAAGGTTGGCACGAAATACTTAAAAAAACTTGAAATGCTTAGTATATTACAACAAACAACAATTTAATTTTTTTTTTTGGATATACCCAAAAATGCACAACCCAAACGCTCATGTAAAATTTTAAATGCAATACAGAAGTGATTATCGAAAGGAATCAAGCTCTACATGATTTTGAAGATAGTGAAAAAAAATAGGTCATTTTGTTAAGTAGGTAGTTCTCGAAATATCTTGTACACAGAGAATTTATGAACCACAGACTAAAGGACATCCACAATATAATTTTTGTCGGACTTTTCGTGTTGTTGAATTAAAAAAAAAGCATCAAGCTTGTTCATTAGTGTTTCCTATTTCTAATCATGAGCTTTCCACAACATATTACTGCTATGTAAAATAATAAACACGACTTA
Organism: Parnassius orleans; assembly: GCA_029286625.1. NCBI lineage: Eukaryota > Metazoa > Arthropoda > Insecta > Lepidoptera > Papilionidae > Parnassius > Parnassius orleans. Next base: position 445,822 of record JAGSMP010000260.1, on the reverse strand, counting down.
CTTGTGAGTGAAACGAGTGATTAAAAAATTCGGCATTGGAGCCCAAACTCTCCGCTTCGCGTTCGAGGTATGCAATAAGAAAGATATAAGCTTTGCATTGTTCATAAACGTAATTATTTAGATGAAAACATTAGCTTCACAAAGCAAAGTTACATTCGATTAATCAGTTATGATGTCTAGACAGATATTACAGTTGCTATCTGTATCTGAAGTCGAACTCATAATTGGCGTATTAAAACTTTCCCGCGCATAGATTAGATCACATATCGGCGTTAGCGTTTGTTCGGGCTTTAAAATTATGACTTCAAGTTTGAATGGTCTTAAAAAGTTTCAAGTTATAACATCAATTATTTGAATTATTATTCTATAGGGTTTTTTGCCATCATCTACCTATAAAATATAATATTTTTGTGGAGGAGGTAACCGAGCATACGACTCACCTAATGGTAAGCGATTGCTGTCACTCATGAACATCTGCAATACCAAATAAATTGCAGGTACGTTGCTGGCCTTTATAAAAAAGGAGGCTAGGCTCTTTTCTCGAATATCCATAAGTCGTATTGGTCCGGAACAATCGTCAGCGACAGTAAATTCCACAATATAGTCGTGCGTAGCAGACAATTCCGTGTAAAATGCATAGTCAAGTACGATCCAACTATCGAAATGATATGGATGGAATTTCGAGTTTTGTCGTAGAGTGTGATGGTGGAATTCGGAATCAGCACCGTCACTATCCCGTCACCATTATTATCATCATCATCATTACAGCCCATCAAAGTACTAAACATAAGCCTTTCCATAGATTGCCTCATAAGGAGGATGTTTGCCATAGATGCAACACTTGGAAGGCGAATTGGCAACCGCAGTTTATTCTTACACCGCCACTACACGTTGAAATAAAAATAATTCAATATAATAAAATGTAAAGTTATAAGTTAAAAAATTATAAAATATGTAATAATAACGAATAATAATATTGAAAATATTTTAAAATTAAAATCAAAATTAATTTTTAAACTAATTACAAGCAGAGTATTGAAGCTTTGATCTGGACAAACAGATATTAAATTTTCAGTCTACACAATTTATAGATACGTACTTTTTACCATGCAAATAATTTAATATTAATACTTCTTAGATACCGTAATATTAAGAGGTTTTACAAATTCAACGGTACAATTGTTTCAATATTTATAAACTCTAAATTCTGGCTAGCAAACCTAGTTTAAAACCATTTGTTGAAGTGAAACTTTTTTTATTATGAAAGGGAAAGGCAGAAATTTAGTACGTATTATAAAACGAAAACATCATGTTTTCTTATAACATTTCACCGCTGCATGAGTATACTATTATTTAACCTACTGACGTAAAATATAAAATAAAAGAAGAAGGAGTTTCACTTCGTACGTGTGTACACAATTACACGCACATTTTTTATTATTATTATTCAATTTAAATAAAACTAGTTTTACGGATTTTGTCGCGTATATTAACTTATTTTATATTCCCGACGTTTCGAGTACTTTACAGCACCCATGGTCACGGGGGGAACTGAAGTATTTGTCATAGTTAACCACGGTTACCTCCAGATTAAAAATTATTAATTTTTGTTCCGATCTATGCAGTATGAACTTACAGTATCTTGAAGTCTTGCAGTTGTATGCTTGGGTTGGGATTTTATTTTATTAATTATAGTATCCCAAGCAGATGGCAGCACCCAGCCATCTTCTCTATTGAAATTAGGATGTTTTTTGATTTCAATAGCCTCGCGAATCATCCTTGGAAGGAATCGGTGTTCTTTAGCGAGGATTTGTGGTCTATCAAATCCAATGTAGTGACGGGGGCGATCCTGTACACGTTCACAGACTGCAGACTTCTCGGAGCGTCGATTCTTCACATCAGCTATGTGTTCTTTAACGCGGGTTTTATTGATCTTTTGTTTGTCCTATATAAGAGAGACCACATTCACAATCAAGCTTGTACACTCCTGCATCTTGCAGACACATGTGGACATTACACTTGACTGATGGTAAAAACTGACTAATCTTCTTCGGCGGCTTGAAGTATGTTAACTATGACATTGGGACGTCAAATACCTCAGTCCCCCGTGACCATGGGTGCTGTAAAGTACTCGAAACGTCGGAAATATAAAATAAGTTATGTAACTAGTTTTATTTTAATGTAGTGTTCGCGTAAATATAAAAAATCATTATTATTCAAGTTATGAAAATAAATACCCCAAAGTGGGCAGGAATAATGTAATTATTCGAGCCATGAAATCTCCCCGAAGAAGTTCAACAGTCTTTTGATGCTGCGAGCAACTTCGGGGCGCAATCCCGGCGCGCCGAGATGTTTAGCCCTGTATGCAGTGACCACCAGACAAGTTAGCAACACGTCAACCGTCGTTTCTTTCTCCGTCATACATGCACTGCACAGGGAACTATCTGTAACACCTATGGTAAATAAATATTTGTTAAAGGAGCCATGTCCTGTGATAGCACTTGTTACTATCCTGATCTGTGGCTTGTTCAATCTCATTAGAACCTTGGTTAAACGACTGTTTATTTCAGGCAGGGCCTCCCTAGCTTATTTACAGTCTACTAGATTTTTCCAAATCTGAGCGTGTTGATTAGTGAAGTTTCTACGTACCAGTTAACGAACGTTACCAAAGGGGATTGGTATGATTGGGTCCGGCCCTACAGCGGCCAGAGCCGATCCTCTTCTACCCAGTTCGTCTTCTGCATCGTTGCCCCTGGATCCACTGTATCCCTTTATCCATTGCAGAGTCACATTGTTGTTTTCGCATACCTTATTTAGTCGTTGATGGCAATTATAATATATTAATCCCAAGTTTACCACATTGCAACTAAGAGCTTGTATTACCGCCATGCTGTCGATCAGTATTCTGATGGAGGAGGATTCTGCCTGAAAAACTATGTTGTGGGTACCTAGCGGTGTACATTTGTGGATATTGAGTTCTTCCAAGAAAGTTCCAGATCCTGTACCTTCATTTGTTTTGGAACCATCATTGTTTTGGGCTTAAACCCTCCGGCTGATTAGTTTCATTTAATTGTATCTTTTATTTCTATTTAAATACAAATTCTTTAGGGATCTTATCGTATTTGACTTGTAAGATAGGAATTTCAGAGCAAACTCTATTAATTATACCTGTATGGGGGACTCCACTCTTATTCCATAGATTTAGGGTCTTGAGTCTAATGGCAGCTAAAGTTATTTCTTGTTGTATGTGTAGGTGAAACGGGGTTAGCTCCAGCATAGCCACTAAATTAGATAGTAATTGGTGCATCTGTGAGTGATTCTGTATGAACGACTTGCTTTGATGACTACGAACTTGACCGATTTTTTTTGTCAAGACGATGGTCCTTATGTGTATGTTAGGATCCGATAGATTGCACTGTAGTCAAGCTATTAACGTATTAACAAAATAAAAAATGAAAAATCATAAGATCTGGACACCTGTGAAGAAGCAGCCAGCCCGGAGTCAGGAAGTTGGCGGCGTTTTACCCTCGTGCCTCTGAAATTACATAAAAAATCTCTCTCCAGTCGTGTCGGATTTCCGTCCCATCGGACTATGAGCGCGTACACGTAGGCATTATAATCCCGTCCTGCGAAAATGGCTAGTCTCCGTTGAGTCTGGCCGCCGTGACCGACATTCGGTCTGGAGGCCATTATTATAGTGAACCAGTATAATTACAGGCTTTCCATGATGGATGGTGGCGCTGTAGTTGAGTAATTAATAAATTTTACATATTTACACTATAAAAGACTGAACATATTATTATCAAGTGAATAAGAAGAAGAGACAGACGGACACACTAACAGAAACACTAATAATGTTGTGTGTGTGTGTGATAAAATGAAGTCCAGGCAAGCAAAACGACAGGAAAAGTATAACATAATGATTTGGTACTTGCAAGCTTTTTCCGCCACTGGTATTTCATAAATTGCTTTCAAATTAAAGCGAAAAATCACAGTTACCGTCCGTTTCGGTATTTAAATCACTCTTGGCTCGTAAATCGCAGTCAATCTTAAATACTTTAATTTTTTATGAGATGCATTTCTTAACAGAAAAATAAACAGATTGTGAAACCAATTAATTAACTGAGATTCTGTGTGTTCCATTTGAACAATTGATCACCTATTACGAAGCTATAAGTATATGTAATAAGTATTTATATATCCTAACTTAAAATTTGTACAATGCAATGAATAATCCAAAAAATATTTTTTATACGTGGTAGAGCTATGCTGCAGCTACATATATTAGTAGTATAGTTGTAGCACGAATGGGTCGGCTCGACCGGGAAGGACCACGCTCTCACAGAATACCAGCATAAAATAGCAGCTTAACGCTGCTGTGTGTCGTATGGTGAGTGTAGTGAACCGGAGACCCTTTTTACTGGAAACGAGTCATTCCATCTTAGTCCTCACGGGTGACAACGCATCTGCATTTTTATTCGTAATCGAGGATAAATGTAGATGTCTATGGGCCACAACAACCACTTACCATCAGGTGGACTATGTGCTCGTTTGTCACCCTTATCCTATTAAAAAAAATGTTTGTGATAGTTGCCACGTTAGAAGGTGGGATGGCTACTACAGTTTTTTTTTAATAATTTAGAGCTATTATTTCCGTTATTTTAATATTCAGTTTCCATGTCTGTTTACCGCAGTTAATAATATTACTAAATTTAATTTCAAATACCTTCTTCTATGTTTTTTGACTCCTCCCTAACCTCTCTGACTGATGAAGACAACAGTTGAAGTACCCACTGAAATTATTAATCGGTAACGAGAACAATCTTTGCCAATCGGACTATTATGGATGAACCGTAATGCATCTACGAGGATTTTATTTTCATATTTTATTCAAAGCAACATTAGAAGCGGCATTTGCACAGCGTTATTTTTATCGTTAAAGTTTACGTGGAAATTTTTATTACTATCGTAACCATAAATACAAACTTCCGTTTTGTTTACCTTGGAATATGTCTGAATGATATAATGCAGTTTGAATTAAAAGATATAACAATTGATACAGTATAAAATTAAATGAAATTTAACAAATTTTATTGTTTGTTTTAATTTATTTTAAACTAGCTGTTCCCCGTGACTTTGTCCGCGTGTAATTTATTACGACTGGATTTCATGGGTTTTGATTTTTTGCGCGGAACCCTAATTCTTTTTCTAAAATATAAGTAAGTTAACTCTAAGTTACTTCTTATAACATCAGCTATCTGCCAGTGAAAGTCCCGTCAAAATCGGTCCAGCCGTTTTGGAGATTAGCCGATCAATCAGACAACAATTATAAAATTTTTTTTTGTTATAAGTACCGTATATACTTTCATATGCATTTAGTAAAAAGCTGTTATATGAACATTACAGATACTTCGATTTTAATTATATTTATAGATTCCAAATGTTTAAAAATTTTTACCCACGGTAACCGTAATCTGAGGTATTTTACATCCTAATGTGACAGTTAACTCGGGCTAACTTTCAGTTTTGTTAACTTAATCGAACCTATTTTAAGGTTTTCAAACTTACAGTTTCAAACTAAGCTCGGTTAAGGCCGCTCAGCGAGCTATGGAGAGGGCTTTACTCGAAGTTTCTTTGTGTAATAGACTTCGTGATGAGAATATATGCAGAAGAACCAGAGCAACCAATATAGCTCAAGGGATCATCAAGTTAAACTGGCAATCGGTCAATCATATAGCTCGAGGAAGCGACAAACAATGGAGAAGTTTGAATTGGAGTGAGGATCTGGTACAACATGAAGGATGTCGATGGATGCAGGTGGCTGAGGACCGTTATTTGGCATTCCTTTGGTGAGACTTATATTCAGCAATGAGTTCATGTGAGGGTGTGTTCGTTCCCACCCAAAAGAAATTGCTAAGTACGATTTTAACCACTAATTTACCACGAGCTTGGCAGTGAAGAAAAACTTTGTGAGAAAACCTGCATATTTGAGAAAAAAAGTATACTTCAATACTTGTTAAGTTCGCCAACATTGGCGCAGCGTGGCACTCTTCCTTGTCCAAACAATTTTAAATGTGGAAAGGCCAGTAAAAAGTATTGTATAACAAGCACTGTATATTATTCTTGCAGTTATATGCTTACGTTTGCAATTTGCTTTTTTAACGTGGCAGAGTCACACTGCAGCTATATTATGGTTACATCAAAAATGAGTTGGCTAAACCGAGAAAGGATCTCACTCTCACAGAATACCAGCGCAAAATAACAGAGTAGGGCTTCTGTCTTTAGTATGGTGAGTGTAGAGAACCGGAGACCCTTTTTACTGGTAACGAGGTATTCTATCTTTACCTTTAGGGTGACAAAAAAATTAGTTTTGTATATTGAATCTGAATCAAGGATAGATATAGGTTTTTATGGCCCTAGCAATCACTTGCCAGAAGGTGGACTGTGATAATTCATCAAATAAAACAGTTTAAAGCATTTATTTAGTCACGATTCCTATTGAAATTAGAATATTTCTTTATTTCAATCAAACCTCGTGATAATGACTGATGCGGAGTTAAAAGCAAAAAGAAACTTGAAGTTTATTCAAGTTAATATATATCAAGATTGGCTTGAAAATTAACCCCCTAAAGACTCAGATAATTATCATCGGAAGTTCGAATATGATTGGAAAATCTAACCTATTTCAAGCACCTCAAGTTGTTTTTGATGAGAATTTTATCCTTATTAGTGAAAAAGTCAAGGACTTGGGAATTTATATTGACAGGAACCTATCATGGGGTTCTCAAATACAGGAATTTAGTCGTAAACTCTCTGCAGCTGCTCGATCATTGAACAGATTAAGGAACTTCCTACCAACTGCCACTAAAATTGCGCTTGCACAATCTTTGCTTCTCTCAATTCTGGACTATGCAGATGTCAGCTATCTTGATCTCACCGAAAAGCAACTTGACAAACTTGAGAGTCTTCAAAATATTTGTATAAGATTCATATTTGGTTTCCGCAAATATGATCATGTTTCTTGTTTTCGTAATAAGCTCAAGTGGGTTCCTATTCATCTTCGCTGGAATGCTCTTATTCTGTCACTTCTTTACAATTTTCTCTTCGTATCCTTCCTGTCCTTCTAATCTTAAGGATCGCTTTGAATTCCTTCACTATTCCCATTCGAAAGTTTTGAGATCATCAGAAAATTTTACATTAAAAATGCCTGCCCATAATACAAATTTTTTGGACAGGTCGTTTACTATCCAAGCAGTCTGGCTATGAAAGCCCTACCTCTGTCAGTAAGACGCGCCCAATTTTTATCTGTTTTTCAGAAGCTTGTACACAATCACTATCTTAACCTTTGAATTCGTGCCATCTATATATGTATACATTCGTATTTTATGTCTTTACTAGCTTTTGCCCGCGACTTCGTCCACGTGGAGTTCGGTTATATCGCGCCCATGTGTAAAAAAGAGTCTGATGGTACAAGCCACAATTATAACTAGATGTCGCGGGCAAAAGCTAGTAAACTACAAAACTTCTTTATACATCACATTTTTTGCTAATCTATTACTGTGTGCCAAACTTATCAGACTACTGGGCGAGCTTACGCGTGAGCAAGCCACATAGAATTGCCCGTGTGAAAAACAATTTTCTCTCAAGTCTAATGTCTGCCTTTGTGATTTGTTTATGGTCATTGCAAAGCAGACTTTGAGGGAAAACTGTATTCCTTTGAATTCAAAGGGAAGATCATTCGGGATCAAGGAAATTCTTGGTACAAATACAGTTTCCCTTGCGCACATCTAGTTATAATTGTGGCTTCCACTACATTGCGATGTAACGCTTTTACTTTTAGTCTGGTTCCGTTGCATAATTGAGGAGGTTTTAAATTTCGCAACAACATAACAGGAGTGCTCACGCGCAGAATAAGCTTCTGATGTGGAAGATCTGATGGTTTCAGTGAATTAAGAAATTCGACAGGGTATTTAATTGCGTCATCTGTGTTGACAACAGAGTCTATTGACGTGTACTCCATTTCTTCCCCCTCAAAAGACATTAACAGTATATCGTTGATTGCCGCTGGTTGATCGTTTTTCGGGGTTAGTATGGCACGCTCACACAACCATTCCATTGGCTTATCGTGGATATGAGCAATATCTGGGTAAATTTTGGATATTAACTCCTGTAACGTAAATACAACTGTGCACAAAGTATCAGGGATGGTTATCATTCCGTCATTTATCGGGTAATCACCGTTGCCGAGTTTAAGTAGAAGATTCGCAAATCCACCAGCAGACTCTTTTTCTCCTAAGTGTACCCGCATATTTTTCGAGAGCTTGAGGATTTTAATTAGAGGCCATAAAGTGGATCTCTTAAGACACGCCTTAACTTCATCTGCTCTAGTTCCTTTTGGCACTACTGGTAGAGTCTGTCTAAAATCTCTAGCCAGCAAAACCGTTACACCACCCATTAACTTCTTATTTCCTCTTATATCTTGTAGAGTTCCGTTTAAAGCCTCTACGCTACCCTTATGAGCCATGGTTATTTCATCCCACACTATCATTTTCGTATGTTTTAATACTTCAGCAAAATTACTTGGTTTCGATATATTACAAATGAGAGTATTAGCTGTTGTTAAATTGAGTGGTATCTTGAAGATAGCATGAGCAGTTCGTCCACCCTCAAGCAGTGTAGCTACGATCCCAGAAGAAGCCACAGCCAAAGCAATTCCGCGAGTACTTCTAACTTTTGCTAATAGCAAATTTATGAGGAATGTTTTGCCTGTTCCACCGCGGGCATCTAAAAAGAATATTCCACCCTCATTTGATTCAATTTTTGTGTTAATTTGATTGTAAGCTGCTTTTTATTCGTCATTCAGTGATCCTCCATTATTTTAACTGTGTTTTCTAATGATGCTAAGTCGTAACTTGTCTCTTTAAGAAACTCTCTATTTTCAAATTGTTGTTCTTTGCTTGGCTGAGGTAACCCATACTCTTTTAGTAGCCGACCACCCAACGTTAATACTGCATCTTCTATTACAGATTCAGATAGATATTCTTTGAATTTCTCCCAAAGGCTTAAAGGGTCTGATACTTGGCATAACACTAAAATAATAGTAAAAAGATCATGAATCATTTGCGGTGATTGGCAAAGTGCTGCTTCTTCCATTGCTGCGAACAAATGCTGATCATCTTCAAGCAAGCCGAGAGCTTTGCACGCTGAGTGGAACGTGGAATACACATGACCATCTACAGTTTTAAACGCTTTAAATGAAATTGGACCCTGGATCACATGAAGAAGCATGCGAAGGTAATAGCATTCTGTATTGTTCGGACGCACAGTATAAACCCTGCCCAGAACGTGCTCTTTTTTGACCCTGGCCAGCCTTCAACGTTTGCTCCTCTCTTTCTCCTTTAGAACTTTCTTTTATCCCAAATATAGTATGCAGTTACTTCTAGGTAGAGCAATTTTTTTGCAAAGTTATCCACTTTACACAAATCGAAAGGATAGGAGTGTGGTTGTTGGAGGACTATTCACTCTTTCACTCAGATTTTGCTCATTAAAATAAACCCTTTGCCCATTTTCCAAATGAACAGTGGGGTGGACTACGGGAGGGAAACGCTCATGAATGGGAAATTCAAGGATTCGCCATACTACCTCTGATAAATTTATATATCTTCCACTTGTGTAGGTTTTAACTTCATCCTTCGCATTCTATAAAGCAAACAATGCCTGGTTTGAACATTTATTTACGTATTTACAGACTTATTTTATTTATTTCACCGAATGACAATATTCCACATTTAAGTGAGCGTTAAATGTTTTTAATAATACTGCATTATAAGGGACTACCCAGCTTATCTATGGTTATGCCTTTGATATTAACAGAGAACCCACCGTCATCTAGTAAACGTCTCTTGTACTGCGGATAACCGTCTTCACCAATTTGAGTTTCCCTTATGAGAGCCCTGGGGTATCGTTTATTGCACATGTTATCTTTCATACATGGTGACTTTCGATTTAAAGTTCCACATGGACCATGTATCATATTACATTTAACAATTTCGTGAAGCTCTGGGTCACGTTTGTGATCCGGTATTTCAGCACAAATTATATTCTCGATTTCATCCGGAGTAATACGTTTGTAAAGCCATAAAAGAATATGAATATGTGCAAGACCTCTCTTTCGCCATTCCATTGAGTACATATAGCATCGCACTTCATCAAATATTTTGCCCTTTGTCAACAAGTTCGTGATCCTTTTCACCTTTAGCCGAAACACCCTCGAAATTATATCGTGTCTATCATGAGATTGTTGTCCTTGAAGCAATTGCTCTTTTATCTCGTCCCAGCGAGGATTGCATGTGAAAGTTATAAAAAGATCAGGCCGGCCGTAATTCCTAACATAGGTCATAGCATTCTGTGTTCTTTCGTGCATATACTTAGGTGATTCAAGGACAACCATTTGTCCTAGTTGGTTGGCTTCTGCGTCTTGTCGTCCAATAGCATCTTTTAAATGGATGTAACTACCAGCACGTAATTTGACTTAATTATTTTTGATATAATTGAATCTCTCTGTTTTTATTTTGGCGTATTCATCCACCAAATATTGATTAAAAAGGGCACGATAGTTGACTAAATTGTTATGTTCTCCTTCTTTAATCATTATTTTTAATGCCTTAAGGTATTAAGTCAGCCATATGTATGATTTTTTCTTTTGTGCATTAAAGTTTAAATAAATAAATTATACCATACGAATAGAAACTTGCAGAAGAGACAGTTTTATTTAGCGGCAACTTAGTTGTGGGATCGCGTTGTGGTGTGTTGATTGAATACCCATCATCCCCCCAGCAAAACATCAATGGATACTGTAGCGCATCATATGCTCGGCTCTCGAGGATGATGTCCCTTCGATCAAATTGTTGATCCACTAACACTAAAGCCACTTCATTTGTAGTTGGTGCATTGTACCTGCCTCTATGTTCTTCTGGTGGTTTTTTATCAGCATGTATGACAACTTTGTATGACTCTGAAGGGGGAGCTTTATCAATGGCACTTTTCAGATCTTTTATATACAGGTTCACTTGATGCAGCGTATTCTGCAATTGTTTGATTGAATTTGGCTTTAAGTTAGGAAATTTAGAACATCGAATCTTTGCTTCTCGATCATCTTTACCTAGAAAATATATTTGAAGGTACTGCGCGTCATGTTCGGCTTCTGGTAATATACTTCCAATTAAATGGTAGACCTGGCCTTGTATTTTAACAGTCGGTGAAAATCCATCTGCTGTTATCTGTTTACCACCAAACGAAGTCATCTGGAAACAGGCATTATATTTACGAATATTACCCATAAAATGGTCATTATCTGGATGTAGATCATTAATCAAACTAAAGAGTGGTTCAGGGAGTTGTTTCAACCGATCAAGTTGCACTTTTCCAGCTCTGCAACACATACCAGGTGTCTCATCCTTTAATTTCAGCGCATTGCACCACTGACACTTGTATGTCATAGAACCCAAGGCTACACTGCTGTCAGTTCTATAAGCAATATCAGGGTCATACTCCATAGCGGAATGGACCTTGTTTTGTCATAAACGCAGTATAATGTTTTCCTCATACCGTCACTGAGTTGCTCTATGCACTTGTGGATTCGCAGTTTGGTAATTTGCAACAGCTTGCCTGTGTACGTCGGGCTTTTTTTTCTGATAAGCGGACACAGCTTTACGATTTGAATATGGCTTGTTCTGCCTACATCTTTCTTGTGCACTTTTTAATTGACTTTTTCTTGTGTAATTAGTAAATCTCGACCTTCGTTTATTTTACTTTTTTTCATATTTTAATATCGACGATAGAGATTGATCTGTTCCGCTGGTTGGAGATGATATTTTACTGTTTACAAAAGATGTAACAGTTAAATGGTCAAGCTCTGAAAAAGGATCACGCTCTTCGACAGGTACCTCCATGCGACGCTGTGTAATTTTCTTCGCAACAATAGGCAGATAGGCGTCAAAATATCCATTAGATAAATCATGGCTTAATCGTAATCACCTTATTGGACAGATATCTGTACCGGACTCTGTGTATAGCAGACCGTTTCGATATACTTCAAACCGAAACGGAAATATTAATCCTGCAGCTACCAATTCATAAAGTCCACCGTAAGTTTCATTTTTTAACATATCGGCTGAATATTCATTTGCTGTTGAATAATTATCGCCATTTCTGTCGTGGGTCATAACTAAAAACCTAGACCAATCATTTACCACAAATCTTACAATTTGTGAACGCAGCACCATCGCATTTTCTTGGGTTCCGTACATTAAAAATGAAAGAGCACGAAACAAACAAGTACCGTGACTCATAATGGGGACGACAGTATGTTCTTCCATTTTCCCTTTAATATTAAGAGTTTCTGTAGTCATTTTTTCAGTGATAAAAAATACTTCTATCAACAATACCTAATCACAAAGCAAATCGAATTCCAAGTTTAAACAGTGGTTGTGAGAATGACAAAATCAAGCAACTAATCAGAAACACGAAGCAAATCTTAAATCGTGAGCAAGCAAACAAAGTCGAAGTCTAGTCAAATATCTGTTAACAGTGAATAGGTACCGTATGTGGTACAGGTTGAAGCGCTCATTCACCATTCACTTTATATTAGTTCGAAAAAACACAACGTTACCGCGTTCTAAAACGATACCAACGCCATCTATTGATAGCGATTGGAACTTGAAGATCAATACAAAATAGGTAGGTACCTAAGTATTTCTTTTTGTTTTGACATTTTATTAATTTGTCAAAAAATATATTTGGTTTGGTTGTTTATTTTCATTGTTTTTTAATTTTTAAATTAGTATTTTTTTGTTCAGGTGTAATTTTGTGCAAATTTTTTGTACAAATCTTCTTGTCTATTTTGTTTTATGTTATTGTGCAATAAAAGTATATTCTATTCTATTGTAATAAATTAAGTTTAATATATTTATCAATATCATTTACGTTATTTACGACCCAAAAACCTTAAAAATGACACCCAACCCATGATGATTTTTACATACAAACATACATCCATCCATCCTTCCATCCATGTTGGTTTCAAACCATAATCGATGCCATTTTCGTAATTAACGTCCCAAAAAACCATAAAATGATATCCATAATGACATTTCAACCACATTGCACCCCCACAGGGGATGATTGTAGGTATTTCCCGTCTGCTACGTTGGATTTTGAAATAGTTGTTGTTTTCGTAATCAGCGACCCGATAAACCATAAAAACGATACCCATGTTGATTTTCAGAATTTGTCACCCCTTTTCCACCTTTTAGGGGTTGAATTCTGAAAGAGCCTGAAACACTTGTTTACTCATTTATTGATAGGAGTACTCTTGTGAAGTTTCGAATAATATAGTTTATCTAATCTTGTTTCCCCATAGAAATTTTCAACCCCTTTGTCACCCCCTCAGGGGTTGAATTTTCAAAAACCCTAGGACACATAATTGTTTATTTCTAATTGTTAACCTAAAAACAAAGTTTCAGGCTTCTAGCTCTAAAAGTGATGGACTTCCATACAAAATTTAAACCCCTTTTTCACCCTGTAGGGGGCGAATTTTCAAAAATGCTTTCTTAGCGGTGCTATCTTTATTACATCTGTCTGTATGCCGAATTTCAGCGAAATCCGTTTAGTAGTTTCGGCTGTGCGTTGATAGATGAGTCAGTCAAGTTTGCCTTTTATATATATAGATTTGTTATTTATTTCTATATATTATATGGAAATCTTTATAAATATTGCTTCTGCTGAAAACCACACAATTTTCTGCTGTTTGTAATCCTGTCCATCCAAAGGTTGTCTGGAAGAAATCGCTTTTAGCGATAAGACCGCCCATTGTGTTACTATTTATTTTTCTTTTTCTTCCGTTTATGTATTGATTTGGTGTACAATAAAGAATTATCTATCTATCTATTAATTAGTATTCGCGTAAATATGAGAAATCATTTTTATATAATATAATAATATTTTAAGTGCAGATTGTTATCTCCTTGGTGTAGTTATGTTTTTTTTAATCGTTACACTTGAAAATGTTGGATGTATACATCGCAGTACCAGAAGTCTCGCACCTTCAACGCAGCTCTCCGTCGCAAAGTCTTTATATTTCATATCTTACGTTAACGCTGTAACCATCCCATAATACAGCGCCATCTTTTGGAAACCACGAGACACTCCGGAAAAGACGATGGATTTTTTGTACCGCTAACATGCGGCAAAATTTTACTATTCATCTCTCAAGAAAAATCGCTCTAGCTTTCTCACTAAACGGACCTTACTCGTCTGAAGACTTTATAAGCGACCTTAAATTCTTCGATATAGAGTCTAATATTACGAGAGCTAAATTTTCCTTAAGAACTTAAACGTTTTCACTTTGCATGAGAACTAATTCTCTACTGAAAACATTTGGGTCAGAGAGTCGACCTCCTTTGAAATGTTGAACAAAACAACTAATTCCAAGCAGTTTAAAATATAAAAGCGATATACTTTTTATCAAGAAAATACTTCTTCATTTTCTTACTTTGCTTGTAAAAGTCTAGTGCCTGATATGGGCCACCCTGTTGTAGGAAGAATGGACCTTGATTTCGTTTCGCACCTTTAGAGCCAGACGTCGTGCACTTTGACGCTGATAATTTAAATATATTTGTTTATGAATATTTTCTTTAATATTCCCCTCTAATCTTACCTTAATAATATATACTGAGACAGATCTTCAACTGCTCGCTGTTTGAGGAAGCTCAAAGTTGCTTAGTAGGCAATTTAGGTAGCTCCGAGCCCCTCTGCAATATTATATTAAATTATATAATATAATAGAATTGATTAATTTTAAAAAACTTACAATAAAATAATTTCTAAATAATCATATTACTTGTAACTTCTAGAACGTTATTTTACTGTGTGTATTAAGTGCTTATATAATGCCAAAGGCACAGATGGTTAAGTACCAATGTATCCAATTTTTATTCAGGTTTCAACAGTAGAGAAAATAAATATAATAACAGGCTTAGTTGCATACTATTTGAGCTGTCATGGGTGAAAATGTATATGTAGATTCTTCGCTAGCTTATGATTTGGTTGCACGTATATTAACTGCTTGTATCAATTAAAATTAAAGTCATTTGTAACTCTGTTAATTTGTAAGTAATGATATTTTTGATATAAATAACGGTGATATGAGCACACAGTCTACTTGGAAGTAAGTAGATGTTGAAGCGCATATGCACCTACACATATCCTCGATTATGAATTAAAAATGTCACCGTCCTTGAAGACAAAAATGGTTTCTCATTCTCGTCAATTAACATACGAAACACACCAGTATTATGCTGGTATTTTTTGAGAACGTTGTTCTTTACCGATCGATTCGACTCATTTGTTTCTACCATATATAAATACAATACAATACAATACTATTTATTTTACACCAAGAAAAGATTAATATAACAAAATAAACAAATATTGAGGGAAAAACAAAATGGGGTCTTTTAAAAATATTTAAATATTTCTTTTAAGATTTTAGGAACTTAAACAGAATGATATTTTAAAGAGTAAAACGACATATACTCGTATATTCTAAATTTCACTAAAAAAAGCAAAAATGTATTTATGTTCTAAAAAACATAAGTAGGTAAGTAATTTGAAGTATATTCTATCATCATCTTTAGTTTCTATCTAAATTTACACGTCATTTGGATTTAACGTAATCCACGTCTGTCATACTTTCGCAACGAGCAAGATGGATGAACCAATGTCTTTAACGACATAGAGATAAAGTTAGGTATGGCCTTTTTAAGCAAAGTCATGAAAATTTATTATTCATGGATGAAAATTAAGATAGCATGTGTTTTACAAGGTAGGGGATCATCAAACCTTTTAAACATAATATTAAAATAGAAAGGTGTTTACATATACAATCTGCTTAGCACTAACACGTTTTTTTTTTATAAAACTGAAGTGACAAATAAACTTACAGTCCACCTTATGGTTAGTGGCTCTAGCACTTCATGGACACCTGCAGTCAATTTCAAACAAATAATATTACAGATGCATTTTCTGCTCTGAGGACTAAGATGGAATGTCTCAGAGCCTGTAAGCATACTGACTCCATATACCCTTCATAACGGAACACTACAGTGCAAGCACTGCTATTTGGCGGTAGAAATAGATATGAAAGTGGTACTTACTTAGACGGACTAAGCAGAAAAGGGGTCTTACCACGTGTACTATGGGCTTTACATTTTTAACATATTTATGTACATCGAACATATATATGATATATTTAATTTGAAAGTTTTTTTTATAAAATAAGGGTGACAAACGAGCACAGTCCACCTGATGGTAAGTGGATGCTGTGGCCCATAGACATCTACATTTATCCTCGATTAAGAATCAAAATTCAAATGCGTTGTCACCCCTGAGGACTAAGATGGAGTGCCTCGTTTCCAGAAAAAAGGGTCTCCGGTTCTCTGCACTCACCATACGAAACACGGCAGCATTAAGCTGCTATTTCACGCTGGTATTCTGTGAGAGCGTGGTCCCACCCCGATTGAGCCGACCCATTCGTGCTACAACCATAATATAGGTGCAGCATGGCAGTTTAACTTCTAGTAAGTGTTATTTAATTTCACTATATTCTATCGGCCTAACTTATAATCGCTGATGATTATCGGCCTAACTTATAATCGCATTTTAAATTAAGTGTTAATTATCTCAATACTTTTCTTTCTATTTTTCTTAAGTGACAGCAACTTTAAGCAGTTCTTCAGTGAGGTCGATTTATAACACGCTTTTATCTATCTATGTATCTATCTATCTATCAACCTATCTATGTAACGCAATCTTTTAATGTCATTTTCACCAACTTGTAGACAGCTGAATGACTTGAAAATTTGCACTCGTATCAAGGACCGATGACAATACAATAATTTAATAAACTTATCCTAGTATCCTCATCAGGATAAAATAAAGTAATTATCAGGATCATCACAGCTCATGATCGATGCGTGTTGTTTTTTTTAAACTTATGTTATTTTTAAAATATTAAGGAAAAAACCATAACATTATTTAAATTTACTGGCAAAAATTTAATTAAAAACTTCCAGCCTGTAGTCAGTAAAAAACATTAAAGCATATTTCCCGCGCTAATTTACCTTCATACTTAGTGGCTTTAACGGCGAGGTTCCTTTTTTATTACATTTTTTTAATGTCAGTAGCAGAATCGCTACTAGCAAACGAGCGCCACTTTAATGGACAGTCCAAGGCAGCCCTTGCCGAGCATTATTTATAAATTTCCTATCAGGTTGGTAGTAGTAAAGCAATGGTTATAATAGAAAAAAAATAATGGCTTGTCATATTACGCGAATACTACACAGTAAATGAATCTAGTGTTACGGATTTTATCACGTTTAATTTTAACTTTTTAATTACCGACGTTCTTGGTGTCGATTCAAAAACTGAAGGTACCCGGGCTAACTATGACAGCGGAGCGTCAAACACCTCAGTTGAAGGCAGTCGGGTTAACTGTTGCTCCCGTGACTATGGGTGATGTTGACTGTGAAGCACTCGAAACGTCAGAAATTAAAAAGTAAAAATTAAACGCGATAAAATCTGTAAAACTAGTTTCATTTAAGGAAAAAAATTGAAAGTGCAAATGCTTGGAATAATGTTCACAATTTGAAATACCTTGAGTGTGAGTAATGGACACATAACGTACATGTGAGCATATTGCATAGTGGTGGTTAAGAATATTCGTAGTGAATATGTTAACATCAGTGTTGTGTAGTGGTCGCGTAAGAAAATCCACTACCCTATATCAGTGCTTGTAGTGGAGACGTAAATGTACATTACACGTAATATGCTTACGACATGTAATTATACTAGCACTGCACTGCTACGCCTTTTCTCAATCATCAGCCCTTGTATAATTTCGTCCGCTAAAATAGTGGTGCCCTATGAAAAATACCAATATGCATATGCCGCTGATTACTAAACAAGCCGCCTCTATAACAAAGATCGCAAAGACTACAATCATTCCATTCCAAGTCACGGAGCCAAGTGATTGTGTAGCACTACAGCATGACATTAATACTGTGGTAGAATGGAGCCTAAAAATAAATTGACATTAAATGTTTCAAAATGTAAATCTATAACTTTTTCTCGACCACATTCACTGATTGAGCGTGTCTCTACAATACGTGATCTTGTAATAACTCTGGACAGCAAACTAAATTTCCACGAACACATAGTTAAAATATGTAAAGACGCTCGTAAATCTCTAGGATTCATAATAAGAACTTCGGCACAATTCAAGAATATTAATGTTATAAAACTAATTTATAATGCGTATGTGCGTAGTAGGTTGGAGTATAACGCAATTGTGTGGAATCCCCAAGAAAAGTTATATTATATATCCTTATGGATGAAAAAATACAACGTAAATTTGCCCGGTACCTTTACAAACGTCAATATGAATACTACCCGATTCTATATCCTCCCATGTTCGCGTCAGGGATGGTCAGTGTCGGCCTTGATACTCTACAGCTCAGACGAGAATATACACAAATATTTCATTATTATTTATTACTAACCAATAAGGTGGACAATCCATCGGTACGCGAATGTGTTAATTTCTATGTGCCCGATCATTATATGCGTAGAGTTGGACGGCGGCAACGCCGGCTTTTCTGTTACCCCTCAACATGGAGTTTACCTTAAGCCAGTAATAGCCCTACCGCTAAAGCCGTAAATTTAATAAATAAATTTTTACAAAGCAACCCTGATGCCGATATATTTTTTGACAAAGTCGATGTAGTTAGGATGTGTGTGTTCTTATCTGAATAGGTTAAATAAGTGATCTCATAAAATGTAATATCATGTTTAGTATAACACATAAGCGATTTAGTCTAGCTTATATTGTTGTGTTGAATAAATAAATAAAATCCTCATTTCATATCAGCGTGCCACAATGAAAGGTGATGTTAAAGTTCGTGTTTGTTGTCACTCAATCTAGTCGGAGGCCGTTGTTTATATACTTCGCTTACCGGTACAAAGCTGCCACTCGACAACCTTCCTTCCCCATCGTTTGTTAGTTCTGCGAACTATATGTCTCCAGTTTACTGATCTGTTGAGCTATGTCTGTTACTTTGGTTCTAATCTCTATAATGCAAAGAAACTCCGAACGTATCTCTTTCCATAGCTCGCTGAGCGACCTTGAGCTTCTTCCTATGGCCAGTGAACGACGCATAGTCGTCACTGGTTGGTCTCTTATTTTCAAGTTTTGAGCTATACGTGACGGAAAGATGATGAGTCGCTATCAAACGCTGCACACCTGAGTTGAATACTAGATTAATCTCTTTCGAAGTTGAACTTACCTAGTTGGAGATTCGTTAACAACTTTGAGCGTAGTGCTCCCAAGAACTGTTGGCATAGTTTTGACATGGTTCTGACATTACCTTCATTATGTTCATGTTAATTTTAAGTACCTAGTAATATATAAAAATATCCATTTTGAGACACTCTTCATTGAATATAGTACTGAGGTCTTCCAACAATTCTGTCATTAACGATAATATAGACATATTATCGGTAAAACGAAAGTGAGTGCACTCGCTATTGGTGCTGATAGCCTAACGTTTCCAGTCCAGTATCTTGAAAACGTCATCCAATTCACCGATGAAGAGTTTTGCTCTTCACTGCTGCATCGGAACGTAACCCTTTCTTACGCCTCTCTGCAATTAGGGCATCCACGACTTTTCCTGCCACCAGGGCGGCGCCACTTAAAAAAATGAGGTGTAATATTTGACAGATTTCATAGCGGGTTTTTTGTTGTTCGGAAAATGTAAAGGTTAATGTTTCTTTCTATACTATTAGTTATATTTTATATTAATTAGATTACAATAATTAGATAAAAAATAAATAAACTAAACCACATAAATTCCTAAAAGTAGAAAAATTAAAAAAAGAGTTAGAAATTAAAGAGCATACCACTGAGGCATTGTTTTGTGTATTAATATAATACCCTAGCCCTAGAAACTGATAAACTTTTATTTAAAACTAACTTCTCAGTGGGCGGTTCATTGAGTCCAGAGCCAAAGCAGTCGCAAGGAAACTTGGTGTTCTTGCAAGGGTGCGGCGGTACTTCACGCCGGGGCAGCTTCTTAACTTATATAAAGCGCAAGTCCGGTCATGCATGGCATTGCATTACTGCTGTCACATATGGGCTGGTGCTACAAAATGCCACCTGGCAGCGTTGGACTCAGTGGAGAGACGTGCTAAGACGCTCATAGGTGACCTTGATTTCGTTGAAACCAACCTTGTCAACCTCGACTGTGCTCGAGGTTGACAAGGACCAGTCTAGGGCTGGTCGTAGAGTAGCCAGCCTTTCGGTATTCTATAGGATGCATTCCGGTGAGTGTGCGCAGGAATTACATGCTTTAATTCCTCCCTCTCCTTTCCACCATCGGACGACCAGGCGGTCGGCGGGTCTTCGCCTCTTTGTTGTCGATATTCTACGCATTAGAACCAAACGGTTTGTTTCGACTTTTATAATGCGTACAGCAAAGGAGTTAAATAATTTGCCAGCGTCTATCTTTCCGTCCGAATACAATCTGGGCGTCTTCAACGTGTAAACGAGTGAATAGTCTTTTATTACGCTAAGACAGTGCGATTTACCATCTAAGGCTGCATCACCACTTACCACCAGGTGGGATTGTGGTCAAGCACTGGCTTATAATAAGTTAAAAAAAAATGAAATGACATTGTATAACAAAAAACTTCACCTCAGTATCAACCAGCGACATCTGGTGAGCGCAAGATTGATAGCACTCATTGGATAGGTTGCGTACTCTAGTTCTATACTAGGAGAGTCATCGTAGCCCTACTCTATAAAAAATCAGCACTTATAACGACAGGCAGATATACCGACGGTCAATTTGGCACCGCTGATGGAACTGTAGTCTTGTCGGTTATTTCAATATTATGAAGGAAATACAAAAGTAGTACACGGGTTAAATTACCATTCTTTGTGGGCCTAGTTGCTCTATTATTATGCACATTAAGTGATAAACTGGCTAAGTAAATGATAATCCGATATTTTAAAAAGAAAGGCGACGTAAGTCGCACCAAAAAGATCTTCTAACCTATTTGTGCTAACTCAGTTACCTTCAAAGAGCACTCAATGATATAATGGAAGTTCATTTTTCTTTTATTATTCTTCAAATGTCAAACGCAGAAGCGTTGGTAACGAACGTTCCACTTCTTAATACATCTATTGACTGAGCAATAAGGTAGGAAAATAATTATCTGTACTAATATTATATTATAATATGTGAAAGTTTTCGATATTAGACGAATTTTATTCCTCAATTTATTTGTTTTTATTGTTATTGAGACTGTATATTGGTTATAACATTACTAAAGAGATTTTTTTTAATTGTAAATAGGTTATAGAACTTTCTCTCATTTGTCATGTGTCTTCGATTTCACTCTGTTTATAAGAATGTACTTATCTATGAGAAATGAAGAAGAAATTCAAACCGTAAGAAAAACTTTATCATAAACTTTAAGGTTGGTTCAGTGCAAAAGAATCCAAGCCATACTCGAGTCAAAACTAAGTTGTACAAGTTAAAATAATCCTTATTCTTTAGAGTTTGTTCTTTCTTAAAGCAAAACCACTTACATTTATAGTAAAATTTCATAAAAAGCAAAATTAAAAGCAAACCGAAGAATACCATTTATATTTTACACTAAATACTGATTGAAAACTCTAACAGCAAATTTCAAAAGTAGGCTTTGTATTGGATCCTTGCATATTATTGATTATTGATCCTGCATAACTACGTTCATTTTATAAGCAAAGCCAAGTAAAATAAAAATACACTTTAGAATTTAAAAAGCTCCGCATATTCGACTTGTTCCAATTTCTTCCACCGTAGGATAATATATTCAATTTTTGCATCTTCAACAGATAATCTCCATCACTTTTCGCACCCTCACCTCAATTTTACGCTTTTTCTGGTGACTTAGCGAAATATTAAAAGGAGGATTTCAGAAAAACTGTTATCTAGATTAATCTGTTCTGCTCAGCAATATTTCAATACAACTTTTTTAAATAGGTGGTTAAATCCACTTATTTCATTTTCACCTTCTTGCTTGCTGCTTTTAGAAGAAAGTCCCAGAATAAAATATACAGAATAGAATATACAAGGTCTCTATTCTCAAGTTATTTTTTTTAAATATACGCAGCCTTAACAAATACAAATAATGAATTACTAGCGTCTATTAAAATGAAGCGTCCTTTAAAATAAAATAATATTTCTTTAATGGCAAGATAAGAAAAGTTGCGAGTGAGATGGATATTATTCCATCTCAAAGGTCCAACCCGGGATTCGAACTCAGGACCTAATGATCATCAGCCTTGTTTACGGATACACCAACGAGGCAATAAAAAAAATCTATAGAAATATTCTCAAAATATCTAAGACCAAACACGAACAAATTTTGATCTAACCGAAAATCGGATTTAGGAAGATACACCAAAAACGTCACGCGGTCGCCAGTATCCCGTATATTGGGGTCAAAAACACTCGTGTAAGTTATAAAGGCAGCGCGCCGTAATTGAGTTTAGTTCTCAAAGCTCAGGTAATCGGGCTAACTATGTTACTTAGCACATCTTTTAGTAAGGCTCACGTGGAGATACAATAATTTATTAAGTGAACGTAATAAAATTGGCCTATAAATAACGTCGCTGAATTTCCGGCAATACGTCTTACTCACATCCGTGTGACCTCATAGAAATATTTTTGCTCGGCACAGAGATTCAATCTAAAATTTAGTCTTTAGCTTTTTTAAAAAAATATCTTCAACAAACGTGGACATATGTGACCAACAGCAAATACAGATCCGGCTGATAATTTGACGGCTACGTGGCGGAATGGCTTAGCAATGAGTTGCGGCGCTAAGGACCGCGGTTCAATTCTGCACGGAACAAGTATTTGTATGGCCTACAAATAATTGTTCCGGGTCTGGATGTTTTTCCTTTTGAAATTTATGTATGTAAACTGCCCCCGCGATACAGGAGAAAATCCTAGTGTGGAGGTAACGTTTTAAAAATAATACAAATACAAAATACAATACAGTAAGCCACAGGAATGTAGCCATGACATTAATTAAAACGATTTAATTTTAAAGTAAAGTAATAAAACTCTCGGTAAAAGTGAGGCACCAACAAAATAACGGAGGGACAGCTAATGCTGTAGCGGTGTTGCCACAGTGCTGAGTCGGATGCCTTTTTGTTGCTGCAAACTAACACCACCGTGTATCGGCGGTGTAAGAATATCCACTTTTCACTTATCGTCCTGTGGGTATCGTAAAAGTCGAGAAAGGGATACAAACTAGAAATGGACAATAGCATCTTTCTATTATCAACTAAAAAAAAACTGCGGTTGCCAGTGCGCCGGGCAAGCGTGGCGACAATGCGCGTAATATGCTTAATAAGGGTTACAGTTTTTCCTTCATATATTAATACATACACATCATATGTGAGTGTGTGCATAAATGCAATAAGTATTTACTAAATGGCCAAAAACCTCGACCTTTAACAGATAGATACGTGCGCACTGGAACTTATGAAGTTTTTGTTTTAGCAATATGTATTTACCGTGTAGTGGCGGTGTGAGAATATAAACCACCCCATATCGTCCCGTGGGTGTCGTAAGCGGCGACCGAGATAATAAATCACTAGAAGGGCAGAAGCATTTTCCTAATAACAACTCAAAATATTAAAAAAACTGCAGTTGCCAACCCGCCTCCCGTCTCCAATCTCCCCGACAAGGCAATCTATGGGGGAGGCCTGTTTGTAATGGATGGATGATGGATGATCAAGCTAATTACAAATGCTGAGAGGGTCGGGGACTTAGGTAAGAACCTCAGCTTTACTTTCACTATTTGAAAAAAAAGAAATCACGTCCCATATACGAACTACTCGTAGTTCTGAAGATAAAAAGGTTCCTTTTTCATTTATTTATCTAGTCCCAGTCATACTTTCTTTCAAAGGCCCATAACCTTTCTTGTTAACCCCCAAGTTCTAATTCTTTTGTATAAGCAAGGCATGAATCATTCATGCGTTTAACCCGCACAACATGGTAATTTCTATGACATCCCCGCAATAAACAAAATTCGCTTAACTTAAATTAAACGATCAAGTTTTCTTTTATAACATTCGTCTACGTGTTTTTTTTTACCTATCATAAGCCAGTGCTTGACCACAATCCCACTTGGTGGTTAGTGGTGATGCAGCCTTAGATGGTAAATCGCGCTGTCTTAGCGTAACAAAAGCCTATTCACTCTTGCCTTGAAGACGCCCAGATTGTATTCGAACGGAAAGAAAGACGCCGGCAAATTATTCCACTCCTTTGATGTAAGCATTACAAAAAACGAAGCAAACCATTTTGTTCTAATTTATTTTTATAGGATAGGGTGACAAACGAGCGCATAGTTTACCTGATGGTAAGTGGTTGCTGTGACCCATAGACATCTACATCTATCCTCAATAAAGAATCAAAATGCAGATTCGTTGTCACCCGTAAGGACTAAGATGGAATGCCTCTTTTCTAGTAAAAAGGGTCTCCGGTTCTCTACACTCACCATAATAAACACAGTGTTGTAAGCTGCTATTTTACGTTGATAGTGGTCCTTTCCCGGTCGAGCCGACCCATTCGTGCTACAACTATACTACTAACATAGCTGCAGCATGGCTCTACCACGTAAGAGTGATATAGTGATAAGATAGTAAAGCGTGTAATATCCACAGCAAAGGGGTGAAGACCCGCTGACCGCCTGGTTGTCCGAAAGAGAGGGCTCGACCGCTTTGGCGAGAGACCAAAAAGCTCTACTGCCAGATGGTTTGACAGAGAGCTTTGTAATGATGCGTTTAATCCGGTCGAAACTGGCTTGCCGTAAAGGCTTTTTGAAGGACTTGGCGGCTTGGTTAAAGGCTCTCTTCTTAAGCCTAACATCCGGACGTGTGTTTTCGTGTTAACAGTTTTAGTATTTTTTTTTCATTAAGAGCTATAAAAGTTATTTATGTATACTAAAAATAACCTAACCTACATTATAAAACATTACTTGTATGTATGTCTTCATGGCTTATCATTGAGTTGCGGCGTTAAATGGGCTCGGGTTCGAATCCCGCACGGAACAGTTATTTCTATGGCCTACAAATAATAGTTCCGGTTCTGGATGTACGAATATATCCTTGCGCAATTTATGTACTCGTTTGTATTGTAACCCTTATTCAGTTTAATTTAAAAAAAAAACATCTAACCTATGTTTCAAAATTTATTTTAATTCGACCCTTTAGTGGAACACTTCCCCATATCATCCCGTGAGTGTTGTAAGAGGCGACAGAGGGACACAAACGAGGAGATTGTGGTGGTGTGTATTAGGAAGACGCTGCTACCCAGCGTTATGGAAGATGCTACTACCCAGCGTCTTGGAAGATGCTGCTACCCAGCATCTTGGAAGATGCTGCTACCTAGCGTCTTGGAAGATGCTGCTACCCAACGTCTCCTTAATAACAACTAGAAAATTAAAAAAAAACTGTCGTTGCCATCTCGCCTGTTTAGCATGACAACTATGGCAATTATTCGGCTTATGAAGCAATCTACTGAGAGGCCTATGTTCAGCAGTGGACTTTGATGGGCTGTAATGATAATGATGGCTTTAATTACAACGCTACATAATATCTCACTTCATGCAAGAATAGTGTCAAATATCCAATTGGGTCGAAACGTCTATTTCCGACTTAATCCTGTGGCTTTCCTTTGAACTTAATAATTACCCGTACTGCTCAAAGCCAAGCGCCGAAACGTAATAACTAGAATACTGACGGATGGAGATAATTAAACCGTAAGTTTGGCAAATACAGCTATTATGATTACTGTGATTTAGATCGTTAATAAGTTATTTCATTAAGTAAGTTATGTTATTAAGTTTTTCCAATAGAAGCAAGTAACACCACGAAGTATTAAGACTACAACGAGGCACTACCACGTTTTATTTACCTTCTTCATTTTCATTAGGACGCCTCTTCCGTTATAGGGACGGAGGATTTGCCTTAACTTTCATACTTTACAGGCGGATTCACGATCGCAGTACCAGGCGCCTCGCACCTTTTACTCTGCTGCCTGTCGCCACTCTGGGTATTTTAAGTCTGGTAAACGAGCGCAGAGGTTTTGGAAGCTATAAGATTTTTCTTGCACTTTCCATAGTTGCCTTTTACGGCACCCACGGGACAAAATAGGATGATTTATTCTCTTACGCCGTCACAACATGGCACAGTTTTGTTTTTAATATTATTCAATTTTATGATGGAGAAGCCATTACCGAATTTTGACTGATAAATCTAATTAAAAATCAATTTTTGTGCCTTCAACAGATTATCTCCATTACGTTTCATGCCCTTACCTCAATTTTATGCTTTTCCTAGTGACTTGGCAAAATATTAAATAGAGGCTTTCAGAACAACTATTATCTAGATTAATCTGTTTTGCTCAGCTATATTTCAATACAATTTTTTTAAAGGTATAGATGAAAGATGATTGAATCTGCATAATATTTCTGTTTCACCTTCTTATTAATTGGTGCTTTTAAAACAAAGTCCCAGAAAATATACAAAGTCTTTCTATTACCAAATTTGATTTTTTAATAAACACAGAATTTTTAAAAAGGGTTATCTATACAAATAAGTAAAATTTTAGTGTCTGTTTGTAATGTCAAAATTATTGTCTGTCTGTCTGTCCGTCTGTCTGTTTGTTCCAGCTAATCGATGAAATGGCTGGACCGATTTTTGACGGGACTTTTACTGGCACATAGCTGATATTATAAGGAGTAACTTAGGCTTTTATTTTAGAAAAGAATTAGTTCCGTGCAAAAAATTTAAACCCATGTTATCCAATCGTAATAATATCCACGTGGACGAAGTCGCGGCGAAGAGCTGGTTACAACATAAATTAATACAATGATAATGATAACATATTGGGAATGAGGTGATCGCGTCCAAGTTTTTTCTTATATGAATTTTGTAAGTAACTCTTCTACCTATTTTTTGTATAATTTTTATTTGGTAAAACAAGAGAAGTTTTTTACGAACCACTGTTATAAGTGAAAAATAATTTTCTACAAAAATTATATTCTATTCTATTCTTCATCACCGCGTAAATGTCTACGGTTGGATATGTACATGTTATACTGTAGAAAGGATTAGCTATAGATGTCTCGCACCTTTAACACTGATACCCATTGCTGGTGGACATATCTGGAATCAACCCGGCATTTTCGTCGTCTCATATGACCTCCACAGAACAAAATAAAGTAATGAATTTACTTATTACTTATTCACCGCTACTACTTGTTGAAACCATTTATTTCTTCATCTTCATAAAAGTCAACTTTTGGACATACGCTTCTGCCGTTTTAGAACGAATATGCCCGAGTGTATGTGCAAGCACAAGCGCACTGTCTATTTCCTCAATCTTATGGTCCGATCGGACGGAAATCCCACATGATTGGAAGACTAGGCGCAGGACCAAGTGTTCTCCACAGCTAAGGCTTTACATTTAAGCAACAAAATTTAAACTGCATCCAATAAAATTAAAATGACGTGGAGAATAATTAATAGTGAAACGGGCAAGGTCAAACCACGAAACTCGGATTTTCAATTGAATATTAACAATAATTTACTCGATCTGATAAAGAAGTTGCTATGGCTTTTGAGAAACATTCTACAGATGTTCTTTTTCTGACAACAAATTTATTAAATTCTTCTCCTACTGTCACCGAATCATTGCTTAAACAAAATGTAAAGGCTTGTTCAAATACTTTTAAGTTCCATTGAGTATTGCCAAAAGATATCGTTCAATATTTTTAAATTATTGATTTTAAGAAAACGTCAGACTTATGGGGGATTTCCGTTAAAGTTATTTTATCTTTATGTCGAATCTATTGTATTTTTGATTTAATGAAAAATAGTAAAGTAAATTTCTGTACTACCAACATTTAGTAAAATTTTTGAAAAAATAATTTTAGATCAAAAAATTGAAAAATAGTTTTGCAAGAGGTCGCTCGACAACTGACGCTGGAGTTGAGGAAAACCGAGAGAGTCTCTTAGAGAAAAATTTAAAGAAATAAATATATTTACTTTGGCCTCTCAGTGTATTTACGAAAATTTGATATATGTTCACAAAAACAAAGGTAGTTTTAGTAAAAAAAGTGATATACACACTGTAAACACTAGGAACAAACACAGCTAGTGATACCAGTTTCTTGACTCCACAGAGTCAGTAATTCATTCTTGGGGCAATATAAACGCTATTACAACAAAGTCCCAGAAAATAATATGCAAGGTCTCTCTATTACCAAGTTTAAATATTTTATTAAATAAAAACTGTATAAAAAGGGTTATTATTATATAAATGAATACATGGTTGATAATAACCCCTGGGAATGAGGTAGTCGCTTCCAAGCTGTTTCTAAAATAAATTTTGTAAATAGTTTGTACAACCATTAATGTAAAATTAACTTTTTTAAAAAAATAAGTCCCGCTGGGTTTCTTGCTGGTTCTTCCCAGGACAGAGGTTTTTTTTTCGAACCAGTGGTAAAGTAAAAAATGACTTTCAATAAGAATTACACATGTGATCTATATTGAATAAAAAAATATTCTATTCTATTCTATTCTAACGTTTTTCGTGCTTTTCGAAGCACGGGGGTGAAACACCGTCAACTTTCTGACTCCTGTGTGTTACTGAGAATTTTATGACATAAAAACTCAATAACTGATTTTTTGCCCAACCCTAGATTCAAACCTAGGAACGCAGACCGGAGAGAGATCAGGCGCAGGACTAAAGGCTTTTCATGCTTTCCGCGGCATGTGGGCGAAACACCGCCAATTTCCTGACTCCGGCTTGCGGTTAACTAACTGATTTTTTTAGTACGACCGGGATTCAAACCCGGGACCCCATGATCAGCATTCGCGTTTACGACTACTACACCAGCGTGGCAGAATTTTTTTTCTATATAGAAATATTTACAAAATATCTCAGACAGAGTACCAATATATTTTGATTTAACAGAAAATCGGATTTAGGAAGATACACCAAAAGCGTCACGCGGTCGCCAGTATCCACTATAGTGGGGCCATAAACTCGTACAAGTAATAAAGGCAGCGCCGTAATTGAATTTAGTTCTCAAAGCTCAGGAAATCGGGTTAACTATGTTACTTAGCACATCTTTTAGTAAGGCTCACGTGGAGATACAATAATTATTAAGTGAACGTAATAAAATTGGCCTATAAATAACGTCGCTGAATTTCCGGGAATACGTCTTACTCACATCCGTGTGACGTCATAGAAAAATTTTTGCTCGGCAAAGCTTTTTTTTATAATTTTTATGACATATCCAACAAACGTAGACATATGTGACCAACAGCATAGGCAAATATCCCCACTATAAGGCAAACTATGGGGGAGGCCTATGTTCTTATGTGGACTTTTGATACAGCCGTATTGGTAATGGTTTATAGTAGCATTCACAGTAGAGTAACTAGTGTCGCCTCGTGGTCGAAATTCGACAGTAATTCATAAAATTTTTAGGTTTGTATATTAAGCAAGCTGTATTTCAATATACATACCGACCATCTCGCGGTGTTAGTGCTCCATGCAGGATGTGCTTTTTAACCAACACTCGGTGCGCAAAGCACTCCTCTCCCTTGACGTCGGCTGAAGACGTGTGCTCCGGAGTTGGCATCGGCTTTAGCGCGTCTTTTCCAGTACTCCTACTTCTTAGGCGTAGTCCCAAACTCATGGAAGACAGTTTTGGTGCACCCGATCCCTAAAAAAGGCGACCGCTCAAATCCGTCCAACTACTGGCCTATCGCCATCACCTACTTGTTCTCCAAAATAATGGAAACCATCATAAACTGCCAGCTCATGAGGTACCTTGAGAATCACCAGCTGATTAGTGACCGCCAGTACGGTTTCCGTCTTACTTAACTCATAGATGGGCGGATGCAGTAGAGTCCAAGGGGGAGGTGTTGGTCGTTGGTTTGGACTTTACTAAGGCCTTCGATTGGGTTTGGCACAAAGCCCTTCCTATGAGCTTCCCGAGAAATTGTGGATCAACAGTCTTCTTGGAGATCGGAGCATCAAGGTCGTAGTAGACGGTGCATGCTCCGATTACAAACCTATGTGGCGGGTGGAAGGAAAAGAAGAGATTTCCCGCCGGGCAAGGTGATCGGCCCGGGGAGCGGCCAACGCTCCGAGTGGTAGTTCGGAGCTATTGTATATATACTGTTTTTAATTCGGAACTTTGATAGCGTGATTTAGGCTTCGATGTATGTAGCTTGTAGCGCGTCGACAGTGCTGCCACATCACCCCCCTGCTCAGACCGGAGGTCGATAATGCAGTCTAGATGTCGACGAATGTGCAAGTGCCAGGGAAATGCCTTGTAGTCTGCGGTGAGTCGAGAAGAAGGCAAGTGTAAATCTGCGAGAGTGCCGTGAAGCAGAGGCGAGCAGTAAGGCTCAGAGCCGTGCCGAATACTGTAGCGCAGAGAGTAGCTTGAAGGAACAGGAAGCATTATTATAGTGCTGCGATGAACCTTTGTAAAGCTGATGGCTTGCAGGATGTGAAGACTGAATATTTGCTCGGGAGGGAATGAATGGGGTACTTGAGAACGATGACGAGGATTTGAAGTTGTAGTTTCCGAAGGTTGTTGGTTGCGTGTTCATATCACGTGGGTTGGTCGGTCACCACTGTAGCAGGTGGAAGGAAAAGGGAAGATCTCCCGCCGGGCAAGGTGTTCTGCCCGGGGAGCGGCCAACGCTCCGAGTGGTAGTTCGGAGCTATTGTATATATACTGTTTTTAATTCGGAACTTTGATAGCGCGATTTAGGCTTCGATGTATTTAGCTTGTGGCGCGACGACAGCGCCGCCACATCATAGTGCAGTCCGATTGCCGGTGTGTCTTTAATGCCGGTGGGGAATGCATGCTGTGTGCGTAAGGGCAAGTGACGCCAGTGCGAACGATATGCCGGTGTGTAATGCATACCGTACTACACACTTGCAAGTGATGCCGGCGAGAACGATGTGCTGGAACTTCCAACCGCCACACCTATTAATGCTGGTGTTCCACAAGGCTGCATGATATCACCAACGCTGTTTCTTCTGCATATCAATGATATGCTGCAAACCGGTAACATTCATTGATATGCAGACGACAGCACTGGTGATGATTTATACATCGGCCGTGCCAATATTTCTCGGGAAAACGTTGCCGAGTACCGGAACCAACTTGTGTCTGAAGTCGAGTCTTTGTTGAACAAAGTCTCGGATTGGGGGCGACTAAATCTAGTTCAATCCGCAGAAGACACAAGTTTGCGCGTTTACTGCTAAAAAGAACCCCTTTGTCGTATCTCCTCAGTTTTAAGGCACTCCACGTGTTGTCCCAACCATTATCGAAATCATCGGCATCGATATATCGAATGATATGCAGTTTCGTGGTCACTTGGAAGAGAAGGCCAAATTGGCTTCTAAAAAGCTTGGCGTGCTCAGCAGAGCGGGACAGAATTTCATGGCGGAACACCGTTTGCAATTTTACAAGGCACAGGTTCGGCCCAACATGAAATACTGTTCCCATCTCTGGGCAGGGGCTCCCTCCCCAGTATCAGCTCCTTCCACTTGACTGCATCTAGCGTAGAGCAGCTTGAATCGTCGACGACCGAGTTCGTTCCGATCGGCTTGACTCACTGGCACTGCGAAGAGATGTTGCATCTCTTTGCCTATTTTATCGCATCTACCACGGGGAGTGCTCTAAGGAATTGTTCGGACTAATTCCAGTCACCCAATTTCGCCATCGCACATCGCGACAAAACTCGCGATTCCATCCGTATCATCTGGATGATTGGCGGTCCACCACTGTGCGATTTGGAAGATGTTTTCTTCCTCGCACAACTTCCTTGTGGAATCTATTACCACCAGAGATTTTTCCGGACAGATACGACTTAGGGACCTTCAAGAAAAGAGCCTACTCTTTTTTAAAAGGCCGGCAACGCATCTGTAATCCCCTTGGTGTTGCAGTTGTTTATGGCGGGCGTTAGTCACATATCATCAGGTGAGCTGCATGCTCGTTTGCCCCCTCTTCTATAAAAAATATATATAAAATAAACGCATTTTTTTGCCATGACATACACTTCACACACTATTGAGAACGAAACATTCGAAATGAAATTGAAATTACACAAAATTCACAGCTTATTCAGTTAATACGTCAGTAATTAATTGTTGGTAATACAATTCTTCGGCGACAATCTTTACTCTTTGCTATTGTTTCACCACAGACTATTAAGTGTTTGACATTGGCCTTAAAGTAATCACATACATATTCTTTCTTTAACACATTGGCTTTATGAACGTCAACAATATATGACCTAATTCGTCCACGAGACAATTACGTTGGATTATGAACGTAAACAATGTATATATTTTTTTGTTTTATGTATTTGTAACCCATAATATATTAAAATTTTAGCTTTCTGCACTTCTTCTCTATATAATCTTTAATTATGTCAAATCTCGCACTCCTTCGTACGCGTAATATGCTTAAAAAGGCTTACAGTTTTCCCTTCACGTATTAATATAATGTATACTTGGTCGGTCGTCCACTCATTAAAAGGAAAGGTAAGGAAAACGTTTCAATTGTGTCGTTTTTCTCATAAACAAATTAATGATATACCAACTTTGCTTTTCTAAGTAAAAGTACATTGTGATTAAAGTTGAATAAAAACAACTTTATCTCCAAATGTTTTGAGACAAACAAGTAAACTTTAATTATAATTAATTAATCTGTTGTTGGCGTCAACGATTACGGTACGGTTTGAAGAGCGCTTTCAAAGTTCTAAGTTCATAGCTTAGTCATAATAGTACGGAAATTCTATTCTTTGTAGTAATAAATATTTATCTTTGGCATTTATAATGAATTAAATACTTTTCATTTTTATTAATAAACTTCATTAGTAAATTATAAGTATTTACAATTATATGCTATTATCACAGTATTTTAAAATAAGATACTTTTTGTTGAACAAGAGCCGAGACTCATATTACTGGTAACGAGCATTCCATCTCTGTCCTAAGGGGTGATAACGCGTCTACATTTTGATTATTAATCCAGGTGGACGGTGAGCTCATTTATAACTCTTACTATAAAAATGCATATTAAATGTAATAGCCAGTCTATCTCAATAAAGAATTTATTGTCGTTAGTTGCAGTTTAATTTACTTGATCTATAATAGTCTTGTAAATATAGCTATATTCTTGCTCATGTTTTCATGACGGATATGATGTGATTACACGTGTGTATAAATCCAATAAGCATATAAAATGGCAAAGAGCCAAATACCAGGACCTTAAGCAGATAGACACCTGCGCTCTGGAACTTATGAATTTTATGTTATAGCTATATGTATTTACGGTGTAGTGGCGGTGTAAGAATATAAACCATCCCATATCGTCGTGGTAACAATAAAAAATCTCCCCGATAAGCCAATCTATCGGGGACGCCTGTTTATAGCAGTGGTTTTAAATGCTTTAACAGATGGATGAATGATGGATGATCAAGCTAAGACAAACACTGAAAGCGATCAGCGAATTCTGTATGCAACCAGCTTTGCTTTGACGATTTAAAAAAGATGTCACATTCCATATACTCGTAGTTCTCCAAATAAAAAGGGTCCTTTTTCATTTATTTATCTAGTCCCAGTCATAATTTCTTTGCAAAGGCCAATAACCTTTCTTGTTAACCTCCAAGTTCTAATTCTTTCGTATAAGCAAGTCATGAATCATTCATGCGTTCAACCCACACAACATGGTAATTTCTATGACATTCCCGCAATAAACAAAATCCGCATTTACTTCAGACATTAAACGTTTATGTATCGACTTAAATTAGAACGATCGAGTTTTCTTTTATAACATTCGTCTACACTCTACATGTTTTTCGTGTTAACAGTTTTAGTATATTTTTCATTGAGAGCTATAAAAGTTATTTATATTAAAAATAACCTAACCTACCTTAAAAAACTTTACTTGTCATTATGTCTTTATGGCTTAGCATTGAGTTGCGGCGCTAAATGGGCTCGGGTTCGAATCCTGCACGGAACAAGTATTTGTTTGGCCTACAAATAATTGTTCCGGGTCTGGTGGACGAGTATGTACTCGTACTTGCACAATTTATGTGCTCGTTTGTCACCCTTATTCTAAAAATAAAGCTCACGGCAAGCAAATAGCCCCTGGGATATCACGGCTTAACGAATTTGTTAATTGCAATTTTAGTGGTGACTTATTTACCACGTGCTCGTAGAAATGAGGATGTTTTTGCTTTGCAGTGTGAGGTATAAAGACTCTAACTGTATTTTACTTTAGTTTCAGTATTCGGTACCTTGAGGATCACCAGCTGATTAGTGACCGCCAGTACGGTTTCCGTCGAGGTCGCTCAGCTGGTGATCTTCTAGGTTACCTAACTCATAGATGGGCGGAGGCAGTGGAGTCCAAGGGAGAGGCGTTGGCCGTTAGTTTGGACGTAGCGAAGGCCTTCGATCGGGTTTGGCACAAAGCGCTTCTTTCGAAGCTCCCTTCCTATGGGCTTCCTAAGAAATTGTGCAATTGATCACCAGCTTGCAGATCGACATCGCTGTAAACGGTGCATGCTCCGACTACAGTTTATTAACACTGGTGTTCTGGGTGCTGCGTGCTATCACCAACGCTGTTTCTTCTGCATATCAATGATATGTTGCAAACCGGTAACATTCATTGCTATGCGGATGACAGCACTGGTGATGCTCTACACACCGACCGTTTGCGCGTTTACCGCTAAAAAGAACCCCTTTGTCGTAACTCCTCAGTTTCAAGGCACTCCCCTTGTTGCCTCAGCCAGTATCGGAATCCTCGGTGTCGACATATCGAGTGATGTGCAGTTTCGTGGTCACTTGGAAGAGAAGGCCAAATTAGCCTCTAAAAAGCTTGGCGTGCTTAGCAGAGCGGGACAGTATTTCATGCCGGCATACCGCTTGCAACTTTACAAGGCGCAGGTTCGGCCCCACATGGAATACTGTTCCCATCTCTGGGCAGGGGCTCCCCAGTGCCAGCTCCTTCCACTTGACCGCATCCAGCGCAGAGTGGCTCTAATCGTCGACGACCGAGTTCTTTCCGATCGGCTGGGCTCACTGGCACTGCGGAGAGATGTTGCATCTCTTTGCGTATTTTATCGCATCTATCACGGGGAGTGCTCTGAAGAATTGTTCGGACTAATTCCAGCCGCTCAATTTCACCATCGCACATCGCGACAGATACCATCCATACCATCTGGATGATTGGCGGCCCACCACTGTGCGATTTAGAAGAAGTTTTCTTCCTCGCACTACTTCCTTGTGGAATCGATTCTTCAAGAAAAGAGCCTACCCCTTCTTAAAAGGCCGGCAATGCATGTGAAATTCCCCTGGTGTTGCAGTTGTTCATGGGCGGCGGTAGTCACTTACCATCAGGTGAGCCGCATGCTCGTTTGCCCCCTCCCCTATAAAAAAATGCATTAAAACTTGATACATTTTAAGCTAAGACGTTTTTCAATTTTAATTTAAAACTTTTGTAGTTTTTTGTTAATACTTTCATACATTTACACAATTAATATTACTATTCATATAGTGACACTAGAAGAGTACTGACGTATACAGGTTTTCCTATTGTAAGCGTCAGCTGAAATAAAACTGTGTAGAATAAGAAAACATATGGTATTTATTGTTTAAGGACTTTGTATGGTGTGCAAATAAAAATATATTATTATTATTATTATTCATACAATTTTCTTTTAATTATTAGTATTATACAATTTCTATAAAAATATTTTGACAAGAGTATCTGTTGCAGCAAAACCGGAACCGGCTTGAGAGACGACGGCCGCCCAAAGCCGATAAGCCGTCTCAAAGCGGTACGGTAGCATACAAATCGATTATTAATATTTGAACTTTAGAAAATTAAATAAACTGTAGTTGCCAACTCGCCTGTTTAGCATGGCATTTATGGCAAATATTTGCCTTATGAAGCAACCTACTGAGAGGCCTATGTTCAGCAGTGAACTTTGATGGTCTGTAATGATAATGATGGCTTTAATTACAACGCTTCATAATATCTCATTTCATGCAAGATCAGTGTCAAATATCCAATTGGGTCGAAACGTCTATTACCGGCTTAATCCTGTGGCTTTCCTTTGAACTTAATAACTACCCGTACTGCTCAGGGCCAAGCGACCGAAACGTAATAACTAGAATACTGACGGATGGAGATAATTAGACTGTAAGTTTGGCAAATACAGCAATTGTGAATACTGTGATTTAGCTTGTAAATAAGATATTTTATTAAGTTTTTTTTTTAATAGAAGTAAGTAACGTACCATCACGTAGTAGTAAGTCTACTATTTGGCTATACCATGTTTTGTTCATCTTCATCTCCATCAGTCCCCCTCTCTCATTATAGGGACGAAGGATTTATTTTAATAAGGTAAAGCAAGCACACTATCCACCTGATGGTAACTGGATATTGTGGTCCATTGTATTCTCGATTAAGAATAAAAATGTAGATGCGTTATCACCCACGAATACTACGATGGAATGCCTCTTTACCAGTAAAAATAGTTTCCGGTTCTCTACACTCACCATACGAAACACAGCATTATCCTGCTGTTTTACTCTGGTATTCTGTAAGAGCGTAGTCCTACCTAAGTCAAGCCGACTCGTTGTGTATTAACAGACGCGGATTCACGATCGCAGTACCAGGCGTCTCGCGCTGACGATGACGCAATTTGACGCTGCTGCCCGTCGCCAGTCAGGATATTTTATTTCTGGCCTACGCCAGATAGCATATAGACCTTTTTCGGAAGCTATAATATTTTTCTGGCACTTCTCATAGTCACCTTTTACGACACCCACGGGAAAAATAGGATGATTTATTGTCTTACGCCGCCACTACAAGGCAAAGTTTTGTTTTTTAAATTATTCAATTTTATGATGGAGAAGACATTACCAAATTTCAACTGATAAATCTAATTAAAAATAAGCCAAGTTTAGTTGAAATAATGGATAATTAAAGGATACCGGTTGGAAAACACTGTCTTGAACTGCTGAAAATTAATTTCGCCTTAAGCACCATTAACTTTATTTTACCTTATAAATTACTCGATAGAAGAAGAAGTATTAAAACAGACCGTACCTATTTCTGCCGTCATGCATGCCTGATGCATCTATTGTTAGCGGTGTGAAGGGTTATAATAAACAGGCAGTACGGAAATTAAACCTCGTACAGGTAAGTACTAGATGGAGTGACGAAATAGTAAGACATGCAGGATGTCGATAGTACAGGTGGCTCAGGACCGTGTTTCGTGGCATTCCTTGGAAGATGCCTATGATCAGCAGTGGTCTTGCGAAGAACTGTAATTAGGTATGAGGTTGAGGAAGATGACGGAAAGTGAATGGTGACGGCTCCGTGACACAGTGGCTTAGTAGAGTTGTGGCGCTGTGAACCGCGAGTTCGAATCCCGCGCGGAACAAATATTATTTGTACGGCCTATTTTTAGGATGCCTGGATGTTGCCACGATAGAGGAGAAAATCCTTGTTTGGGGTCACGTTTTTTAAATCTTAGTAGAAAGAGGTGACAATGCACCTGTAGTCTTACTTGATTGAAGCTAGCAGGCACGGGCTATATTATCAGTTGCTTAAAATCAGGTAGAATTTTAATCTACAGCTAACAACTGAGTCAATGTAGTGGCCCCTTGTGTAGCGGAGATCTCATATAGTGGCGGTGTAAGAATATCCACTAACTCATAACGAACCGTAGGTAACGTTAGAGGCGACTGAGGAAAACCTGGGCACCAACGTTTTCCTAATAAAAACAGAAAATAAAAAAAACTGTGGTTCAAATATCCTTATGAATCTATCTATAAGGAGGCCTTGAACATAAGCCTCCCTATGGATGAAACAAGCCAATACCATCAAAAAGATATTTTTCTTCTGGGATCGGAACTCTTTCATTGTAGAAAGGCTTTGCCCAAATCGTCACGATGGTACCACGCCACGCACATTTGACGCTACTGTCATCAAAAAACATCACACTAACCGATTTAATAACTTCTTTTAAAACCAACCTTTTATAGGTACGTTAAAAATACTCAAACATATTTTTATGTAAATGGTATGACTTAAGTGAGAAAAGCTTTTACGTATACGGTCTGTATTGTTT
Organism: Parnassius orleans; assembly: GCA_029286625.1. Lineage (NCBI taxonomy): Eukaryota > Metazoa > Arthropoda > Insecta > Lepidoptera > Papilionidae > Parnassius > Parnassius orleans. Next base: position 407,457 of record JAGSMP010000260.1, on the reverse strand, counting down.
ACTCGAAGTTTGTTATCATTCCCTTGAAGCCCAAAGTTTTGAAAGCATAACAAAATAATGGAATTGTTTCTAACCAAAGATATATCCTTAGAGATACGATCTTAAAAGTTTTATCATGTTTATATCAGTCGAGAGAAGTAGAAGGAGTTGTGTTAGTTTCAAATGCAAAAGCACACTAAAAACATAGAAGTATTATGTAATACGTACTAGAAGACACGCCGAGACTTTTCGTTAGCAACTCGCATTACAGACCATTGGCTCAAACGTACTTTGTTTGTGCTATCAAAAGGATTGCCGCACGAATTTTGAACACCGTGTCTGTTCCAGTACGTAGTAGATATTACTTCAATGACTGAAAAGCACTTTTTGGTTACTGAAAAATAAATAGATCTTACCTATTTCTGTCGTGGAGCAACAGTGCACCTAATGTTGTGTTTCGGTACGAATTTTTTTTTTTTTACAAAAATTGAAGGTACAATTCGTTCTGTTCCTGTTCCACATTACACGCTGCAGCTATATTATAGTTTTATGAGATGACTTTATTATATAATGTAATAAATTAAATTTTATTCACAACATAACATCAAATGATATTTACATTACACAATTTATAAAATAAAATATATACTAGAACTATGAACCTAAAACTAAAAACCTTAAAAAAATTGTAATAACTAAAATATATTATTAAAAAGGATTCCCTTTAGGCAAGGTCCCGAAGATACTGGCAGCGTTCCCCCTTTGAATAGCTAAACTAATTCTTTGTCCGAGGTAGCTGCCAGCTCTTCGGTCTCCTGTGACGTCGACTAACCTTTTTGCTATCTCCTTAAAAAGCCTTATAGCGCTAGGACCCCACGGACCAAGGGTCTCGACACCGAATGGGACAAAAACATATTCGGAGCCTAGACCCCTGTATTTGCACCCTTGTTTTATTAATTTTATGGGCCACGTTCTGACAGTAATACCAGTTTAAAATAGCAGCTCAATGCCGTTTCGTATGGTGAGTGTAGAGAACAGGAGACCCTTTTACTGGAAACGAGACATTTCATCTTAGTCAGGGTGACAACGCATCTACATTTTGATTCTTAATTGAGGATATATGTAGATGTCTATGTGTCACAGCGTTCAATTAGCATCAGGTGGACTGTGTTGTCGTTTGTCACCCTTATTCTATAAAAAACACTTCAGTTTTAAGGTTCAAGCCTTTTACAGTCCACCGGATGGAAAGTGGCTACTGCAGCCCGTGAAAACCTGCATTCAACTTAAAACAAAGACGGCTAGACATGCATTGTCACTCCTGAGGGTTAAAATAGAATACGTCACAGCCGGCAATTATATAGGCTCTCTATATATAACCTTCAGACCAAAGCATAGTAGTGTATGCACTGCTATTTAGTAGCAGAAATAGACGGACTCCTAGAAAGAAGAGATTCCTACCAGCAAGGAAAGGAAACCACCACGTAAAAGAACCATCTAGTAAAAGAAGTATTTCTTCTTAAGCCTCAGTAGTAACAACTCATATGTAGCATTAAAGTTGGTTGCAGTTATCCACGGGCTGAATTAGTCACTTACCACTCACTGTTAGCTGTTTTGTTATTCTTACGTCAAAAATACTGGAAGGAACCTAAACTTCACAAAAAAATCTAATTTTATATCAGATCAAATAAATATTTCTTCACGTAATATATAATACCTTCCTCTTTTTGACCAAATTATTGTTTATTATATTGCTAACTGCCTCGTTGGTTTAGTGGTCAAAAGCGCGACTGCTTAAAAATTATCTTCGTTATCATTACAGCGCTTCACAATTCTACTGCTGAACATAGGCCTCCCCCAAGAAACGCCACAAAGCACGTTCCTGAGCCACCCGCGTCCATCGACTTCCTGCGTGTCTCCATCCTCCTATTCTTCATACTCCATCTAATTTTTTTATAGGATAGGGTGACCAACGAGCACACAGTCAACCTGATGGTAAGTGGTTCCTGTGACCCATAGACATCTACATCTATACTCAATAAAGAATCAAAATGCAGATGCGTTGTCACCCGTGAGGACTAAGATGGAATGACTGTTTTCCAGTAAAAAGGGTGTCCGGTTCTCTACACTCACCATACGAAACACAGCAGTGTTAAGCTGCTATTTTACGCTGGTATTCTGTGAGAGCGTGGTCCTTCCCGGTCGAGCCGACCCATTCGTGCTACAACTATACTACTAATATAGCTGCACTATTCGCCTACCGGTACAAAGCTGCCACTCGAGAACCTTTCTTCCCCATCGGTTTTCGGTTCTTCAAGCTATATGGCCAATGGCCACTTCAACTTACTAATCCGTTGGGCTATGTCGATAACTCTGGGTCTACTGCAGATATTAAGAGTGTTGAAAAGAGGCTGTGTCCTTATTAGAGTTGTTTATGAGTTATTATACAGCTCAAGCTGTATAAAGTCTGTATTATGGGATCTAAGTAAGCTTAGGGTTCTTAATCAGAATATGAAAAGTCTAGTATACAACTTTAAGTATTTTGTGACACTTCAATCTGATTTTATCATTAAAGTTGTATAGAAGCTGCTTTTTTTGCATGCTGTCCCTTGCTTATACAGCTATAGTGTTATTATAGTATCACTAAAATCTTATTTCTGGACAATAGTGTATGCAAACTCTCTTCTGAAACTTATTCTTATGATGCCATCATACACTTTTGTAATTACAGCAGTTTTATGACTTCTGTCTATAAGTGATATAAAACTAAAAAAAATAACAGCCATAGTATAACTTTAATCTGTATAAGTGACAGAATATCGCCATTTTGCATGCGTTGCGTGTTTATGTTGTGCTAGTGAACAAAATGAATTTGTTATTATTTGGTGGAAAAAAATAAAAAAATTGGTGCAGTTAAATCATGTTAAATCTAAATTAAATGTATCCAACAATGTTCCCAAGACAAGGTTTTTCATCTTTTATACGTATCTCTAAAGAGAATTATATGTTATGTTGAAAAAAAACTGCTATACAGCGTAAGTAATAAAAATATTATATTATAGAACTGATTAAAAACCAGTGGCTGCATGATATAATCCATACCATACATAGTACAGCTACTAAGACTATAAGACCCTCGAAATACCGTTTAGGCTGTTTAGCAAATTGTCGCCATTTTAAGACCCATAAAAATAAAATTTAAAATATAATTTTGGGAATATTAGACATTAGTCTAAGCCTATACCATTACTTTCAGTTTGACTAATAATCAATGTGCCCAATGTGCCTTCATATCCATTAATTTAATATTTTTTATTATAACCTATACAACCGATATTTAGTTACCGTATTTAGTATTTTGTCCTTATGTTATTTTGTTGGCGTGGCAATTTTTTGATAGAAAACATATACAAGTTTACCGTAAATTTAATTTTGCACCTTCAATTCACCAATTATCACCGTTAAAACTCAAATCCAATCCGAATATAATATTAATATGTTAAATATATGTTAAGACATTAAATGTCGCCATCATTCAATAAACGTTCTTTTTGTTTTATATTTATTTGTGATTCCGTTCAAAAAGCAGTTTAGAACGTTTGCCTTTAAAAGTTACTTATATGACAATATCTGTAGTGTAATAGTTTCCTTGCACATCAAATAACAGCTGTAATACAGCAGTTATACAGCCTCTTTTATGCTTGTACAGCTACTGTACAGTGCTACTAACGCATAAAGCTGCATAATTTGTGCCAATTTTTTACTTACAAGAACTGTATAAGCGCTTATAAAGCTTTTATACAGCCATAAAATACAGCTTCTTGTATAAAAAAGAACTTCAATATAGCTCGTATGCAGCTTGCATGCTGCTTGGGTAGTTGATATTAAACTTCTCTATAAATTTCATAGAATCCCAGTAATAGATAATATACATTTAGTATTCCACGTAAAAAGACCTATCTTATACTTTACAAACCCCTTCCTAGATTATTTTTAAAATACTCGTATGATACACTATTGAAATAAATGTAGATAATCTTGCAATGTAAGTAAGAAGAAGTCAAACGTGCACAAGCGAAGTGTCTAATGGAGGATCATCATAATCATTACAGCCCTTTGGCTATGAACAATCTAATACATATGACTTGTCTGTTGCTTTTAGTTTTGAGGGTTCTGTACTCAAAGGGTAACCAACGGGATCCTATTACTAAGCCTCCGCTGTCCGTCCGTCTGTCTGTCAGCGGGCTGTATCTCATGATCCGTAATAGGTAGACAGTTGAAATTTTCACAGAATGTGTTTTTCTGTTGCCGCTATAAGAACAAATAAAAATAAATTAAAAATTAAAGGGGAATCCCCTACTAGAAACGTGTTTTACGATGGTACGGTAGTAGGGAACACTGATCTGCAGTAGGGAACACTGATCTAGCATGCACTTAATCGATTTTGATATTTATCATTCCTTTATATATGTTTTCTTATTATAAGCCAGTCCTTGACTACCATCCCACCTGGTGGAAATCCAATTAAGAATATTGGCAATTTTGGAACTTTCTCCGTGGTCGTGTGTTCAATACATTTTGAAGGATGTGGCAAACGTAATTATTACTATCGGCTATCGATACTTTAAACCGACGGTTATTGTTAATTTGAAATTTAAAGCTTGAATATAAATATTTAATGCAATTATTGAAAAAAACATCTAAATATGTGAAAGAATTGTCCAATTTTTCGTGATTCCTGCTTTCCAATATTACTTAGATATATTTTATCCATTATATATTTTTATAGATAAAGGGTGACAAACGAGCACAGTCCACCTGATGGTAAGTAGTTGCTGTGGCCCATAGACATCTACATCTATCCTCAACTACGAATCAAAATGCAGATGCGTTGTCACCAGTGAGGGCTAAGATGGAATGCCTCTTTTCCAGTAAAAGGGTCTCCGGTTCGTCTTCATCTATTCTAGATTCTCTCTTCTAGAAAGGGTCTCCGGTTCTCTACACACACCATACGAAACACAGCATGATACTGATATTCTGTGAGAGCGCGGTCCTTCCCCGGTCGAGTGCAACAACTATACTACTAAATAGCTGCATCATTGCGTATATAGAAGAAGACAGTAAATCACACAGTTTTAGCGTAATAAAAGGCTCTTCATTTCCGATGAAAAAACAGACGCCAGCAAATTATTCCACTCCCTTGCTGTATTGCCGAATCACAACATACAGCAAACCGTGATATATTGACATCAAAAGGGTGGACACCCTCAGAACGTAATATCTGATGGGGGAAAGAGTAGGGAGGAATTAAATTATTATTATTTGTTATTTATTTTTATAACTCATCTACATCAGCACGCCGTAACTTACTAAATATTAAAACACCATTGCCATTTTCCGTTACCACCACAGCCTATCAAAAGTCCACTGCTGAACATAGACATAGATGCCATAGCCATAGATGGTTCCATAAGGCGAATAATCGCTATAGTTGCCACGCTTGGCAAGCGGATTGGCAACCGCAGTTTTTTTTATTCAGCTATTATCAGGAAGATTCTACTGCCCATCTCCCGGTTCAGTATAATATGGGGTAGTGGATATTCTTACACTGACATTACACGGTAAAACTGATTTTTAAAACACGACGAAGTTTAAGTACTTCTCTAGCATCAAACGAATATAATGTTCTTTGAACCTTTCTCTCTTACCCCTTTTTCATTTATATCAAACAAAAAGGATGTCTTGAATGAATTTATTAAATTTTAAAAGTAAATCAGTTGGCCTCTTTGTTTCTATTCAATTATGGATATTTTTCGTTTCATTGAAACCAAAGCAAACACTTTGAAGTATTTCCAACTTAAGATCCCTTTTCTTTAAAGCTAATAAAGCGCTTTAATCATTTTCTTTTATTATTTTCCTAAAGGGTTTCTTCCACTTAAAAATTTCTTCTACAAGGAGCTGATAAACTAATTTATAAATATTTAACAATTATTGCTCAGTTTTGTTCTCTTTTATATTAAATTAATTACAAAATATATTTTGTTAAAAATATGGAATATAATAAAAAATTAAGAAACAATAATAATTGTAATAACTGTGCGACTATATCGATAGCTCGATGTTCAATGAACTATGTTCTTTTTCTATTTTACATTTTACGTGGTAGAGCCATGCTGCAGCTATATTGTGGCTATATCACGAATGGGTCGTCAGAACCGAAGAAGGACTACGATCTCAAAGAATACCACAACGATATGGGCCTGGCCCAGACTATACCGTCGAAAACTGCTGTTTTAACCTTTTAGTTACAAATACTCAGATTTGAACTATGGAGTTGGCATATCTCTAAAGATAAAAGCCCCCCTCCCCCCAAAAAGAAATAAAATAGCCGTTATTGCCTGCCAAACATCGTAGTATTTATGAAAATATTAAAATAACAAGCTTCTATTAAGCTTGAGTTATTTGCATGCTATTAAGGCATAAACAACAATTTTAAAATATTTTCTCTGTTTGTTTGTCTGTTTATCCGGGAAAATCTTCGGAATGGCTAAATTGATTGTGATAAAATTTTACGAACCGTCAAAAAACAGTGCCAGAAGGGATCTAGGCTATATTATATCTGAAGGACTTGAAGACTTTTTGAAAAAATAAATGTTAAAATAAATGGTTCTTTGATTATCGCTAATCTAAAGAACGTCACCTTAACAGATTCTATCCAAGCAAAGCCGGGGCAGGAAGCTAGTTAAAAATTAACTATATTATTAATTTGCAAGTGATGTTAATGAATTTGAAATTTGAACCTGAAAGTTTCCAAAGTTGTTTCTTTTATAACTTTAACAATAATGTAATGGGATACTTCCATCCATGAATGAAAGTTTTGTAATTAGATAAGGTATGTAATTAAGAGTGACCGAAATTTTTAATTAAATTCGATTTCTTTTATATAAAGGGAACTGAACTGAAAATTGATATCTCACAAAATGCCAGCGTGAAAATAAATAACAGTATAATACTGCTGTATTTCATAAGTTGAATGATGCGAACCTGAGATCTTTTTCCGGTAACAAAGATTTCATCTTAGTCCTCACGTGTATCAACGCATCCAGATTCTTAATTGAGAATATATTTCTAGAGACCTTCTACCCTTCACTGTATAGAGATGTGCCGCCTTTATGTACATTTTTTTATTTACAAGTTAGATAGTACTTATTTCGCTCGTTAAAATAAGGTCTCTAACGATATTCGTTTATGCTTAGGTTTCTGGTACTAGATCTGTTATTAGAACCGGAAACGGTATATACCATTTCCTTATCGGTATTCTTGAAAACTTTTACCTGTAATTTGAAATCAAAGTTGTATTATTGAGTCAGAACAATTCTGCTCCTGATAATGCTATGACAGCTACCAACCATTGCCACATTTGACAACCAAATTTTACATTTGATTTAATAACCAATTTTACAATATATTACACATTTCTAATGTTTGCGCAGCAATAAATGTTGGTAGGTTTAATATTGCACAAAGTGACATTAAATTTGCTTACATTGCCAAGCACTCTCTCTACCGCTACGAGATACGCACGACAAGCTGTATGACAGAAACAGCGCCAACGTCGAAATGACGAAATGTCTACATGTAAACATACTCGTCAACAAAATTTTATATTTATTGTATTTGTTAGAGTTGTTATATTTTGTGTATTAAATGTCTGCGCATGTTAACTGTAAGTGGAAACGGTGTACCAAGTGCTATGATGGTGATATAAATCTTAGGTTTTGGAACGAAGTTCTTTACCGGACAGTACGGATTTGGCGGATAGGGGACTAGGCGACTAAAAGTATAAGATTTTCCGTCACGACCCCTTCTGACGTAGTGTAGACGGCCTTGGTGGCTATAAGGAATAATATCCATCTCCCTCGCACTTTTTCTTATTAGTAATTCATTTATTTGTATTTGTTAATCAATAATATAATACGTTTATCAATAATAATATACTACGAAAGGAATTTCGTTCCAACCGAGTGTTCCACGACACTCACGCATGTTTTATTTTTTACTCGCATAAGGACCTTGAGTTATTATCGTCATCAACTGCCGTCAAAATCTCCCAAGAACTTCGTAATGTGACGCTACAGCATATTGTGAAGAGTTTTGTGAACAAAATTCAAATTAGTGAACAAAATTCAAATTCATTATTCAAATTAATTAAAAGTTAAAATTAAACGCGATAAAATCCGTAAAAATAGTTTTATTCAATGTGTAGTGTTCGCGTAAATGTAAGAAATCATTATTAACCTGTACACTTTTCTGACAAATCAACTTTCCCCGCTGTCAAATATTTTACCCCATTCCCAATTGGCGCCGCCCTGGTGGCAAAAAGTCGTGGATCGATATTTGACCAAGTGATACAAGATATATAAACAAACATTTGTGTTACCAGTACAAAAACTATGGCAAATATAGATTTAGACTCTGTATCACGGAAAGGAAATTTTCGGTCCTCCTAAGCCTGCTCGGCTTATATCTTTAGAAGAAAGAAAACTCTGTGTAAATTTACATATTCCGTGGCATCTGTTCTCAATAGGAAGGGTGTTAACCTTGCAAAAGAATCTTCAGACGCTAAGTGATTTCATTTATCTTTTCTTAGAAAAAATAAGTCATTCATGTTGTACGAGTAAACAAGATTGAATTTTATCTCTTTCATTAAACGTCAGAGTCAAATTAAATCAACCTAAAGAATTTTTCAGAATTATTCAGTTAGATATTTTGTATATAACATAGAATATGAGCTCTATGTTATATTTTACAATATTTTTTTATAAAATAAGTGTGACAAGTGTCTACTACAACACAATCTACATCTATCCTCGATTCAGAATCAAAATGCACATGCGTTATTACCCGTGAGGACTAAGATGGAATGCCTCGTATCCATTAAAAAGGTTATCCGGTTCTCTACACTCACCATACGAAACACAGCCGCATTAAGCTGCTATTTTAACCTGGTATTCTGTGAGAGCGTGGTCCTTCCCCGGTCGACCGTCCCGTTCGTGCTATAATCGTAATATATTTGCAACATGGTTCTACCAAGTATACACACATATAATATAATATAGTAGCTCTGGGGCTAAGCGCTCGCCGATAATTTCGCAATATGAGTTCGAATTCGCGGGCAAAAAGGAAGTTGCTAATTGCAATTTTAATTGCTGATTTATCACGTGTTTGGCGGTAAAGGAAAACCTGCATGTCTGAGAAATAATATATTTCTAGGAAACGTTAAGTCCGCCTACACAAACTGGAACAGTGTGCAATTACCAAATTGCATTGCTGCCGGCGGAAGGCTTAGCCTCTGGAGGTACCACGCTTCTAATACCTTCAACATCCTCTCTGAAATGAGAAGAGACCAGTACCTGTAGGTAGCTGGTAACTTTACATACTTTACACATACATATTTGTCCGGTGCGGGTGTCAAAACTGCGACTTGCCAGTGCCTAACCCCGCTCATACACCATCGACCATGATTGACAACCACAGAATGGGGCATGATTGTCACAATAATTGCGCGGCTGCCCACACAATCGTGTATCCTACATATTTGTATTGTCATCTGCCCGAGATGGACGTTGAAACAGTAGCAGCTGCTGCTTTTTATTTATTTAGTTTATAATATAACTATTATTGTAATGTAGACCATAACAGAGTGGTGGAAAAAAAAAGAAAGTTGTTCTATTTTTACTTGTTCTGTTTCGCTGTATGTTAACTCTACACCGAAATAGAACAAGGTAAGTTTATGGAGCATCGGCGTTCGGCGATCATGTAGACGCGCGCACGATCATGGCCGAACTTCCTTTGATGTTTGTCCGAAAAACCGACACAGCGGCCATTACGCTCGATCATTACCGATCATGGGCAGTTGTAGGCGATTATGCCCTCTACGATCGTGATCGCTAGAATTCGTTCGATCATGGCCGATGGTGTATAGGCCCCATAAGAATCCGTCTGGGTAGGTTACCAGCCTGTTACCTATTTCTGTCGCCAAATGGCAGTGCCTCCTGCTGTCTTCTGGCCAGCAGCAGCAGCAGCAGCAGTATAGAGCCTATATAATTGTATAATTACAGGCTGTGAGGCTTTTCGTTTTTTTTTTTTTAATAGAAATAGGGTGACAAACGAGCACACAGTCCACCTGATGGTAAGTGGTTACTGTGGCCCATAGACATCTACCATCACGTGGACTGTAAGTTCGTTTGTCACAATTATTTGAATAAAATAAAAAATATATTACAAGTACAAACTAACGTCTAGAATGACATCTAAGTAGTTACATTAAATTCTTTATACCTTAGGGGTGGAATATTTTCTTCAAATTTATATGGAGTCACTCTAAAGTAACACCTATTAAATTAAAAGAATCATCAAAATCAGTTGATAATTTACGTAGATATCTTGTAACACACATGAAAAAAATAAAAGAAAAACTTGTGCAAATTAAGAATGTCTTCCTTTCTTGAAGTCAAATAAAATGATTATATAAAGGTTACATAAAAATACTTTTCATGGGTGACACATTCAAAATTAGATTCCGACTTCTCAACGGAACTTTTCAGCGGAACCCTAATAAAATTTTGAACTCGCCCGCATCGTTATCAGAGCTACACTTTACATTCAAAGGTTTTCACACAGTATTTAAAAAATCCTTTAATCTATATAGGAATAAAGTAAATGTATATACATAATACTAAAGTGGTTTTAACAGTGTAAGAATATCTACTCGTACTACCTGATATCGTCTAGTCGGTGTCGGAAGAGGTGACAGAGGAAACTGAAACAGGAGATGGGTCCTGATATACATACATACATATAATCACGCCTCTTTCCCGTAGGGTAGGCAGATACCACTTCTTTCCACTTGCTACGATCCTTACATACTTGTTTCCTTCGTCCACTTTCATTATTCCTTCATACATGCTCTTCGGTTTATGCTGATTTGGTCTAGAAACGTCCTCCTAGGTCTACCAACACTTTCATTCACACTCGCCTTATACACTTTTTCGTCAATCGTTCTTCATTCATTCTCTCGACATGGCCAAACCATTTCAGCATACCTTTTCAATTTTGTCACTACATCTTCTTTCAGACCACAACGTTTCCTTATCTCACTATTTCTTATCCTGTCACTCAATTTAATTTATACGGGTATGCGACCCCGGCTTCCTAGCTATTACTGTCCTATCCTTGCCCTCCTAGGCGGTAATATCCTACATTTCCTATTTCCCACTTTAACACCAATCTTCCTTGTCACACCACCTATCCTTCCTTTCCCTATTCCTACCCTCTCCGGCAATCCAACGTCTGCCGCGCGGATGGATGCATGGCTAGGAGCAAGCCTAGTCGTTAGCGTGCCACACTGCCCTGGGACCGGGCGACCCCAGAATTAGGCCAGCCTTACCCTGGCATGCGGGGCTCTGCTGGGGGACAAACCTTTCCTCGCTATTCGTGGGAACTTCTGATATAAACTCAAAATCATAAAACTGCGGTTACCAATCTGCTAACCTAGTGTAGCAACTATGGCAAAATTCGTTCTATGAGGCAATCTATGGAGGAGGCCTATGTCCAGCAATATACTTTTATATGCTGTTATGAAATATAATTGATAATGGACATAACACACATATATATTATATAAAAAACTGACGTTAACAATATATCAGTCACTAGCTTTTCGTTTATAACGAGATTATATTTAATTTACTTATTTCCAAAATTATTTTGCCTTACAATAACTTAATCCTTACAATAAAACAATAATGACTTCAATTGTATCACTTTTATTTTGAGAAGCGAGCTACTGGATCCATCCATTCCATAACAGCCTATAAAAGTCCACTGCTGAACATATGCCTCCTCTATAGATTGCCTCATAGGGGGGATTTCGCCATAGTCGAAACGCTTAAGGAGCGGGTTGTCAACCGCAGTTTTTTTTATTATTTTTAGTTATTATCTGGAAAATACTGCTGCCCTTCCCCTGTTTCAATTTCCCCCTGTCGCCTCCCACGACACCCACGGGACGATTTGGGGTAGTGGATATTTTTACACCGCCACTACACGGCAAGCTACTACTAAGGAGCTACTGGATAATATCAATCAAAATTCTTATAGGTAGTATTTTAAAAATTATTTTAAACAAGATATTTCTAGAACATTATAGTTAAAACAATAGAAGGCATGACCTATTACGCTAAAACTTTAACGACCTCCTACGAACTCTCCCAAGTCAGTCATTATTAAAACAAAAAGATGTTTTCATAAAGTTGTTTACAACGCAACGTAACACGCACCTAATTTGGAATTAATCAACTCTCAAGGGCTTCCTTAATTAAAGTTGATAGGAGATACGAGCTTCGTGCGTCACTGTCGACCCTTATAATGACAGTTTGAGCTATTTATTCATATCTAATTATTAATTTCGCAGCTTGTAACTAAATCTCTTGTTTGGTTAATGATTTGATTATTTTACATTACACTATGCTAATTTGCTAATTAAACTTGAGATCGTATACACCCGTCATAAGACATATTTACTAAAATTGGTAAAATTTATATTTCGCTTCTAATATTGTAATAATAATAATGACCCCAAAACCGAATTTCGGTCACAGCGCCGAGTCTCAACGCAACTAGCCATCTGCGCAGGACAGGATTATAGTGTAAGAGTGTGTGCGCAAGCACAGGTGCACTCTCTATTCCCTCGCTCTGAGTCCGATGGGACCACAATCTATTACGCAAAAGACCAACTGTTTTTTTTAGAGGCACGGGATTGAAACTACACCAACTTCCTGGCTCTCAGCTGTTACTGAGAATTTCTTGACAGAAAAACCAAATAACTAATTTCGGCCTGACCTGAGATTCTACTGGATCTCTACTACAATGAGTCAGTCAATAATGTATGTTTGAATATACCGTTTGTTTTGCAACACTATATAGAAGACCACACAATAGATTATTTAACACAACAATACAACAATATTATGAAAGTTATGGTAAGCAAGGTTTTCATTAATTCAATATCACAATGCACAAGAAGTTTTCACAATAGAAAATAGAAACATCTAATGACGTCTTATATAATAACATTCAAATAGTATGAGATAGTTGTATCATAGTATAATTATACCTATGTAGCTATGTGTATCTTAAGTAATAAAAAAGTAATGTCTCAAATATTTTTGATTTCTTATGTTTACGCGAACACTACACATTTTAAATGAAACTAGTTTTACGGGATCAAATCAAATCACCGCAGAATATAAAATAAGTTTATATACGCGATAAAATGTACAAAAACTAGTTTCTACAAAATATTTTTATAGAAGTAAGGAATATTTATTTATTTATAGCACAACCTCATCGTATATATTAACATCCACAATTACCAAAAAAAATTTAAAAGAAACATAAACTGATATATTATGTGAAAACACCGGTGTATGCTACATTAACCTAACATAGAATTACATAGAGTGCAAGCACAAGAACAGAATAACAAGGAGTAGACTCCTGTCTTGAAGAGAGATGGTGGAACTTAGCGTAATTAATTCGAACAACTCCTCAGAGCACTGCCCGTGGTTAATTCGATCGATAAAATATGCAAAGACAAGCAATGTCTCTTATCAAGGCCGAGGGATCAAGCCGATCAAAAAGAACTCGGCCACATGGCAAGTGCGTGCCGAGGTCCAAAATCTATAGGATGGGTTGGCTCGACCGGGGAAGGACCACGCTCTCACAAAGTACCAGCTTAAAATAGCAGCTTAATACTGCTGTGTGGTGAGTGCAGAGATCCAGCGAACTTTTTATAGTAATTCGAGTATTCCATCTTAGTCCTCGGGATGAAAACTTAATTGAATTTTGATTCTTAATCGAGGATATTTATAGGTGTTTACGGAACACAGCATAAACTTACCATCAAGTTGACATTATAAAAATAAGTCTTATAAAAACTTGTCGTAATTGTCCATATGTAATTTATTTATGTAAAACGCATCCACGAAACAGGATAAATTTCTAATATAAGGGTAATTTATTTAAAAAAATACTATTTACAACTAGCTACAAAACCTAGGCTAAGCCAAGTGCATTTTTATGTATGGTTCGCAATTATTCAACTTTGTAACCGGGCTTTATTCAGCTTTATTCAGTAATTGAATGCATACTCCCAATACTATAACAAATACTTACCACATTTCTAAGATATTTCCTAGACCATCTGTGGCTCTATTTTAATGACTTACCTTACATAGTAGGGGATAACCATGATATAGTATTATTTGCTGATGACACTTCTTTAATTTTCAAATTAAGACGACAATTAACAAAATATGACGAAGTAAATAATGCTTTATCTAAATTAGTAAATTGGTTCAATGTTAATAATTTGCATTTAAATGGCACTAAAACGAAATGTATAAAATTTATGACTCCAAATGTCAAACAATTAAATACTAATGTGATTTTAAATGGGGAGGAACTGAGTCTTGTAGATACCACCATTTTTCTTGGAATCACACTAGACGCGAAGCTTCAATGGAGCCCCCATATATCAAAACTAGCAAGCAGACTTAGTTCTGCAGCATATGCTGTAAAAAAGATTAGAAATCTTACCAGTGTTGAAACAGCTAGACTAGTTTACTTTAGCTATTTCCATAGCATAATGTCGTATGGTACTTTGCTATGGGGACACGCAGCTGACACTGAAATTATATTTGTTTTACAGAAGAGGGCCATAAGAGCAATTTATGATTTAAAGCCTAAAGAGTCGCTGCGACAAAAATTTAAGGAAATTAATATATTAACTTTGGCCTCTCAATACATTTATGAAAATGTAATGTACGTACACAAAAATAAAAGTAGTTTTACAAAAATAAGTGATATTTATTCTGTAAATACTAGGAACAGACAAAAGCTAGTAGTACCAATTACTCGACTCCACCGAGTCAGTAATTCATTCTTGGGGCGATTTATACGCTTTTACAAGAAAATCCCAGAAAATATACAAAATTTGACCTGCTCAAATATCAAAAATCTTTATTAAACAAAGGTTGTATAAAAAGAGTTATTATAATATTAAAGAACTTATGGATGATAATAACCCATGAGAATGAGGTGATCGCTACCAAGCATTTTCTAATTTGTTTTGTGTGGTTAATTGTGTAACATACATGATTGTAAGCTGTTATTTTTTTTAAAAAAGTCCCGCTGGGTTTCTTGCTGGTTCTTCCTAGGACAGAGGTTTGTTTTCGAACCAGTGGTAATTAAACAAAAGAGTGACTTTCAATAAGTATTATTTATAATCTATATTAAATAAAAAAGTTTCTGTTTCTGTTTCTATAATTTAGATTATGGCTTTAATAGATAAAATTCTGGAGTGCGTGAATGAATATTTTTACGAGGACTCCTTTTTTGCCTAGGTGTAAGCCTGGGAAGGTACCACCCCCTTATCCATTTCTACCACCAAATAGCAATACGTGCAATACTGTGTTTCAGTCTGAAGGGTATAGAGAGCCAATATAATTACAAGCTGAGAGTCACTACATTTTTATCTTCAGAGGTGACAACGCATCTGTAGCCTTCTTTATTTGAAGTTGGCTGCCATTGGCTGCAGTGGCCACTTACCATCAGGTAGACTGTGAAGTGACATTAAATGTATAATAAATATATTCGCGTTAATAATATAAGAAATCATAATGTGCAGTAACACTTCTATTTTTGTAAAATATTGTAGTATATCACTTCATATAATAATTAGATTATTTTTAAATATATATAGGATTTTTTAAATATAACTTAAAAATATAGTTGTGTAACTTATCCCCAGATGTGCCTTAATCCCCACGTTTGGAAGCAAGATTGACGATTACAATACCAGACGTCCTGGCATCTTTGAGGTTGCTGCCCATAACCGGCTTGGATATTTAACATCTGTTATCTGAGGCCATAAGTTCATCCTGACATTTCCCACAGTCGCCTCTTACGACACCTTCGGGATGAAATAGGACGATTTATTATCTTACGCTGCCATTACGCTGCTAATCTAACAATCCGATTACCCCATTTTATTTCTTTCACAGATAAGCCGAGAAGAGATGCCCTAACTCACGCCTTCTCATTAAGCTGTCCTGCTACTAAAACTAAGAAACATGTCAACATATATTAAAAGATAGCTGAAGAAAAAACACAATGGCTTCACAAGACAAAGACTGGGTTGATTATTTAAGCGTGCAACAGAACAATACAATAGCCCACGTAAAACTGAGTTAGAAAATGGAATAGATGGATCCAATGACGTCACAAATCTTGCAACATTGCGCTTGAACTACAGTCTGTATGATAATGAAACTGGCTTCCCTGCGTATTCCAACTTTACAACGGATGACTACTGTTCATCAAATCATTCGCACGTATATTTAAATGTCACTTGCGAATTTCCAATAAACTATGCTGAACCGATGTACGGGTAAGTTTACTTGAATTTTATTTATCACCACATAGAATGTAATATGATAGGTCTTAGATAGATAGATAGATAACAGTTTATTGTACGCCAAAAAATAACATAAATATTAACAAAAAACTAGAAATAGAAATGTGGTACAATGGGCGGTCTTATCGCTAAGAGCGATCTCTTCCAGACAACCTTTGGATGGACAGGATTGCAAGAAAACAATAAAAACATGTATGTGGTTTGGCGACAAAAATAACATTATTTTTATTAAAGCCATAAAATAGAAATATAGGATGGATATATAAGTATATAAATAAGATAAATACATACATACTTATTAATATATATGTATATATATATATATACATGTAAATATATACTTATATAAATATATAAAAGTACAAATATATACTTTAAAACTATTACATATAACATAAATGTGCCATACATATAAACAAATAGTGTAACTAGATAAAGGTAGAGTAATTATATACAAATGAACTTGATAGAATCAAAGTTGAAAAAAGTAATATTACTAAGAAACATGTACATGATTACTTTTAAGATGATGGATAGGTCTTAAGATCAACATGGACAAAACAAAGATCATGTTTAATGTCCATGTCACATCTATGTCGGTAGTTGTTGGGAGCACTAAGCTCGAAGTTTTTGACGAGTATGTTTACCTGGGACAAATAGTCCGACTAGGTAAGTCCAACTTCGACCGAGAGGTCAATCGATGGATTCAACTCGGTTGGGCAGCATTCGGGAAATTACGGCACATCTTCTCGTCAAGTATACCTCAAAACTTGAAAACGAGACGGTACAACCATCACTGCTGGCCGGATGAGGAAGCTAAAGGTCGCTCAGCGAGCTATGGAGAGGGCTATGCTTGGAGTTTCTCTGCGTGATAAACTTAGAAATGAGGATATCCGCAGTAGAACCAGAGTGACCGACATAGCCCAACGGATTAGTAAGCTGAAGTGGCAATGGGCCGGCCATATAGCTCGAAGAACCGACAACCGTTGGGGAAAGAGGGTTCTCGAGTGGCGGCCTCGTACCGGCGGACGAAGTGTAGGGTGTCCCCCCCCCCCCCTAGATGGAGTGACGACCTGGTAAGACATGCAGGAATTCGATGGATGCAGGTGGCTCAGGACCGTGCTTTGTGGCATTCCTTGGGGGAGGCCTATGTTCAGCAGTAGAAAATATATTTCGAAGACATGTAAAGATCACCAACATGCATTGGGGCAGTGCAAAGACATTTTCTTGCCCTAAAACTCTTCCATAGATGAGAGGAGGCCTGTGCCCAGCAGTGCTGGCTGTAACTTTAACTTTAACTTTTAGAATATAATAATACCCTTCAGACCAAATTTCGGTCACGATGGCCTCTAACTCAACGGAGACCAACTATATGCACAGGAGAGTATTATAGTGCCTGAGTATGCGTCTGAGTGTATGTGTGAGCACAGGTGCACTCACTATTCCTTCAATCTCATAGTCCAATGAGACGACAAACCGACACGACCGGAAAAAGATAAGGCGCAGGACCAACAGCTTTACGTGCTTTCCAAGCACGCGGGTGAAACACCACTAACTTCCTGATTCCGGCCACCTACTGTAATTCTTTTTAGACGGAAAAACTGATATTATAATAGAATAATAATAATATAACACAGAAATATTTCTGCCATTCGGTGGTGGCTTAAGTATCTATTACCCGATTTTGTCACGTCATGTCGTGTCATAAGAGGCGACTATAGAAAATCCTAAAAAAATATCATGTCGTCGATAGATGGCGGTATAAAAATCTCGTTTATTCCAGACGTAAGCTGATCAGATCAGCGATGGGAAGCAACGCCAAAAGTGCGAGACGTCTGGTACTGCGAACGCAAATCCGTATGCTAAGCATAGCGATTAAGGCAAATCCCTCCTTCTATGAGAGTGCCCCATGTGTGGCGTTAACATCCTGCATAATGTCCTGCTGACCAAATTTCGACCACGGCGGCCAGTCTGAACGTGATCTGCACTGGACGGGATTATAGTGCAAGGGCGTGTGCGCAAGCACGGGTGCACTCTATTCCCTCACTCTCATAGTCTGACTCGACTGTAGAGAGATCAGGCGCAGGACCAACGGCTTTCTGTGCTAGTCCCGTATAATAGCAACTAAATTCAAATATTTTTATTCAAAATTGGCTTCTACAAAGCACTTTTTGAAAGTCAAACACGAACAAGAAACGAGTCCCTACTGTGGGGAGATCTTGTGAGAAGAAGCGACAAAAAACTCAAACTATTTTACGCTGATATTTGGTCGAATCTCTCTAAACAAATGACTGTCTCTTATCTATATATCCTTTTTCCTGCAGATATATCGCGCCGTTTCTTCTTGCTACCACCACCGTTGCTAACACGCTGATTGTCGTGGTGCTATCGCGTCGCCACATGCGAACCCCCACAAACGTTGTGCTGATGGCGATGGCATTGTGCGACATGTTCACGATGCTGTTCCCCGCCCCCTGGCTGTTCTATATGTACACGTTTGGGAATCACTACAAGCCACTTAGTCCTGTTCGAGCGTGTCAAGCATGGAATTATATGAATGAGGTAAGATTTTTCAGAATTTTATTATAGTTGTTTTAGTACTGTTGTGTAAATTTCTAGCTTATCTATACAATAGCTTTAATGAACCGTGTTGTGACAGCCTTTGACCATCCAATACCCAATATCTTAGGTGTTTAAATGTAGTCGACGTGGAAACACCAAGAAGATCTCAAGGCATCCGATAGATGTCATTATAATTCCATATATAACTCCACCCCTGGAGAATCCCTCGCTGAGCATCCACGATCAAGCTACTCCACTCCTGAGCGTGGGTGCTCAGGCTGCCCCGCGTATTCTGGGGGGAGGGGGGCAAAATTCCGCTCGCGACTAATACTGCTCGGGGCAAGCGGAGCAATAAGACCAAAGCGACCCCTGTCATGCTATCCGTGAATTTTTGCAACATCAGGGAACTTTATTCCAACCTTAACGCTGTCCACTTCCATCTAGAGACGGCGAAGCCGGCCTTACTCTTTAACCGAGACTCAGGTGTCCTCTCCGGCTGATACTTCATATCTCTCCTACCCGGGGTATAAATTAGAACACTCCTTTGTGCCCCGGGCTGGAGTTTGCGTATACGTCAGAGAGGACATCTGTTTTCCACGCCTCGGCAGTCTTGAAGGTACGGACTTCTCCATTCTATGGCTGCGCGTAGACAGCGACGACCATCCCCGCGTCTACGGGTGCCTCTATAGGTCCCATAGCGGTAATGCCGAAACAGACCGACTCATCGACCACGTCCAAATGGCTACAGATTCCTTGTTACAGCAGATCCCATCCGCAGAGATCGTGATCCTTGGCGATTTTTACGCCCACCACGCCGAATGGCTCGGTTCACGTTCAACCGATCATGCGGGGAGATCTGTTTATGACTTTGCTTTGGCATATGGTCTTACACAGCTGGTTACTTCGCCTACGCGGATTCCAGATGTGGAAGATCATGCACCTTCCCTGTTGGACCTTCTGCTGACCTCTCATCCGGACGGATATCAGGTTTCCGTTGACGCTCCTTTAGGCTCGTCGGACCATTGTCTTGTCCGGAGTGTGGTGCCACTCACACTAACGTCAAGGTTGCATTCTGCAGGCTACCGCTGTGTTTGGCACTATAGGTCGGCCGATTGGGATAGGATGCGGTCTTTTTTTGCATCCTACCCTTGGGGGCGGGTTTGCTTCTCGCCGGAAGATCCCAGCGTTGTTGCTGATTCTGTTGCTGATGTGGTACTTCAGGGTATGGAACTTTTTATTCCATCCTCTGTGGTGCCCATCGGGGGCAGATCCCAGCCATGGTTTGGACGCTCCTGTAAAGTAGCATCATGCTATAAGCAGGAGTGCTACCGGGCCTGGGCTGACGCATCAACATCTCGGGATGTAAGCACCAGCGCTCTTAAAAAGAAGTTCAATTCCGCCTGCAGGTCCTTCAAAGAGTCATTGCCAAGGCAAAGTCTGAGCACATCGGCAGAATTGGCGAGAAGCTAGTTCACCTTTTTTTTATATTCAACCCGTGCATTCTGGTCTCTCGCCAAGGCTGTCTAAGGGAACTTCGGTTAGCCATCTCTACCATCTCTGCACAGAGAGGACGAATCACTGGCCCATGCCGCAAAGGAGAAAGCCGATTTGGTAGGCTCTCTCTTTGCGTCCAACTCGACTCTGAATGACGGGGGGAACACACCGCCGACCATCCCGCGGTGTGAGTGCTCCATGCCGGACGTGCGGTTTACACAGTGCTCTGTTCGCAAAACACTCCTCTCCCTGGACGTCAGCAAGTCGAGTGGGCCTGATGGAGTCCGTCTCATTGTGCTGAAGACGTGTGCTCCGGAGTTGGTCCCGGTTTTAACGCGTCTTTTCCGGTACTCCTACTCCCAAGGCGTAGTCCCGAATTCATGGAAGACAGCTTTGGTCCACCCGATCCCTAAAAAAGGCGACCGCTCAGACCCGTCCAACTACAGGCCTATCGCCATCTCCTCCTTGATCTCCAAAATAATGGAGTCTATTATAAACTGCCAGCTCATGAGGTACCTAGAGGATCACCAGCTGATTAGTGACCGCCAATATGGTTTTCGTCGTGGTCGATCAGCTGGTGATCTTCTGGTCTACCTGACTCATAGATGGGCGGAGGCAGTAGAGTCCAAGGGGGAGGCATTGGCCGTTAGTTTGGAAATAGCGAAGGCCTTCGATCGGGTCTGGCACAAAGCGCTTCTTTCGAAGCTCCCTTCCTATGGGCTTCCCGAGAAATTATGCAATTGGATCACCAGTTTCCTTGCTGATCGGAGCATCAAGGTCGTAGTAGACGGTGCATGCTCTGATTACAAGCCTATCAACGCTGGTGTTCCACAAGGCTGCCTGCTATCACCAACGCTGTTTCTCCTGCATATCAATGATATGTTGCAAACTGGCAACATTCATTGCTATGCGGACGACAGCACTGGTGATGCCTTATATACCGGCCGTGCAAATATTTCTCGGGAAAACGTCGCCGAGTACCGGAACCAACTTGTGTCTGAAGTCGAATCTTTGCTGAACAAAGTCTCGGATTGGGGGCGACTAAATCTATTCCAGTTCAATCCCCAGAAGACACAAGTTTGCGCGTTTACCACTAAAAAGAATCCCTTTGTCGCATCTCCTCAGTTTCAAGGCACTCCCCTTGTTGCCTCAGCCAGTATCGGAATCCTCGGTGTCGACATATCGAGTGATGTGCAGTTTCGTGGTCACTTGGAAGAGAAGGCCAAATTGGCCTCTAAGAAGTTTGGCGTGCTCAGCAGAGCCGGACAGTATTTCATGCCGGCACACCGCTTGCAACTTTACAAGGCGCAGGTTCGGCCCCACATGGAATACTGTTCCCATCTCTGGGCAGGGGCTCCCCAGTACCAGCTCCTTCCACTTGACCGCATCCAGCGCATAGCGGTTCGAGTCGTCGACGACCGAGTTCTTTCCGATCGGCTTGACTCACTGCCACTGCGTAGAGATGTTGCATCTCTTTGCGTATTTTATCGTATCTACTACGGGGAGTGCTCTGAGGAATTGTTCGGACTAATTCCAGCAGCTCAATTTCACCATCGCACATCGCGACACAACTCGCGATACCATCCATACCACCTGGATGATTGGCGGTCCACCACTGTGCGATTTAGAAGAAGTTTTCTTCCTCGCACAACTTCCTTGTGGAATCGATTACCACCAGCGATTTTTCCGGACCGATACGACTTAGGGACCTTCAAGAAAAGAGCCGTTTTTGTTTTGATTTGAGTTGATTTTTTTAATACACTTTGAACATGTCTTTAACGTCATATTCTTCAACGCACACTACAAATTTGACCACTATACTCCTTTCTAAAAGGCCGGCAACGCATCTGCGATTCCCCTGGTGTTGCGGTTGTTCATGGGCGGCGGTAGTCACTTACCATCAGGTGAGCCGCATGCTCGTTTGCCCCCTCTCCTATAAAAAAAATAAAAATAAAGGTTTTCACCTGCCGCCATGCTATATCTACTCTGCAGCACGAAAGGGTCTGCTCGACTGGGGAAGGAGACCAGCGTAAAATAGCAGCATAATGCTGTATGTGGTATGGAGAGTGTCGACATCCGAAGATACTATTGACTGGTTAGAGGCCATCTTAGTTCCCAAAGGTATGGCTTCTGCGTTTTGATTATTAATCAAGGACGGTTTTCGTTGTATTATAGATTCAGTGTATGAGCCTCAGTTTCCACTTACCATCAGTTTTTTTTTTTTACAAAACTGAAGGGAGAAACGAACTTATAGTCCATCTGATGGTAAGTAACTACTGCCATCCATGAACATTTCCAGCCAACTTAGAACAAAGAAGGCTACGATTTTCACTCCTCAGGAGTAAGCAAAGGTCCTCAGTTTACCACAATGTTTCCTTCCTTCCTTCTTTGTCTCGATTGTAAGAAATAGAAGTAAAATACCTAGGCCGACGACAAGAAGCGGCGTCATTTGTGTGGACAGTTTTGTTCCATGTTATTAGTGTCGCTTTTTACACAGCAACTAATTTCGGCTTCCTTTTGTTAAAACTTCTGAAGCATTGACGTCAAAGTCTTCTTCTTGTTTTATTAATATTAAGGTGAAAATGTGACCGTGTAGTGGCGGTGTAAGAATATATAACACCCCGTGGGTGACGTAAGAGGCGGCAGATTGAAACAAACCAAGAAACGGGCAGCGGCGTCTTCCTAATACCAAGTAAAAATAAAAAAACAGCGGTGGCCAGCCCAAAGCGACTATGGCAATCTATGGGGAGACCTTTGTTAAGCAGTGGGCTTTAAATAGGCTGTAACGAAGAATGTGACGAAATAAAATACTTACGTTTTTTCCATACAATGCTAAAAGTAGACCGTTTTGTAAGAAAAATATAAACAGGATTATGGCTCTCTCTCCCTCTCTCGAAAAATTCAACTAATTCGACGATGCCGCCGCGTTTTAAATGCCGCGCCTTTTCACATACACAGACTGACTATTAGCTCCTTAATAACGGTTCCTTTTGCGTTATTTAGGTTTTGCCCGCTATCGTATCCTTAACTAACTTTGTAAATGGCCCCATAGGGAATCGAGTTTGACGCCTCTGCCGAAAAATGCTAATTGGTATAACTAACGAATGTTCAGTTATTTACATTTCACCTATCAGTATAGTAAGACAGGGCGGTGCCACTCGTATTTTTACTACCGTAAGTTATTTAAATGCTTTAGTCAAATGATTTAATAGGAAATATAATATTTAAATATAAAACATTTATATTTATATAAAAATATCATATCTTTATAATAATACGTAAAGAGATAACTTTGTACTACTATTTTTGCATATTGCGCGCATAGAGGAGTGTGAAATTTAGCATAATTAAAGATTATATTATGAATAATGACTGCAGAAATCTAAAATTTATAAATATGTGTTACAAATACATTATATTCAATAGATTAAAACATTCATTGTTTACGTTCATATTGCCACTGTCAAACACTTAATAGTCTGTAGTCAAACAGTCGCACAGATTAGAGATTATCGCCACAGAATTTTAAAACATTGGTGACAGATAATTTCTAACTGAATTGATTGACTTAATGAGCTGTGAATTTTGTGTAATTATAAATGTTCCTTTTTATACAGTATATGGAGTGTATGTCAAGGTATATTTTATATACCTTGACATACACTCCATATACTGTATATTTTATATTTCATTAACTTTGTAATGGCGGTGTAAGAATATACACTACCCTATATCGTCCCGAGGGTGTCGTAAGAGGCGACCGAGGGAAAATGAAAGAGGAGATGGGCAGCAGCATCTTCCTGATAACAACTCATTAAAAAAAACTGCGGTTGCCAAACCGCTTGTCAAAATGGCAACTATGGCAATATCCGTTCAGCAGTGGACTTTTATAGGCTGTAATGGATGAATGGATATTAGATATCTGTGTTTTATATATCTATGTACAGTTGATAGAGAACCACAGCTTGCTTTATATACAAACTTAAAAATTATTGTCGAATTTTGACCACCAATAGTAAATATAATTACATATACAATTAAATATATTATAGAACGCTAACAACAGAGAATATAGAAAAGAGATAGCAAAATACTTTTTAGCATGTTTAAATAACTAACTATAAATCTATTTTATCGCAAGTGTATACAGCTACGGAACAATATCCCTATATAACGTTATTGCAATAAAATGCAATAAAAATCGGTGTACCGTGAACAGGGAGTCCCGTGCACAGTGTTATCAAACACGGATGTCAGTTAAACACGTTGGAGTGGAAATATTATGGTAATTTATAAAGCTCAAAATAGTAGCGGATCACTTTAATTGGGTATGAAATACGAATTTTACTCTAACAAATTTCTCGTTCGTGTTATTTTTGGATGTGTAGTGGTAGCGTAAGAGATTTCAGCGTTTTAATTTTAAAGAAATATTGCTTACGATATACGTTATTAGTAGTGATAGACGTAGGTAGTGCCATTTTGAGTTAATGAACTTGAATGATAATGTTAATATGTACATGTCCCGGGATTCCCGGTGATATTTTTCTGAATGTCTGAAGCTAAACTGTTTAAAATATCATGAGTACGCATGACGACATATCAAACTACTCATTACAGGTATAAACTGGTCCCGCGGTGCTGTTTGCCATATTACTGATCAATAGGCGGGATCTTATTATAATGGAAATGGGTAGCTTGACATGTCGTCATGTGTACAACTACAATGGCTTTTCAATGCTCGTCAATATTAAACAAATTCGTATGTTACAAATCGTAAGAAATCACCTTGTCTGTTGTTCGTTCGCTTATAATATAATTCAGTTTCTCAACTTTAATAAATAAGTAGTAGTAGTAGTACGAGTATAATAAAAGTTGATAAACTGTATCTTCTCAATCTCAATAAGCACCAATTTTATAAAAATTTGTGAAATATGAAGATGATTGAATAATAAAGATAAAAACAAAACAACAACTTCTAGACAAAAATATATTTTGTCCTACGTGTGACATATATAGATTTCTAGATTTGGAGTTAAAAAAATCGTAAAGTCGACCTCGCTATTTTGCGCCGCTCGCGTAATTTTAAGCCTACTTCTTGATTTTATTGTGCAAACTTATTCACGGTGACCCAGCTTTTATTTTACACAGATGCAAAGTTAAACTAATATAGAATCTCGAACAAGCCATGAACATTCCTTATATTAGATTATATTGAATGGGTAAATGAAACCGCGTCATCACCTCACCCGCGATGAGCTACAAAAGCACAAGGGAAAGAGATGACTTTAGTGACCAATACAATATGTGCATAAAGCTGAATAGATATGTAAAATACAAATTCCCAAAATAGTACTCAATAAAAAAATCAATTTAGTAAAATAAATAAATAATATATTTCTGGTATTCAGAAGGCATATCCATGTTAAAATAACGGTCACTAAATTCCGGGAATAGCACTACCTATGTCGATCACTAGTTATTAGCATCTAAATATCTATATTTTTGACTTAAAAACTTCCTCGAGCGTTTTTTTTTTAAATTAAACCAAACACAATAACTAAAAAAGTAGACCTAGATTAAAGTATACTGAATCTAATTCAGTACATTTTAATCTCAATCAAATCAATCAAAATTGTTAATTCAAAATCAATCAAAATTGTCTCATTTTGTAAAAGTTTAGGGGATGGGTGAAAACGTTATCGCCCGAAACAATATTTCAAAAACTAAATGTAGGCAATTGCCTCCAAGACTTTGAACTCTATCGCATGATACGGCGATACAGAGCGAGCGGTATGAAACAGATAGCATTTTTGAAAATACCAACTCGCGCCGCGTATTTGTGGTTTACAATCCTCTTAAATCATATAATCCCTTAAGGGTATCGTAAGTGGCGATGGGAAATGAAACTTGAGATGAGCAACAGCATCTTCCTGGTAACAACTGAAAGTAATAAAGATACGGTAGCCAAACCAGTTGCCAAGCATCGCTACTATGGCAAATATCGGGATATTGAGGCAATCTGTGGGAAGGCAAGATTCAGCCACACACGACAACACTGTAAAATTTACCAAATATTTTTCCAGGCCGATAAGACTTCTTCCTTCAGGAAAAGAGCCTACTCCTTTCTAAAGTAGCAGTGCACCTACACTGCTACTCGTTGAATTAATAATCAATTATAAGCCAAATATACTTAAAAGTACATTAGATAGCTTGCCACGTCGCAGCTCCGCGAGAGAAAGAGGCTACTTCCTGGCGGTGGCGATATGGGCGACGACAGGAAAGCCTGTGCACTGTCTTCTGTTTCTTGATAACATGCAAAATGTGCTCTAGGTGTTTCGCAAGTATTTTGCTCTATCATTGATCTCCGCTTCTTCGTATATTTGTTACGCAGCTTTCGATTATTTTATTTTATAGAAGAGGGGGCAAACGAGCATGCGGCTCGCCTGATGGTAAGTGACTACCGCCGCCCATAAACAACAGCAACACCAGGGGAACTGCAGGTGTATTGCCGGCCTTTTAGAAAGGAGTAAGCTCTTTTCTTGAAGGTCCCTAAGTCGTATCGGTCCGGAAAAATCTCCGGTGGTAAACAACTCCACAGAGAAGTTGTACGAGGAAGAAAACTCCTAGTAAGACGTACAGTGGTGGACCGCCAAGCATCCAGATGATGAGGATGGTATCGTGAATTTTGAAGCGATGTGCGTTCGTGAAATTTGGCGGCTGGAATTAATCCGAACAATTCCTCAGAGCACTCCCCGTGGTAGATTCGATAGAAAATCCAAAGGGATGCAACATCCCTACGCAGCGCCAGTGAATCGAGCCGATCAGAAAGAACTCGGTCGTCAACGATTCGAACCGCTCTGCGCTGGATGCGGTCAAGTGGAAGGAGCTGGCACTGGGGTACCCCGGCCCAGAGATGAGAACAGTATTCCATGTGAGGCCGAATTTGCGCTTTGGAAAGATGGAAGAGATGGCTGACAGAAGTTCCTTTGGACAGCTTTGGCGAGAGACCAGAATGCACGGGTTCCCGAAGGAAGGCGAACTAGCTTCTCGTCAATTCTGCCGATGTGCTCAGACCTTGCCTTGGCAATGACTCTTTTGAAGGACCTGGAGGCGGAATTATACTTCTTTTTAAGAGCGCTGGTGTTTACATCCCGAGACGTTGATGCGTCAGCCCAGGCCCGGTAGCACTCCTGCTTATAGCGTGATGCTATTTTACAGGAGCTACAGAGGATGGAATAAAAAGTTCCATACCCTGAAGTACCACACCAGCGACAGAATCAGCAACAACGCTGGGATCGTCCGGCGAAAAGCAAATCCGCCCCCAAGGGTAGGATGCAAAAAAATACCGCATCCTATCCCATTCGCCGACCTATAGTGCCAAACACGGCGGCAGCCTGCAGAATGCAACCGCGACGTTAGAGTGAATGGCACTACACTCCGGACAACACAATGGTCCGACGAGCCTAGAGGGGCGTCGACGGAATTCTGATATCCGTCCGGATGAGAGGTCAGCAGAAGGTCCAACAGGGAAGGTGCATGATCTTCCACATCTGGAATCTGCGTAGGCGAAGTAACCAGCTGTGTAAGACCATATGCCAAAGCAAAGTCATAAACAGATCTCCCCGCATGATCGGTTGAACGTGAACCGAGCCATTCGGCGTGATGGGCGTTAAAATCGCCAAGGATCACGATCTCTGCAGATGGGATCTGCTGTAGCAAGGAATCTGTAGCCATTTGGACTTGGTCGATGAGTCGGTCTGTTTCGGTATTACCACTATGGGACCTATAGAGGCACCCGTAAACGCGGGGATGGTCGTCGCTGTCTACGCACAGCCATAGGATGGACAGGTCCGTATCTTCAAGTCTGCCGGGGAAAACATATGTCCTCTCTGACGTATACGCAAAATCCAGCCCGGGGCACAAAGGAGTGTTCTAATTTGTACCCCGTGTAGGAGAGATATAAAGTATCAGCCGGAGAGGACCATGTTGATGGGGGGGGACCAATTTTATTTGTAATCAATTGAAGAACGTTGTAAATGCCTGTCACTATGCTATAAAGAACTTTTTTTTATTGGCAAAGCCGAAAACCTGGATCGCCGTTTGTACTTGTCCCCTTTTACACATTTATATTTTTTGTTAGGATATTTTCTTTATTAATACACTAGAAGAATTAAATATCGACAAAGTTGTTAGTGCGGTTAATTTCAAGTACAGTAGCTAAAATTAACCGCACCAATAATTTTGTCGACGCCGAATATTGATAATATGTAGTTTTCAGATTTTATCCTTTAACAAGATCCTAAATAATCTAGTGGTCTTTGTTTTTGATTTATTGCTCAGTGAATCAGACAATCAGTGAAATAATGAGTACTAAATTACAACTTTTCAGACTGGAATAACTCAAGGACTTGGGATTTTAGGTATTCAAAGGGACCTTATTAGACATGTAGGGTTCGAAAGTAGCTCTAAATTGTTCTGATAAATCACTGCTAGTGCAGTACGGAGCAGTAAGGTAAAGTTACAGCCCGTAGACGTCCCACAGCTAGGCACAGACCTCTTCACATTACTGAGAGGATTTTAGGGCAAGGAAATCTCTGCCGTTCTGGCCCATTGCTTGCTAGACTTCACATGTTTTCGAATTTTTTTTTTATGTCTCAAACATGCAGATTACCTCACGATGTTGTCAGCACTTAAATTAAAATTGCAATTATTAATAATTTTATTGGTGCCGGGATCGAACCAGGGATATTCGCGTACAAAATTTACAACAAGCGCTACCATGATTAATAAATGAAGAAATAAAAAAAAATAAAAAATTAAATTAAATTAAATAAATAACCGTAGCACCTGTTTCTACACATTTCCACTGCATAAAGGTAACCTACTCGTACGATACCTACACATATGATGATTTTGTATTTCGTTATTAATGCACATTGGTTTCAGTCTAATTACGAACACATTTATAAAAGCCGTATTGACGTTACTGTAGCATTAATATCCCTGAAATATTTTAGCTTAAAGCGAGCCGCACATACGCAATACTACGACAAACCAAGATTAACTACATCATTGATCAATATGGGGCATCAATATAAGCACACTGCACAATATTATTGCCAATATTTACTAACATAAATGAGGGCAGGTACAGCTTCTAATATCCTCCTAACTGAATTTCGGTCACGACGGCCAGTCTCAACGCACATTATCCATCAGCGCAGGACAAGATTATAGTGCCCGAGTGTATGCGCAAGCATGGATGCACTCTCTATTTTCTCACTCTCATAAACCAATGGGGCGGTAAACCAACACGATCGGAGAGAGATCAGGCGCAATACCAACGGCTTTAGGTGCTTTCCGAGGCACGGGGGTGAAACAACACCAACTTCTTGACACCGGGCTGCTACTAAGAATTCCTTGAAAGAAAAACCCAATAACTGATTTTAGCCCGACCTTGGATTCGAGCTAGCTATGGAGAGGGCTATGCTCGGGATTTCTTTGCATGATAAACTTAGAAACGAGGATATCCGCAGTAGAACCAGAGTGACCGACATAGCCCGGTAGATTAGTAAGTTGAAGTGGCAATGGGCCGGCCATATAGCTCGAAGAACCGACAACCGATGAGGAAATAAGGTAATATGGAGTGACGACCTGGTAAGACATGCATGAAGTCGATGGATGCAGGTGGCTCAGGACCGTGCTTTGTAGCATTCCTTGGGGGAAGCCTATGTTCAGCAGTGGACTTGTGAAGAGCTGTAATGATGATGATGATGATGGATTCGAACTCGGGACTTGATGACCGGTTTATGATCACTAGACCAACGAAGCAGTATAGTTTCTAGAATCGCGTGGAAGAATAATTATCTAAAATGCACAGTAAAAGAAAAAAAAAGTAAACACCGAATTCAAAAAATTAAAAATAATATAACCATCGAAAGCGGTTGACGTAGTAAAAATTATTCGCCCAAATGTCGTGCAGATGCCTATACAAATAATTTCTCATGAATCCGCTGAACATACATAAAAAATATATTAAATAAATACATACCATCAGGTGAGCCGCATGCTCGTTTGCCCCTTTAAATTCCTGTGTAAACAATATTTATTAAATAAACATTATTTTTATTCGGCGTGAGACACGGTTATCGATCTTGATCTGAAGGGAATAAAAAATATCTAGTATGAATGCGTTAGTAGTAGAGCTGGCCGAGACACGCGGGTGAATTTTTTTTTCTGACATGTACGCGCTCTTAGATTAAATTCAAGAGATAAAAAGCTTGCAAAAAATTATATTTTAAGATCGTCGTTTGGGTTATTAAATTAAAAGCGTTTTTGAAATTAATAAGCTATAATGAAAATGTATAATTCATTATTTTGTGTTTGAATTATTTTACATTATTTAGATTAAGTAAATACTTTAACATTGAGTGTTCTTCATCGTATCTTCAAAAGTATTGCTGAGAATAATCTGCGTATTGAACCTCTTTTATTAAATTCTCAAAATTAATATCTATTTAGGCGCAACACCCATTCCAACAAGCTCGTATATTGTTAGACAAAAAAAATCTGTAGTTGAAATCACCAATTCTTTTGCACGGAGAGACCCATCGATACTAACCAGCTTGAAACAAAGAAATTATTACCTATTATATATATAAGAGATTTCCACCTATGTACTGACTCATCACGACATCTCTGGAACCATAAGCACTAGAGACTTGAAATCTGGTGGGAATATTCCTTTCGCCGAGTAGAGGTCGGCTAAGAACGGATTTTAATTCGAAATTCCACCCGCAGAAGGGGTTGCTGGGGCGTTAATTAAAAAAATCACAAACACACAAACTATAACTCTTATAGGTATAAAATTTGGCCAGAATATTCTTTTTGGCATGTTAAAAATTACCAAGAATGGATTTTATAAAATTCTACCCACCACAAAGGGCAGTGCGGGGGCGTTAAAAAAACTTTTAATGTCGCTTTCCACCGTCTGTACGCTTTGATCATTTAAACTACGTAACATATTTTGATGGGGTTTTCATCAAAAGACAGAATAATTCAAGAGAAAGGTATAAATGTATAATTATACTATCTGATAACCGCAACTTCGTCCGCGTTGTTTGATATATTTGCCCCACTTCTCCGCGGCAAGAAAACACATTACTGAACACGTCTTGCTTATAAAATCGTTGTTACTTAAAACTTTAATAACTTTATATTAAACTAGCGGGTCGCCCCGGCTTCGCACGGGTGATTTCTATATCTTGAAAAACAGTGCCACCTATCGGGTCGGTCCAGCTGTTTAGGAGGAGTTCAGTCACATACACACGGACAGTAGAATTATATAATATTAGCTGTTCCCCGCGACTTCGCCCGCGTGGAATTTTTTTGCGCGGAACCCTAAAATAAAAGTAGTCTATGTTACTTCTTATAATATCAGTTATCTGCCAGTGAAAGTCCCATCCAAATCGGTTCACAGGTTTTTGCGTGATGCGTGTTCACGTCAAAATAGCTCACAGATGACAGATTTTTTTCAGGCTTACTTAACATCTATTGTTATATTTTGGCCAATTTACACAATATTTTTATGAATATAGCTTATATGTAATTATGATGTATGATCTATATTATTATAAAGTTTCATTAAAATACATTCAGTAGTTTTTGCGTGAAAGAGTAACAAACATCTATACATCCTCACTAACTTTCACATTTATAATAATAGTAGCATGAAGATATCGCAATATTTTTTTTAGGTAAGGGCCAAGTTTCTAAGAAATAAAACTTAGAAAACCTAATTGAAATCTATCCAGTAGTTTTCGGTGATGTGGCACAACTACAAATCTCTATCATTTTATTTATAACTAGCTGATACCTGCGAAGGTTCTTGAATGGCAGCCTCGTACCGGTAAGCGAAGTGTAGGGCGACCCCCCACTTGATGGAGCGACGACCTGGTAAGACATGCAGGAAGTCGATGGATGCAGGTGGCTCGGGACCGTGCTTTGTGGCATTCCTTGGGGGATGCCTATGTTCAGCAGTGGACTTGTGAAGGGATGTAATGATGATGATGATAGCTGCGACTTCGTTCGCGTTGCTTGATATATTAACAAAGTTTTTGCTTATAAAAATCGTTGTTTTTTAAAACTTTAATAACTTTATATTAAAGGAAGATATCCCAATATTGTTTTGATAAGGGCCAAGTGTCTAAGAAATAAAACTTAGAAAACCTAACTGAAATCTATCCAGTAGTTTTTTCGTGATGCACGCACAAGCACACGCACAACAACGTGGTAGAGCCATGCTGCAGCTATATTAGTAGTATAGTTGTAGCACGAATGGGTCGGCTCGACCGGGGAAGGCCCACGCTCTCACAGAATACCAGCGTAAAAGAGCGGCTTAATGCTGCTGTGTTTCGTATGGTGAGTGTAGAGAACCGGAGACCCTTTTTACTGGAAAAGAGGCATTCCATCTTAGTCCTCACGGGTGACAACACATCTGCATTTTGATTCTTTAGATGTAGATGTCTATGGGTCACAGCAACCACTTACCTTGTTGTGTTGTGTGCTCGTTTGTCACCCTATAATATAAAAAAAAAAAACTGCAAAACTCTATCATTTTATTTATATAAAAGATATATAATTCTTCTGTTCGTGTGTATGTAACTGAACTCCACCTGGACTGGCCGGCTGGACCGATTTTGATGAAATTTTGTATGTATGATTAAGTTGATTCGAAGGTTTAGATTCACAATATACCCGGTAGGTGGCGCTGTTGACGAGATCCAGAAATCACCCATGCGAAGCCGGGGCAGATCGCTAGCTTATTATATGGAAGAGGAAGAGCCGTTAGCTCAGGCGCTAAGCGCTCTCTGTAAATTTCATAGTATGCGAGCAACCCAGTTTCGATCTACGCAAGCATCAATAAAATTGTTAATTGCAATTCTAAGTGCTTTTTAGCACGTGCTCGGTAAAGGAAAACATCCTGAGAAAAGCTTCTGTCTAAGATATTGTCGCGCGCCACAAATAATGCCTGGTACATGGTGACACTAGTTACCACTAGCGCCTTCTAGTATCGAGTAGCAGAACTAGGAGAGGAAGAACTTTCTAGAACTATCGACACCTAGTCAGTCGGAACTGGTATGTACTCGAACATTCTAGATGTTTCTACAGTAGAAGGTTCTGGAACTATCTGAGGCCCTATATAAGGCCAGCATAGACCGCGACCCGGGGCAGAGTTGAATTGGCGATACAAGCGAATACTTCGAAGCGATACAACTACGAACTATAGTGATCAGTATTCAATTGTGTTTTGTTATTAGCGTGGTTTTAAGTTGTAATTAGTGTTCTGTAATTAAAGTGTCAATTTTGGTAATTCACTTATGCTTGGGGTTCGAGACAATTAAAATATTTATTTAATTGTCTAACCCCAAGCTCGTAACAATATAAAAAATATATTTCAAAGTATAAATCGCGTAGTGTATATCTCCTTGCCCTTAAACCCTCTAAAAAATAAAATACCTGTGCCCAGCAGTGGAACTTATACAGACATTACTTATACATAACTATACTTTTATATTAAAGAAAATTTTAATGGACAAGTATAACTACTACTTGGGTTTTACACAAAGATTGTAATATAGATTAAAAATGACTACATTTCGTGTTCATCTAAGTGAAGTAACACATACCTCTGTGCCCTCTTTTCGTTTGTAGACGACTAGCTCAGTCAGCGTTAGTTCCCCTTACGTAAGTTAGCGAAACGATTTCAACTGCGCAATTTCCTTCGAGGAAACACGTTGTCCGTACGCCATGTGGAGGAAATAAGTGGCAAGGTTCGAAGCGAACAGAGCGAAGGTTTAAACTACTCAACACTAAATTTCTACCGAACAACTCTTTCATTTAAGTTTTCGTGACGTATAAATTTTGTAAAAGGAGAAAAGTTTGTCGGAAAATTGACAGCTTTTCTTTTGTTAGATATTTTCTAGTATCGGATTTTTAGAGAGTGTTAGAATTTGTAAGATGATGACGTCATTGCTTAATTCAATCACGACAATACTTTTCGATTATAATCATAGGTATTACGTTTGCGAAAATGGTTTTCAGTTTTGAAAATATTTGCGATAACGTAGAAGTACTCGATATTTTATAATTTTGTTACCCAAGATAAAGCAATAGGTAGATTCTTCTTCTTCTCCATGAGCTCGTAAAAGTTGACTGTTGGAAATTTCTAGTAGACTAAACTTTGTAAAATCGCCTTCAAGAAAAGAGCTATATATAGAGCTGTATTAAGGTTGTAGCAGGAATTGGTCAGCTCGACCAGGGAAGAACCACGCTCGCACAGAATACCATCGTGAAATTAGGCATTCCATCTTAATCCTCAGGGGTAAAACGAAACTGCATTTTAATTTTTAATCAAGGATAGATGAAGATTTCTAAGTGCCACAGCATGTACTTACCATCAGGTGGTCCGTGTGCTCGTTTGTTACTCTTAATCTATAAAAAAATCTGTTATCTACCCAAGTAAAGCAAAATTCGTTGGCGGTACAATTCTTCTTCCTTTTCATCATCAGCCCTAAAGGACCACTGCTGCACATCTTGAACCTTTGAGACTGCTCTGGATATTTCGCACTTGGACGAGCAGATAAACGAGATGGTTTTAGACCATCCATTGGAAGCTATTAAATCTTTCTGGCATAACCCATAGTCGCCTCTTTCGAAACCCCTGGGAAGAAATGTGGTGATGCATTCTCTTACGCCATCATCACACGACTTGATAAGAACTATTGGAAAAAGCTTTTCTTATAAAAATATTATTTCTATTTCTGGATGATAGGACAACCAACCTAGGTAGTTATCAACCTACTCCTAGGTAGACCCCTAGGAGTACGAAATATATAACAGGAGTCCGTCTAGGTAGGTACCAAACCTACCTAAACGGACTCCTGTTATATATTTCTGCCGCCAAACAGCAATGACTGTACTGTTATGTTCCAATCTAAAGCGTATATAGATCAAATTTAGTTACAGGATGTAAGATATTCCATCTTAGTCTTCAGAGGTGACAGTGCGTCTGTAGTCTTCTTTGTTGTCCATGGACTGCAGCATAGACTTAGAATATACTGGCGTATAGACCACCTGACAGCCCGAAAACGCGTGACCAATTTTGATTTGTCATTGTGTGCGTTAGCTAGTGATGTATATTTTACTTAAAAGGACTATCGAAAATGATTGTTAAGGAAGCGGTAAAAAGATTATAAAAAATTGTTTAGTGCATGAAGTTGAATAACTTCAAAAATTAACTGAATTTTACCATGATATTTCTAAAATAATTAAAAAATATTCATAAAACATGTTCCTGGGAATAAGCTGAATCTACCTGCCTTTTGTTGGAGTTTAATTCAAATGTATAAAATCCCAGGTGACTTTACTGAAAAACTTAAAAAACTCCCCAATAATCAGATCAGAATGTTGTATTTTCGAGTATATTTCTAGCTTTGGAGAAAAATATTTACTGCCGTGGACAGTTTCCCCGGAATTTATTTTTTTACATATTGTTAATATAAATATGTAGATACTTAACTAAGTGTATACCTATTTATATTTTTTATATTTTATAAAATGTTTTGATGGGGAAACAAAAACGGGGACACGGAGTACATAATGGCTGCTTTATTTTTCATATAAGTATTACTTGTGATAATTACAAACAATTATCACAAGTAATACTTATATGTTATTAAATTTAATCTAGTAATATAATATAATCTAGTTAATTAATAATTAAATAGATTATAGAAGTTTATTTTAACATTCGACTTAAGTATGAATGTAAACTTAATAATTTAAGGAAGGAAACTTGTAAGAATCAGTTAAATAAGATTGCTCTGTTTAAAGGCCAATATGTTTATGAGGCTTCACCATGCTTCATGTTTATACTCTTTCATCTGTCCCTGAAAAGTATAAAGTAATAATAAACTTATTATCATTTTAGCTGCATGAATTTTAAAAACATAATGATCTTAACACAGTAAAATGCACTAAGTGTATGAGGATACAGATGTACTCTCTATTCTCTCAATCTTGGTATGTTAAGAAAATGGTCACTCATTCATGGACTGACCGCGGCAAGTGCAACTTAATTTCGCAGATCTATTGATCTGCGCAGCTATTACTTAACCACGAGTTCCTCTTCTCTACGACTAACGCTGTAGGGGATGAACCACGCTATTTAAGCCCTCGCGACAATGTCGTCGGCCATCAAGCATGAATCGGGCATTGACCGTTGTGAGTATCAAATACTATGGAATTTATACTATCACGTCTCATGCGCGGTCGTCTAGTAGCGCTTGAGGAGCATTACTAAATATCTATACCTAACTACGCTAAAAGATTTATCGTTATGATTTGGGAATATAATCCGAAGTTCCGAAGCTCCGCTCAACCCCTTGGGGAAAATAGCATGATGCTATGAATATTATACTAGTGTGACCGTGAGGCTGTGCGGTTGGTTAAGCAAGGTTATATATTTATTTTGGTTGATAAATAGATACTTAGTTTGGTTTATAATGGCTTAAAGAGGATAATCTCAAGATTTTTTTTGTCTTTAATGTACTACAGTTTTATAATGTATGAAAATCTGTCTTATCTAAAGTTTTGAAAGTTATATTTTTAAAGTCTTATTATAACAATATTTTACCTACTGGTACAAATAATGTAGAAATGACTCCTTTTAATAAAATTGTTTTTATTCTACTTTTTCTTTTATACTTCTCAAGAAAATGTTTGCTGCAAATTGTTGAGTTCTTCTTTGCATTCCAACCAACCCGTCCAATGAACCTTAACCACTTTTTCTAATTATAGAATCCGGAGGGAATCTGTTTGAAAAACGGCAAAATAAAATTACATTTTAGAACGCAAACCGAGGATTTATTTTCTTGTTGTGTAGACAAGTCTATTGATTCATTATAAACATTCAAGATAAATATCGACATTAATTTTGATATAGTTGAGTCAATCCCTAGCGTACATCCAAAATATTTTGTATAAAAATATATTTACCAAATTCATACAAATTATCAACAATTTGACTTTTTTCTTTGCAAAATATCAAAATTAACAAAATAATTGAATATATTCTATATTCTAAACAGTATGTAACATACATTTTAACCAAAAATAAACGCGTCATAACATTGACGACGTCTTGAGAATTTACCTGTGATATGTGAAATTATCAGGATTATTTCTATTATTAACAGCACAGTCACTCACGGAACAATTAACCATTTTGGAAAAAAGTTACTTACTAAAAATAACCACTATTATACTTTAAAAAATTACAAAATATCTCGGAGCTATTTCTTGCGTGCCGAATTGTGCCGACCTGTCATTCAAAATCGGTTACAGAGTCATGAGATTTGGTATCCTTTTATATCTTCTCCCTTGCACACTATGTTGGTCTATACGCTAGTATATTCTAAGTCTATGGACTGCAGTAACCACTTACTATCAGGCGGACTGTAAGTTCGTTTATCACTTTAGTGACAGATTAAATAATGTTACTACGTAATTTTAGTTTTAAAAAAATGCAACTCCCATATTGACCACCGTCGCGCATTTATAAATGTCAGGGTGGAAAAGGCATTGTTTTCTTTTTTCATGAAACTTGCCGCAATATTTTTATCTAAGATTACCAACAAGACTGTATATTATGTTAAAAAATTTCTATTCTAGTATTAAAATCTAAATGTTATCTTAATTATAGTTTATCATGATAACTATCGTAGGTGAACTAAATATATTAGATAATATTAATAAGCAATTTGTAATGAGATATAATGGTAAAATAATTTAATTATAATGAACCTATATTAATACATTATTTATCATAGTTAAAAAAACAATAGCAGATTTATATCTGTTTTGATGTTTAGGTAGGGTTGAATTATTTTTCAGTCATTTCGTAATTAAAGTAAATATTTTGACGGTATGAGTATTTTGGTTGGTGCATTTATATGAAACATTACATTTTTTACGTGGTGGAGCCATGCTGCAGCTATATAAATAGTATAGTTGTAGCACGAATGGGTCGGCTCGACTGGGGCAGGACCATGCTCTCAGAGAATACCAGCGTAAAATAGCAGCTTAATGCTGCTGTGTTTCGTATGTTGAGTGTAGAGAACCGGAGACCCTTTTTACTGGAAACGAGGCATTCCATCTTAGTCCTCAGGGGTGACAAGGCATCTGCATTTTGATTCTTAATTGAGGATAAATGTAGATGTCTATGGGCCACAGTACCCACTTACAATCAGGTGGACTGTGTGCTCGTTTGTCACCCTATGAAATAAAAAAAAAATCAAGAAAATTGTATTGTATCGTGCATTGATCAGGTACATCGTAAGGAGACAGAATGTATCTAAAATATTATTTTTTTCAGATTCTAAATGTAGTAATTTGCCTATCAAAAACCAATTTTTAAACGGAAAAAAACAGGAACACCCGGCCTTAACTCGAGTTTATGACTTACGGCATATACGCTAATGATGCCGTGAGACGAAACCGGTCTATTTTTATAATTAATAAAATAAAATATAAGTGAAACGAGTGTGTCAATCGAAATCACAAAAGAATACTTTTGCTTAAAAAATACTAGCGATGCTATCAATATGACTATTAATCTCCCTACCGTTACAGCCTATTAAAGTCTACTGCTGAACATAGCCTCCCCCATAGATCGCCTCATAGGAGAGAAATTTGCCATAGTTGCCACGCTTGGCAAGCTGGATGGCAGCCGTAGTTTTTTATTTTTAGTCGTTATTAGGAAGACGCCGCTGCAAATCTCCTGATTTGTTTCCCTTTGTCACTTCTTACGACACCCCCGGGATTATATGGGGTAGTGGATATTTCTTACACCGCCACTACACGGTATCTACTAAGGGTGAGAAAATAGGGGATGAAGTTTTTAATGCGATTATTTAGACGACATTCTTGTTGACGACCTTGAACTTGTGATATTCATTTGTTCGCTCAAATGGGAAGTAATAAAACTTAATAATTGACTTTAAAAGCTAAAAGGGATAAAATTATTTGCACATAACAGCTTCTGAAGTCGGGGCTATTAGGACTGAATAATGAAAATGGATATCACAAGTTCAAGGTAACAACCGAAATGTCGTCTAAGCAGTTATATTAACAAATTAATCCCTTATTTTTTCACCCTTAGGTATTAAATTTAAATGCGACCATCCTTGTGCTAGAGTCTATTTAAAAAAATAATCATTAAAATCAGTTCACACTTTACGAAGATATTGCGTAAAAATAATATCCTATCTGAAGTCGTATAATAGGGGATAGGAAAGAAAATTTTAACATTTGAAATATACTTTTCATATTTATATACGTGTTACGGCTAAAAGCCGAAATGCGGTTACACCTAGTTCTAGCCGGCTAGAACTAGGTGCGGCCAGCAGTAGTTGGTTAAATTTAGGTGTACTGTTAAATTTGTAAAAATACGGAAAAACGTATCAAGTAATATCAGCGACAGTAGGTTAAGGTGCGGTTAAGGTGGCCCTTGGGCGACGTTAAAACCGCAGACATTTATCTAATTTATAAATTATGTATGATACATCAACCGCAATCGACTACACCTTGTATTAGCCGGCTACACCTAGGTGTATCCGTACTTCGGCTATTAGCCATAACATACTACTGGCCGCACCTAGTTCTAGCCGGCTAGAACTAGGTGTAACCGCACTTCGACTATTAGCCGTAACATATGTACTAAAAGAAAAACAAATATAGCCAACATCATAATTTTACAAACATTATTTAAATGAAAAGCATTTTGGTTACTTTCAAGGAAAACTATTAAAAAGTTTGCAAATAAATAAACATAACATAAACTCTCACACCTGTCACCCAGAAGGGTAGTTAGAGAGTACGGACTTCCATTTGGCACGATCCTGACATTCCTCTCTCGTTCCTTTCACATGCTCAAATCTAAGAATACATGCTCGTCGGCTATGAGTACTTTTTATTTGGCCATTTTATTGGGCTTATCTCTATCAGTTGTATCAGTTGTATAAAAAAGGCAACCTGTAATTCACCTGTATAAAAGCAAAAAATAGAGGAGCTTTACTTTACATTTCTTAATCCACTGGAGGATAAAAGGCTTTTCAAAAATGTTTAAGCTTACAGCTCACTTAGAAGGGTGTTCCGGAAAGTATGAACGGCGGACTAAGTAAATGCAGAGTTCATTATCCTCGCAATGGTTTCTTCTACAAGATAGTTACATTGACATCTATGTATAGGCTACAATATACTTCTAGCATTCCTCCTTATTAATTCTTACGTTTATAAAGAAAGTAAAGTTGAGAAACGAGCACACAGTCCATCTGATGTTAAGTTAATATTGTGGTCCAAAGATACATATACATTTCGATTTAGAATCAAAATATAAATACTTTGTCACTCTTGAGAACTAAATATACCTCGTAACCGTTTTTAACATTGTAGAGCCATGCTACAGCTTTACTATGGTTGTGGCTCGACCGAGGAAGGACTACGCTTTCACAGAATACTATCGATAAATAGAAGCTTAATGCTTTCTTTCGTATGGTGAGTGTGGAGAATTCTTTTTATTGGAATCGAGGCATTCCATCTTAGTCCTCAGAGGTGACAACGCATCTGCATTTTGATTCTTAATCGGAGATAGATACTATCGGGTGGACTGCGTGCTACTTTGTCACCCTTATTCTATAAAAAAAAGTAAAAGACGTTTCCGGTTCTCCTCACCCACCATACGATACACGGCAGCATTATACTGCCATTTTACACTGATATTCTGTGTGTGAATACGTCGATCCAACCGAATTTGACCGATCGAATTTGATTAAGTTTTTTTTTTGTTTGAAGTGTGTCATAGAGAGTGTACTTAGCTATTTTTCTTTTCAGCCGTTTGAAGATCATCAGCTCTATTTGTTTTGGACTTACGTCCACCTGATTATGCGCCTTTACAAATACGCTCTTTAACGCGTGAATCGGCTTTTGCGCAGGAAAGAACGCGCATGTAAAGATAGAAAACTAGAACGAGAATGCACACGTGCGCCGCCCGCTCGCGCATCCCTTCATCCTTCAAGTCTGTGCGCTTCAAACATAATTTACACACACGGTTTTGTGAAAACGACTGTCGTCGTAAAATGACGGACATTAGATTATGGAGCAAGAATCTTATTACAGAAATTCTTGCCAATATACAAGGCACATGCCATCTTATGATTGGTATTATTTAATAAATAATATATAAAAAGTTCATAATATATTATACGCTTAGACCAGCAAACATAACTGCTTCTATACCTAATATCTTTTGTCCATTTCTTTACAACACTAGTTTTCAGAACGCGCGTTTAACAACACTGCGTGATGTTCATACACCCTAGGTCGCGGAAGTTTTCCGTACTGAATCACGCGCGATTAGCCTTTACACGGCACTCTTTCCTCTCTGAATAAAAATACAGAAGTAATAACGCGCGAAAGAATCAACGCACATAAAAATTAATAAAAACAATCAAACAAAGCTTTCCCGCGTTCAATACCGCACACTCTAATCGTGAGTGAAAGCACGTGTCGTGTAAATGCGGCTAATTGTAAGAGGATAATGTAGTCCATGGCCAAATACAACTATCTTCAAACAAATAGGTCTTGAGACGGGTTGACACCTCTGAGTACTATGATGAAATGCCTCAAAGACTGTAATTATAGTGGTCCTCTGTATTATTGGACCGTAACAATGTTACGGTTAGTATACAGCGGCATAATTTATAAATATCACGTCAGTAAATTTAGTACTTCCTTCCATCTATTACAGCCTATATAAGTTCCACTGCTAAACATAGGCCTCTACCTCATAGATTGCCTCATAGAAGGGATTTTTTCACAGTTACCATGCTGGGCAACCCGCCCTGGGTTGGAAACCGCAGTTTATTAATTTTGAGTCATTATCAGGAAGATGCTGCTAAACATCTCCTGTTTCAGTTTCCCTCTATTGCGTTTAATGACGCCCACGGGACGATATGAAGAAGTGGAAATTCTTAGACTACCAGTACACGAAGAGTTAAATAATGTTTAACTTCTTGTTTCGCAGGTGATACCGGCGATGTTCCACACGGCTAGCATTTGGCTGACCCTTGCTCTAGCGGTGCAGAGATACATCTACGTGTGTCACGCTCCAGTTGCAAGAACGTGGTAAGTATGCTTAGTACGAGGTTGAGATTTCTGCAGCTAAATCATAATTGAAGCACGAATGGATCGGCTCGACCGGGGAAGGACCGCACTCTCACAGAATACCAGCGTAAAATAGCAGCTTAACTCTGCTGTGTTTCGTAGGTAAGTGTAGAGAACCGAAGAGCCATTTTACTAGAAACAAGGCATTACATCATTGCCTTTAGGGGTGACAACGCATCTGCATTTTGATTCTTAATTGAGGATAGATGTCTGTTGACCACAATATTCACTTACTTTTAAGTGGACAGTTTGCTCGCTTGTCACCCTTATTCTATAAAAAAAATATGGACAAAAAGATTTCACAGATGTCGCTTTCACACACGATATTACGTAGAAAGTGTTTTGAAACACTTAAGCTGATTACTGACCCTGTTCAAATATACGATAGAAGTATCTAATTAGTTTACATGTGTGTGTAACAATAAGTCTAAATATATACAATACAAAGCTAATATGATATTTACCTTCTTGCAGACAATGGTTGGATCAAACTGATTTAGAATATTATAATAGAAATATTGTATTGTGTAGTATGACATTGTTGTAAGACAAATCCTTTGTTGATACATGTTATTTTTATAGAATAAGGATGATAAACGAGCACATAGTCCACCTGATGGTATGTGGATACTGTGGCTGATAGACATCTTCATTTGTCCTGGATTAAGAATCAAAATGCAGATGCATTATCACCCCTGAGGACTAAGATCGAATGCCTCGTATCTTGTAAAAATGGTTCTCTGCACTCACCATACGAAACCCAGTAGTATTAAGCTGTTATTTTACGATGGTATTCTGTGAGAGTGCAGGTACATATAAATAAAATATAAGAATCTGTCTGTAATATTGAAATAACTGGCTTCTATAACGTTCAGGGTTATTTGCACGCTATTATAACATAAATAAACATTTTTAAACGTTTTGCCTGTCTGTCTGTCTGGGCTAATATTCGGAATAGCTGAACCAATGGTAATGAAGTTTTACGAACAGATAGATAGCAATGTCAAAAGGGATCTAGGTTCTATTTTATCCGGAAAATTTCAAGATATTTTTCAAAACACGGAAAATTTAGAAAATAAATG
The DNA here is from genome assembly GCA_029286625.1 of Parnassius orleans. Taxonomy (NCBI): domain Eukaryota; kingdom Metazoa; phylum Arthropoda; class Insecta; order Lepidoptera; family Papilionidae; genus Parnassius; species Parnassius orleans. The sequence goes on along the minus strand of JAGSMP010000260.1, from coordinate 363,522 downwards.
GTCCTTAATTTTCTTAAATCTAAATAACGCCACATTATTAGATAATTTTTTAAAGTATAAGGGTGACACAGTCCATCTGATGGTAAGTGGTTGCTGTGGCCCATAGATATCTACATCTATATTACGAATCAAAATGCAGATGCGTTGTCATCTGTGAGGACTAAGATGGAATGCCTCGTTTCCAGTAAAAAGGGTTCCGGTTCTCTATACTCACCTTACGAAACACAACAGCGTCAATCTGCTATTTTGCGCTGGTATTCTGTGAGAGCGTGGTCCTACCCCGGTCGAGCCGACCCATACGTGCTAAAACTATACTACTTATATAGCTGCAGCACGGCTCTATCACGTATCTTACCCAGGCGAAGCCAACGGGTCGCTAGTCATTATTAAGTAGTATTTCTTACGTATTTAAGCTGGGTAAATTTTCAAACTTCTTATTTTAATGACTGATTCCAAAAATAGTAAGGGTGGTTAGACACGTCCGTTCGTTCATTCGATACCGTGTAGTGGCGGTGTAAGTATATCCACTACCCCATATTATCATCTCGTGAGTGTCGTAAGTGGCGACACAGGGAAACAAATCAGGAGATATGCAGCCAATGTCTTCCTAATAACTACTAAAAATAAAAAACTGCGGTTGCCAACCCGCTTGCTAAGCGTGCCAACTATGTTAAATATCCCCCTATAGGGCATGCCAAAACTAGTTTTTTTTTTCAGAGCTAATAACCTTTTCGATTTTTATGCATTGATATAGATTTTCTAAATAGTTCGCAAAAATTTGAAGCTGTTTATCTCGAATACCTATGCTCTCTAGCTTATTTAATAGGATGGGAATAGAAACTGTACCAAAAGCTTTTGCTAGGTCAAGTAAAATGCCAATTGATTGGTTCATTTATCTAATTCTTGAGAGAACGTAATCGATCATTTCCTGCACAGCATCAGCAGTGGACAGTTTTATATAGATATATCAAAACGTAATTAATAACGTTATGTTATCAAAATATCATATCGATAAACCTAAATACATAACCGTTATCACATATCCAACCAAAAACTAACCAACGTACGAAACGTAAAACGCAAACTGGAATGATATGCCAACGCGGCCCTCGAACTACCAAAACACAATATGAATACTTGATGGTAAGTGGTGATGCAGCCGAAGATGGCAAAGCACAGAGTGGTCTAACGTGGTAGAGCCATGCTGCAGCTATATTAGTAGTATAGTTGTAGCACGAATGGGGCGGCTCGACCGGGGAAGGACCACGCTCTCACAGAATACCAGCGTAAAATAGCAGCTTAATGCTGCTGTGTTTCGTATGGTGAGTGTAGAGAACCGGAGACCCTTTTTACTGGAAAAGAGACATTCCATCTTAGTCCTCACGGGTGACAACTCATCCCCATTTTGATTTTTTATTGAGGATAGATGTAGATGTCTATGGGTCACAGCAATCACTTACCATCAGGTGGACTGTGTGCTCGTTTGTCACCCTATCCTATAAAAAAAAAGAGTGTGAACTTAACAAATTAACACTGCTATATGCGGTAAAAAAACGTAAGAGTACTACATTCACCCAGACGGACTATTTGATAGAAATAGGAGTCCTAAAACCTAGCACCTGTTCTCGTAACACGTTAAACGAATCAATAATATACAAAACATAATAGAGTGAAAAAGGAGTCTTGCCACCCAGGAATATTTGGAAAAAGAAGCAAACTCCAAAAGTAAAGGAATTTTATTTCATGTTATTTTATAATACAGCTCAACTGTCAATTATCACTTATAATCAAAAAGCAAAACGCTATAATAAAATAGAATAGAACAGAATAGAATAGAATGATTTTTATTCAATATAAATTATTACATGATACTTATTGAAAGTCATTTTTTTTATTTACCACTGATTCGGAAAGTCCTGTGAAGAACCAGCAAGAAACCCGGCGGGTTTTAAAACAAACTTTACAATCATAATCATAATCTTTATTGCAATCAAATGGTAACAATAGATGTGATGTTTTAAAAAATAGTCCGCATTTGAACCCGGTTTGGGCGTAGCAATTATAAAATATTAAATTACATTATTAAATATTATTACTAAATTACATTATTAGATTTCATTATTAAGTTACATTATTAGATTACATTATTAAGTTACATTTTTAAATTAGGTATACAATATTAGATAAATTATTGAACATTCTATAAATTCAATTCAACTAATAATCACATTGTCAAGTAAAAGAAAGAACAATGATAATAATAATTATAATAATTAAAAAAGAAAATTAAATATAATAAAATTATATAGAAAATTAAATTAAATAATAATTGGAAAAAAAGGTAAGCCGAAGTTGTCCACACAAATTAAATAATATTTGTATCAAAATATTCATTTAAATTATAGAAATAGTTTTCAATTATATATAACCTTCATTTTGATAAAATTATGTAGTATCTGTTAGACTTTTATTAACTCTAACACTCGACAAAAAATTCATCAATCGAATAAAATGAATGTTCAATTAGAAAGTGGAACAATTTATCTTTGAAAATATGTATATCGTTACACTCTTTGATGTTATTCGGAATCTTATTGTATATCTTTGGAGCCATAGCAAACACACTTTTCCCATACAAGGTAGTTTTATATTTTCTACCAAGGTTATTATATAATCTGCTTCTATTGCGAAATCTCGAAATCTCTAGTTTAAATAGTGATGGATATTGCCTGATAAATAAAGCCATTTCAAATATGTATAGTGATGGTACGGTAAGTAATTTTAATTTCATGAAATAATCTTTACAGCTATCAGTTCTTTTTAAACCACACATAGCACGTATACACATTTTTTGACATTTAAATACTTTATCCCAGTTAGTGGCGTTTCCCCAAAATATTATTCCTTATCTAAGCCTGGACGCAACATAACCATGATAAGCCACAAGTAATGTGGGGAGACTGACTTTTTTTACTAGCATAAATAGGTTATAAGACGACTGTGTCACTTTTTTGCATACAAATTCTATATGGCTTTGCCATTTCAGATTTTCATCAATTTGAACGCCAAGAAACTTTGTAGTTGTTGTTATTTGGACTTCTTTGTCATTATACTGAATTTGTGTATCTCAAATCAATCATTTTGTACAATTTTTATATGAATTTTAATAGAACCAGCACGATGGCGATCGCCTCATTCCCAGAGGTTATGTTCATTCATGTATTCCTTGATATTATAATAACCCTTTTTGTATAATTTTTCCTTAATATAACTTTTAAACTTATTTGTTGTAAAAGCGTATATACATACTAATAATAATAAGTTAACCAGATTTGTTGATGTAATTAGCTTTGGGTTCTCTACAGAATTATATTGTAGAAATATATAATTTCATGTTATTCATAATTCCCAATGTCAGCAAACATTTGACAAGTCCACGGGATATAAACAAGCAGGCTTGACATTTATGTAGTTTGAAGATTGTTTGAGCGTTCCCAACAGTTTCCGTTTGTATAGGTTCTAAATCAACACGGACATCTAATTAAATAATTTCAATAAATTCAATTTACACTACAATAAGTTATAACCTATATAAATAAATATAATGATTTCTTATATTTACGGATTTTATCGCGTTTAATTTTTAATCAATCTTATATATATCCTTTACCGTAACCGTTACAGCCTATTAAAACCACCGCTTAACATAGACCTCCCGCATAGATTACTTCATAGGGGCGAAATTTGTCATAGTTGCCACGTTTGGCAAGCGGGTTCGCAACCGCAGTTTTATTTTTATTTTAGTCATTATTAGGAAGACGAGGTAATTTGTTTCCCTCTGTCGCCTCTTACGACACCCACGGGATGATATGGGGTAGTGGATATTATTACATCGTCACTACACGGTTCATACCAATACAAAGCATATTAAGTAAATTGTGTAGCCAGAGGAATTCGACTGCCTTAAAATAATTAGTTTGTGGGCAGGTGGCAGAAAGGCTTCGGGCAGCTGTTATTAGTGGACGGCGTTTTGTAAAAGAAAAGTTAGCTCCTTTTTCTTTTTTAGTTTTTTCTTTTTATTTAAATATCTCAAAAAATTAGTACTCACTGAATACTTTTGACTGAATAGTGACAACATACTACAGCCGTTAAAAGTTCTGAAAATAGAGATAATATGCACACTCACACACTTACGAAGGGTAGGGATATTTAATATGCACTCTTAACGGAGTAACATTTTTAATAAAAATAAACAATTGCAATAACCCTATAAATATATGACAAATCAATTACAATTTTACTACAGAAACTAGTAACTCCCGCGGGCTCTGCCTGGGTATTATCTATTAATGTGGCTTTATTTAGATTTATGATAATCAAAGACTATTTATTGTAGGTATCAAATTTTTTAATCGACAACTTTTTCGGAATATAGCCTAGATCACGCGTGGCATTGCTCTGTATCTGTTCGTAAAGTTAGTATGAAAAAATATGTTAAATATGCTGTTTTATTATTTTTCAAATCGATTAAAATCTTGTACTCTTTGTATATTACAGAGACTTATAATTTTTTATCGATTATATTTTTTTATCTGGAATGTGGGGAAGTGCATTTTTGTCTTAAGCGGCCCCACACGACAGCAACCTACGCCAATACTACGCCAATGAGTGAAAATCTGGATATCAAAGAGTATATAAATACTACGTGTTACTACATTACACAGAAATTAAAAATAAAATATTTCAAATGCATGTTAAGTACGCCAACAAGGGTTAGGGCAGAGCGGACTCTTTCTTGCTATCAAATTCACTCAGGGATGAGAGAAAGTCTTTTTCCATCTGTGAAACGTTTGTTGGTTTACTCCTATACTTTTAAGAATATTATATTTTAATCGATAGTTTATCATATAATTCATGAACAACCTTTTTCTTGAATTTTTGAGCTTTATTTAGTAAAATAACCCCATTTTAAACAGTTTTTGTTCAATATATATTTTTTAATTATTTGATTTATATTCTGAGTTCAGTGTAAAATACAGCATCAGCGTAAAATACCAACGATACCCCACATGATGGAATACACGGTTAAAAAAATCATCCTCCATTTACTTGTACGGGAAGAACCCAAAATAAAAATGTTTTTTAAGATTTTATTTCACAGTTTCTATAAGAAACGAAAAGAAACTATAAGGGTTTGTTTTGTTTTGTAACTACGGAACCCTAAAACCGAGGAGGTTCTAAGTTCAAAGCTTTTTATGTATGTTTAATAGATTTTTCCAAAACGGCTGAATCGATTTCAGTAATTATTTTTAAATTAAATAGTTCTTATAGTTCAGGTTCATTCAACAAAAATTTAAAAAAAAGTTCTATCCCTAAGATTTTGCTTATTAAAATTTTAGTGTTTTTCTCGTAAAGTTCAATCCTGCCTAATTTTAATCACGCTGACATTATGTAGTCTGAATAACTTCCGAAGTTACGACAAATCGACCGTGATATGATTTGTCAAATTCTTAACACTAGCTTAGGGCTTAGAAACAAATATACATACTCGTAAAAAAATGTAATACATCCGTAATGGCTGATTTACATAGGGTCAGTAACTGGCTCCAACTTCCAGGCAAGTCAGTGCTGACCCGATACTGACATAGCGTAAATTGATTTGGAGTCAGTACAGCGCTGCCGCGCCAGTGTTGACTTCAATATTCCTGCTTGAATATTTTGAAGTCAGTCCACTCCCCCGCCACCTGCGCCAGAGGTATTAACCTTGTCTAAACGACCAAATCAGTACTTGGTCAGTTGCTGGCGCTGCGTTGTAGGGTGACGTCACGTCAACAACAAAGCAGAACCTCCAGTTTATTTTCTGTCGTCTATTCATTTTCTTATCTAAAGTCGTTTCTTTTTAAATATCTCTTCTTCTAACATTTCCGTAAACACTTTTAACAGCAGATAAGAACATTTTCTCAATAAATATTTCAATCGTTGTAAATTCTGCCGTTTCCGTAAATTCATTTTTGCCCACTGACTTCAATAACGTGTGTAGACCCTGAAGAAGTTACCACGACTACTGACTGCATGTAAACAGTGCGAGTCAGTCCTCGACGCCAGCACTGCCGCCTGTTACTGACCCTGTGTAAATCAGCCTTTACACCTAAAAATATTATTCTCAACGAGTAAATATTCGTCCTAATAGTTGTCCTAGCTTGAGCCACGGTCTGATTTACTAGTCATTCTTCACCAATCATCCTGAATATAACACCTCTTCATATAGCTCATTGGCTTGCATATCTGTTAGTATAAACTCCTTTTTAATATACTCTATGATAGAAGATTACAGTGCTGACTTGTTACAAGGATTAGACAAGAACAAACAAGATAAAATTCTGATGTTATGATCGTCGTGGAAGTAACTCGGTGACGCACGATATGGACTATCTGCTAATTTTAACTAAGATTACTCGTACGTTGGCTATAAAATTATCCCGATATTTCGCAGATGGTGTTAAGTATGAAATTCGCGTAAAAATTTTGTGTCAGAATAGCATGATGTTATCTGTCATACATATGAATAAAAATGATGTGTCAGTCTGTAATATTGAAATAGCTTAGGGGTTTACCATTTTTAAAATTTTGTCTGTCTGTCTGTCTGTTCGCGCTAATTTACGGAATGACTGAACCAATTATGATGAAACTTTACGAACAGATAAAGAGCAATGCGACGCGTGATCTGGGCTACTTTCTGATAAAGTTGTCGTTTAAAAAAATTGATACCTACAATAAATTAATGGTCTTTGATTATCTTAAATCTAAATAAAGCCACATTAATAGATAATACCCAGGCAGAGCCTGAGGCAGTCCCTAGTTTCAGTAAAAAATTTAAATTGCTTTGTCATATATTTATAGCGATATTGCAATTGTTTATTTTTATTAAAAGTTTTACTCCACTAAGAGTGCATGTTAAAGTTTAGAATGACATCTAAATAGTTACAATAAAGAATTCATCTTTTATTTTCCACTATTGGGGGGTTTTTCTACTCCACATTTATCTGGGACTACCCCTTAAGTATAAACTATTAAATAACAAGAGAATCATTAAAATCAGTTCTAGTTCTATTTCGTCTTTTATTATATAATGCGAATAACAAAGGAGTAGAATAATTTGCCAACGTCTGTCTTTCTGTCCGAATAAAATCTGGGCGTCTTCTAGGCAATAGGATTTTGTGACTGTGCGATTTACCATCTTTTTTTTTATAAAACAAGGGTGACAAACGAGTACACAGTCCTCCTGATGGTAAGTGGAAGCTGTGGCCCATAGACATCTACATTTATCCTCGATTAAGAATCAAAATGCATTTGCGTTGTCATCCCAGAGGACTAAGATGAAATGTCTCGTTTCCAGTTAAAAGGGTCTTCAGTTCTCTACCTTCACCATACGAAACACAGCAGCATTAGGCTGCAATTTTTGGCTGGTATTCTATGAGAGCGTGGTCCTACCCCGGTTGAGTCGACCTATTCGTGCTTCAACCACAATATTATAGCTGTATCATGGCTCTACCAGGTAAAAACCATCTAGGGCTACATTACCACTTACCACCAGGTAAGATTGAGGTCAAGCACTGGCTTATAAGAAATAAATAAAATAAAATAAAGTTCACAATATGCGAAGTTTTTTTTATTGAAGTGTTTACAGTCGTTCATAAACATCTGTGACACCGAATGAATTTCAGGTGCGTTATCGGTCTTTATAAAGGAGTAAGCTATCTTCATAAAGATCACTTAATCGAATCGATCCGGTCATGCGTGGTAGAATATTCCTGGTAAAACACACGGAGGAGGACAGCCTACAATAGATAGCATATGTATTTACAAAGGAAACATATTATATTCGCAAATCTTTATACAGGATTATTTTTGAAAGAGTATCCAAATTTTATATTCAAGTTCAAATATATCAATAATGATATACCGTTATTGCAGTTTTTGAAAATAACAGTAAATAAGGCATACCTTTATTTGAAATTATCCCAAATTGTATGTGATTTATGGGCAATAACTACGCGTACGCGTTTTTGCAGACCAAGTGACCCTTACAAATGTGGCGTTAGATATTTATGAATGACAATCAGTTAAAATAATGCATTATCACGCATTCGGAATTTAAAAGGACAGAATGTTTGAGATTTTTCTTCACCATTCGCCTATATTACTTATTCTGAACCTTCTCTGCAAGTTTGGACGTATATTGCAAAATAACCCTGTATATTATATTATAATTCTACTGTAGGTATGTTTGTAGCTGAACTCCTCTTAACAGCTGGATGGATTTTCATTAAATTTTGTGGGTGTTTGTGTGAGTCCCTGGATGGTTTAGATTCTCGATTATACTGAGTAGGTAGCGCTGTTGTCGAGATCCAGAAATCACCCAAGCGAAGCTGAAGCGGATTACTAGTTACGAGGTATAAAATATTAAATTCATAATAAATGAATGTGCCTAATATCTATACTATAATAAAACTCTAACACGACGATTTCTGTACATTGAATTTTTTTTTTTAAATTTGAATAGGGGTATACTATAATATCGAGACAGATGCCAAAACAATTTTGTAGGTCGAATTTCGATCATGGCGGCATGTCTATACAGAGAGTAGCCATTTACGCAGGACATTGAGATATAATGTACGAACCTTTCGGTAAATAGTAATAGTGTTCTATAATACTTACGTAAGTACCAAGAGAGGACTTACATTATACTTGAATGACGCAGGACAGGATTATGGATCACAAGTGTGTGCACAAGCTCAGGTGCATTTTCTATTCCCTCACTCTCATATTCCGATGGAACGATAATCGGACACAAATATAGAGAGATCAGACGGCCAACGACTTTACGCACTTTCTGATGCACAGGGAGTTAAAATCCTCACTCTGGGCTGCTACTGAGAATTTCTCGATAAAAACTCAACTGATTTTGTGTCCAATCACATCTATTATTAAAGGTCAAAATACTTTCCTCGGTTAAGTTTAGTTTTATTATCCATTTGTTTGCAGGATGAGACATCATTCATGCTGTTAGTGTAATTAGGTACTTACCTTTAGGTAGGCATTGGATTGTAGTTTTGATTTAAAATATTTTTAATATTAATGGTTATATGATACCTCGTATCACAGTACTAATAATTGGTGATGCAGCTTGCTTATTTAGAGCAATCTTTTGTATGGCAACCAAATTTTGCAAATTGTGGATTACGATATTGCGGTCATTTTTGTTTATTTACAAATGCTAATGAAACAAAGGCGTATAGTTTGCCCAATTCGTTTCTTGTTTTTTTTGTGTTTCTGTCCATTAGTTCGTTTGTAGGTACGTGTATTTGTTCGTTCGTTAGTTTGTCGGAGTAACTGATTAGATGAAGGTTTTTATCCAGATTAGTGTCTTTCTAGATCTTTGCGACAGTTAAAAGTACTAATAAATCATCATCAATTATCATAAATTTTAATTACCTATCTTATAATTATCATAACAAAAGTATTAATTCCACGCAAAGTCGCGGGCACAGATAGTCTTTATACGTAGGTCACTCAATAGGTTTTGAGATGCTCGAAATTTAAAAATGGAACGCACCCGTGTTATATGTTTCTAAAAAGCAAATTTATTTAAAAATAGAACTCCATAAGCCAATTGCTCAATATTAAAAAAACACAAAGTTCTATTAATTTTCCTGCAACGCTTCCCGCGCTTTTCATTTAAAACGATGGATCTTAACCGTGAACATTTGCGCGCTCTGATATATTATGATTTTAAATTTGGTTTAACCGAAAAATGACGTTTACAACGGTTACAATCAGCATTAGGGGACTCAGCTCCATCACGCGCAACAATTTTTAGGTGGTTTGCTGAATTCAAAAGGGGTAAAATTAATCTTAAATGTGACCAAAGAACCGGGGCCCCGCAAACAGCAGTAACGGCAGAAAATGTATGGACTACTGAAATGTTGGTGCGAGAAGACCCACGAATCACATATACGGACATCGAAAAGATTGTAGGCATTAGTAAGGAGAGCATTCATACCATCCTACATCAATATCTTGGAGTGAGGAAGCTTTGTTGTCGATGGATCCCTCGTTTGCTCTCCGAAAGCGAAAACAGACTCGTGTGGATTGGTGCCATGAAATACGTCTACGTTTTGAGAACGGGGTGTCTAGGCGTGTTTCAGAAATAGTTACTGGTGACGAGACATGGATCTATCAATATAATCCAGAAAATAAAAGGCAATCATCGGTATGGGTCTACTCAGAAGGACAGTTACCGACAAAACTGCAAAGACCTCGCAACGTCGGCAAAAAATAGTAGCTAGTTTTTTTCGCGGAGCGGACATTTGTCGACGTCAATGCTGGAAAATTGTAGGTCAGTCAACACTGAATGGTATACTAAAGTTGCATTACCCAAAGCTTTTCAAGCTGTGCGGGAGAGAAGACCAAAGACCGGGTTTCGGGGAATCATGCTGCATCACGATAACGCCTCTTCACAGAAGACAAACAGAACAAAATCATTTATTGAGGAATCTGGTGTTGAAACTCTAAGTCACCCACCCTACAGCCCTGACTTAGCTCCTTGTGATTTCTTTTTGTTCCCAAGAGTCAAAGAAAAAATAAAAGGCAAGTTTTTTTCAAGCGCCGAAGAAGCCGTGGCTGCCTAAGAAGAAGCGATTTCCGACCTGTCAGATCAAGAGTGGCAAAAGTGTTTTCAGAGTCGGTTTAGGCTAATGGAACTTCGTATAGAACATGATGGAGAATATTTTGAAAAGATGTAAAATAAATATTAATAGTATCTGAATACTTTTGTATATCTTAAAACTTATTGAATGTCCTACGTATACATATTATATTAATAGTGTGTTAGTGCGTCGGTCAGTGAACGCGTAACTTCTGAACGACTTGACTGATTGAGGTCGTATTCACACAATATATTAGTTTTGTCGACACTTTCTATATTTATTAACCAAAATGACTTAGATTCACAATATATTATTTTGCTTTAGTGCCAAAAAAGAAAATCACATAATCTGGACCTTACCTAACCTGTGGGTTATTTTTTTTATAGGACAAGGGTGACAAATGAGCACACAGTCCACTTAATGGTAAGTGGTTGCTGTGACCCATAGACATCTACATCTATCCTCGATTACGAATCAAAATGCAGATGCGTTGTCACCCGTGAAGACCAAGATGAAATGCCTCGTTTCCAGTAAAAGGTTCTCTTCACTCACCATAGGAAACACAGCGGCGTTCAGGCGCTGTGGTCGAGTAATTAATAAATTTTGTATTTATATTGTTAAAAGTCCGGAGAGAATTCGGAGTTAAGCTCACCGCGCCACTTGCACACCGCTAAGCATACCGCGCCGCGCACTTCACACACACAAAGGGCTGAACAACATCTGTCGAACCAGTCTTTATATAATATATTATTATGTACGTGTGTTTGTCACTGGACTCCTAAACGGCTGGACCGATTTTGATGAAAATTTTTATGTGCGTTTGAGTTCGTCCCTGGATGGCTTAGATTCACAATTGGACCCGTTATTTTTTTTCAGAGCATGACAGCGTCTGATGGGCCGGCTAGTATCTTTCTATATATTTTCTATATTGTAAGAAATTAGAATAGAGTGCTACAAGAAAAAGCTTTAATCCCACTTCTGATGTGAGAAACTATTCCACTTCTTATTTTAAAGTTGTTCTCAAAATTATTTAAATAAAAGTACACTACTCGGTAACAAACCCTGCTTACTATCAGGACCTAATTACATGATAACACCGAAGTATGCAAACCAACAGCATCACTACCCATCTCAATGTAACACATGGCAGCCTCTCAGCAACACGATCTTCCTTGCCTACACTAGTAGAATACCCCAACGGGCATAGTAACGACAGTGGGACTCTTAGAATTACAGACTGATGCCTCTTAGTCGCCTGTGCGATACTTTATACTGCTAAAACAAGTGGGATATTACCATTCTACCTTCATTGGTTCGTATTTCCTTTTATTTATTTTTTACCCTCATTCCCAACAATATATATACTCTTCTAGGTGGTAAAACTTCTTTAGTGTTTAAAGTCCATCTAGGTAGGTACCACCACCACCTTTTTACTTATTCCTGCCAGCAAATAACATTGCTTGTACTGCTGTGTTTCTGTCTTAAGGGGTGTAGAGAGCCTGTATAATTATAGGCTGTGAGGAATTCCATCTTGGTCTGCGGAGGTTACAACGCAACTTTAGGCTTTTCTATTTAAAGTTAGCTGCAGATGTCCATGAGCTGCAGTAGTCATTAACCATCAAGTGCGCTGTTAGTAACTTTATCACATCAGTTTTCCAAAAAAAACTATTTAACAACGGCACATGCTTTATTAATAACTCCTTTAACCTGTTAGGAAGACATCTTTTAATTTATTTTGTACGTAATAAAGCACCGCCTCCTTTTTTGAAGTCTCCTAATTACCACTTCTTCATGCATGCCTACAAAACCGAATTAATGCGTCTGAACGAAAATTCGCTTTTGAAGCCGTTCAATACTCGTACACTGAACACAAATACATTAGGTAAATGTATTTAATAATCTTATATAAAATAAATAATAATATATAAGATACATGTATAATTAGTCATATCTATTTATAACATGTCTAAGGAAAAAAAAATTTATTGCAATAATGCATCATTAAATTTCAGTGGCAACACTGATTTGCTTGTTCTTCTTAGCAAGTACGGTGTTAAAGTGTACTAAATTAATTAATACACATTGACTTGTTAAAATATTCTAAGCGTGTTTTATTTAACAGAAGCTCTTGGATTAATTAAGAACAACATACACAATTTGGGTTAAAGCTCAGACTGGGCAAGGCTGCTTAAAGAGGCACATGTTTAGTTTGGTACTTATCAATTCAAGGATGTGCAGATTCTATTCCCTAGCGGACAAAACACCACGCATTCTAACGTAATGCGGACTTCTAATACGCAAACGTAGCATCCATCTGGGGAATTACTTACTAAGGTCAAGGGAATGGAAAGCTCTCACAACTAAGCAATTTCTGCATTGAAAGTTAAGGGCTATTTGACCGGTGGATTGTTACATAAAATATCTTTGAAGCATCGTTTCAGAATTATTTAAAAACTTTTTGTAGGTTCAATTTTATTTCACATTTTACACACAAAGAACGCTTTAAAATATGTTTCCCACTGTATCTCCAAAAGTAAATTATATGATATATTATGTGGAAGGAAAATTATGAGAATTCTATTATTTAATTTTTCCTCTGTTTATTTATTTTAACAAAATTATACATAATTTATCCTACAGGAGGGTCTTGGATTATGCATGCTTTTTATTTTTACGGCATAAAAACAAGGTCATTTGAAAATTCTGTGAATGTAGGTATTTCTAAATATCTTTAAAACTTTGACTGCCTCGTTAGTCTGGTGGTTGTAAACGCTACTGCAGATCATGAGGTCTTGAATCCCATGTCGGGCCAAAAAAATCAGTTATTGAGTTTATCTATCAAGAAATTCTCAGTGTCAAGAAATTGACGGTGTTTCACCTCCGTACCTCATCATCAGCACCTCAGCATGCCTCCGTATCCAATGACAATGAGCTAACTAAGCTCAGCGCGCTGCTTTACGAAAGTTCAAAAAGGCATCGTATCACTAGGGTGTCTTGTCTTTCAATCTCCAAAATCACATGATTCAATAAAAAAAAATATCCCAAACACTAGATGTCCATCTTTCCCATTGCGACCGATGTCGCCAGAAACAACTGAATTATTGAATATTCTAGCAGAATCTCTTGACAAATTATATAATAGTCTTGATAAAAACGCTGCACAAAATTTACCAGTTTCGTCCGACATAATTCGTGTCATGATGAAAATAGTATGTTTGGTGATAAAAGCTCTGAAAATTCTATATCATTGATAACAACATTAACAGAAGTCCATTAAACACCGAATGAGACGGTACTTGAAAGTATTAGTACCAGTGAAATATTGCAAGAAAAAGAAACCTAAACTGAATCTCCATACCAAATAAGACCAACCAGAGGTAGAAAAATATTAAATGATGAAGCACTAAGAGAAAACATAAAGAAGGGACAGTACAATAACCAAAGCTATGTGAACTCTAAGAAGCAAATCATCGATTCCAAGGTTTTCATCGATTATAGCTGCAATTTTGTAAAAAAAATGTCAAGAGAAGATATCTACTGAAGAGCATAGATATAGATATCTATGGGCCATGGCAACCACTTACCATCAGGTGGACTATGTGCTCCCTTGTTATCATTATCGAATTGCCTTAAAGATAAGCGTGGTCAGCAAGAGGGTCATAATGTGGTTTCAACGGAACGGAGAAGTGTGATATCATCACCTTTGTCCAACTCCCACTGGGAAACCCATTTCCGAGGCAAAATTAAGAGATTTAAAAAGTATTATGCACCTTATACCGAAAGATGCACAGGATTTTTATAAAAAAATAAAAGGCAGCAGCGATATAGAAGATGATATTGATGGTTATACTGGTGCTATTGATTTTGAGGTAGAAGATGACAATGGAGATTTTTAGATTTGTATTCTTTTTTTGATTTTTGTATGTTAGATATAAAAAAAATGCTCAGATAGATATTTCACAGCAATAAAAAGTGCTTAAAGAAAAGAAAACTTTTATTTTTAAAAATATTATAGAAATTGAAACCCACGTTCAATTTGAAAAGGAACCAAGCCACAAATTTGCTTTTTGCCAGAAATAACCAACCCGTTTTTTAAATTATTACTTATAGTAAAATGTTATAAAAATGTATGAATTATGTATTCCTAGAAAGGTTTCAATGTCCCACATGAGTCTAGTAAATATTTATTTTTTAATATGCTTCATATACATTCTGCACAATATTTTTACAAAAGTCCCATTTTCTCGAAATCAATCTGCTGCGGGTTGGTTCCTGTTTGCGTAAATGGGTCCAATTACAATGCTTAACGTAACCCTTTACTAAGATTTTCTACAGTATCATAGAGGCGTTTCAATTACATACTATAATTTCAGCCAGTATAATTTCATTCTGTGAGGCAACCCATCTTAGTCCTCAGAGGTGACAACGTATCTATAGCCTTCTTTGTTTGAAGTTGGCTACAGGTGTCCATGTACTGCAGTTGCCACTTACCATCAGGTGGATTGTAAGTTTGTTTGTCACTTCAGTTTTTAAAAAGGTCCTATAGATATTTGCTACTTGCGAGATTCGAACCTGAGGCTCCGCAGCCAAACGCTAAACGACTGCTCTATCAAGCCGTTTTATATTCGTATTAAAGTGTATTCTGCCATTTTGGTTGGTTTTACTTATAGAATAACATTGGTGTCTGACTTTAAAATAATATAGCGCCAAAATATAGTAAAATATTTTTCCACGTTTGCTCTAAAACGGTACTAAAAGAATTTTGTTTTTATTGACGTCATAGTAATACGTGGTCGTGTATTTTTAGTTTCATACGGGTTTCGTGTATCACGTGCATTTAAACGCTCCACTTAAACGTTTTATTACCGTAAAGGTCTACGTATATTTATACGGTATAGACCTCAGATTCTAGACTGTTATATACTTACTATATAATATATAATAATATATTTTGGGTAACAGAATCAACTATCCCGTAAGAAACGACAAAAGGAGACTAAAACAGGAGAAACAAGATGAAACAGATTTCAGACAATATGAAATAACTACGACTATAACCCGCCTGCCAAGTATAGCAACTATTGCAAATATCCCTCCCAAGTAGTCAATCTATGAGGGAGGCATATGTTCAACAGTGGACTTTCATACTTTGAGAATGATGATGATTATGATGTTGATAGACCATTATCACAAAGTTAGTTGAAAACATCCATTAAGTCAATCCATTATTAGACTTAGTGACTAGAGATTATCCAGGCCAATGGATTTTCAATTCCACTGATAAGGCCACTCTATTCAATCAGAACGTTTTCAAAATTTTCGGTGCCAATTGTTTTTTTAACATTATGAGTCAGTGCTATCTTTATGCTGTTCTATCCCACAAGATAGTAAGTGAAGATTGAGCCGAAGATAGCAAAGCACACTAATTAGCTTAACAAAAGCCTTTTCACATTTATCTTGAAGGCACCCACATTGTAATCGGATTGAAAGCAAACTATTCAACTCTTTTGCTGAGTTAAATATTTTGAGAATCTCTCTTAACATTAAATTTTGTGCATTTTTAAATTGCGCTAGAGTTGTTTTACGCCTATGAATTTCTAGATGCGTTTTACCGTCCGTTCAGAATACAATAATTTACTGAATAAACTTACTCTAATACTGGTCATTAGTTCATAAAAATCGTGAAATGAATAATATTTAAATTTTTCATTTTATTTCAGACTGGCTCGATGTCATGGCTAAGTGGATAGTCTATACAATTTGTAAAAAAAGTCCTGGCCGTGATTCTGATCATGAAATTTTTTTCAAAGAATAAATAAAAAAATCTAATTCAAATTAAATTAAATTTAGTTAAATAGTGAAAGTTACATGGCAATACATGCGGCGCGGGCAATTGTCGGGTAGCGATACCGCCATACATTCAATGATCGCATTGCTGACGACGGTGTTGTCAGTTTTTAAAATTTTGCTGAACTTTAAGCAAATATAAAAAAAACATTTTATTACAATTTGCTTAAAATTTTAAGCAAATTATAGTAAAAACATCTACTTTAAATAAAAAACTGGTCAAGTGCGTGTCGGGCCACGCACAATGTGGAGGTAGGGTTCCGTAGTTGCCTGTCATAATACGTAGGCTCTTTCTTGATAATGACCATAATTTAATTCTTGATAATAAGTGAGTTCGCGGTTTGACCGCTATAACGACTAAAAATGGGCCCAAATAGGAAGATCCTACTGAAGGACTTATTTTCAAAACAGACGTAGTGGTATTCATAAAAGTGGTAAATTTAAAATTTTGTACAAACGACTTCAATATGAATATAATTTATTGTTGATTATTTTTAAAACCCTTGACCGATTTCGATAGAATTTAAAATGACCACCTGGGAAGTATACCATTTGAAACAAAAAAAGAATTTTCCAAATCGGTTCAGGCGTCTTTGAGTAATCGGTGAACATACATAAAAAAATATTCTGACGAATTCAGAACCTTCTCCTTTTTTGAAAGCGTTTGAAAAGATCAAAAATACTTTTGGATTTTGGAAATATTACAATTTACATCAAATCATTCACATACCAAGGTACAAAGATGATCATAGTTGATTATCTATCTATACATTCCCGGCAGTGCAACCCTAAGACATTCATAATATATGAACGTAAAGAAACTTCACGTAAACCACCACTGCCTTAAATTATCTTGAGGTCGCCTGCGTAAACCAAGAATGTGACAAATGAAACTGTATGAGGCTACATGATTGTATGAATACTTTGAATGAGGCCTACAATAACTACCTACCAACTAAGAACATGCGTGAGTGTCGTGGAACACTCGGTTGGAACGAAGTTCCTTTCGTAGTATATTGATAAACGTATTATATTATTGATTACCAAATACAAATAAATTAATTACTAGCGTCTATTAAAATGAAGCGTTATTTAAAATAAAATAATATTTATTTCATGGCAAGATAAGAAAAAGTGCGAGGGAGATGGATATTATTCCATCTCGCTTCCATATAGCCGCCAAGGCCGTCTACACTATGTCAGAAGGGATCGTGACGGAAAAATCTTACACTTTTTGTCGCCTAGCCCCCATCCGCCAAATTCGTACCGTCCGATAAGGAACTTCGTTCCAAAAATAAGTGAAAGTAGTAAGTAAGTAAGAAAAAGTCTCCGTGCCTTTCCCGTAAATGGAAAAGTAAAGCTATAGTAGTAATACATATAACTCGTTTTTTTCATATAAAATGTTTATTTTTAACAGTTTACAATAACATTACAAAGTTATAATGCATCTAGTTTTAGGTCATTTTCTATGGAGTTGGAACGAAATTTTTACTAATCCAAGTGTATTTTATAAGTAGGTCGACTATTACTTCTTAATTTTACTTAGCTGTGATAGTTTTCCTTTTAACTACATTATATGTACTATCATCATGTATACTTTTCACATTTCCAAAAACAGCGGTTTAGTTGATAGAGAGGGGGGGGGTGGGGTGGAAGGGCACATGACTGTAATGAAAAATACCAATTTAAAGCCAAATATTTCGCAATCGGACCCCTGAATCGAAAAGATGTTGTTCCACACCCCCAGTGTTTTGAAAGACCTATCCAACGATACCCCCCCATGATGGAATAGACGGGTAAAAAAAAACATCCTCCATTTACTTGTATGGGAAGTATCTAAAATAAAATAAAAAATTTAAGATTTTATTTCACAGTTTTCTAGGCGTGATTAATATCTATTGCTATGCCAAATTACAGATTTGTAACACCTAGGGTCTCTCAGCAAAACCGCGGACGGACAGACGGACTGACGGACCGATAGACGGACGGACATGGCGAAACCATAAGAGTTCCTTGTTGTGTAACTACGGAACCCAAAAAGCACAGCATTTTATATTGGTTAATAATAATAGGTTGTTTTTTTGGTAATGTTATTACGGTACCTATGTGCCTCTTTTGGATCGTACAGGGTGTTTTTTACATACTATATAACAGAACAGTATAAGTACTGCATTTAAGTGAAATATAATTAAATTGAAAGAAGTACAAAGACATGAGCTTCTAAATCTTGGTATGTGTACAACGAGAAGCATGTTATAGTATTTGTTTAATATTAAGTTGAAACTCCTTAGGCTACTCAAAGACTTCTGAAGTATACATGGTCTTTGCTATGACTACATAAAATAACATAAGGCACATATTGTTCGACTTAAACTTTATCCATTTTACAATTAGCTACACATACATAATATTGTTATGCAACAGCTGACTTAGCCGTTGATAGTGTAAATAATTATTTCGTTAACATTGGAAAACATTTCCGACTATTGTAGTGTCACTACTAGTGTCACTATTGTACTGTCGACTTCTAGTAATTCCTTTGTTATGTTGAATACTGATGAACACTTACCATGAATCTTAAAAACAATTGCTCCACTGGTTGGGACAATATTTCAAATGTTTTTCTAAAAAATAATAAAAATATACTTGTACCGATATTAACGCATATTTTTAATAGGTGCTTGGAATATAGTGTATTTCCCAACGCTTGCCTCCCAAAGGGGGGGGACAGAGACGAAGTTAATAACTATAGACCTATAGCTTTACTTCCAGCTATGTCCAAATTATTAGAAAAAATAATAAATAACCGCCTTATCAACTATTTAGAGACGAACAATCTTTTCGCTAAAAACCAATATGGCTTTAGATCTGGCAAAAACACAGATGGTGCTATGCATGACGTTATTTAGTTTATATCAGAAAATTTGGATAAAGCAGACGATGTTTAGCGATCTTTTTAGATTTAGTGAAAGCTTTTGACACGGTCTCTGTGCCTATCTTACTGGAAAAGCTTAAAAGGCTTGGGGTACGTGGAAAGCAGTTAGAGTTATTTAAGAGTTACATGCAAAATAGATTGCAAAGTGTTAAAATTGGTAATCACAGGTGTTCAGATTTACCAGTGATCTACGGTGTCCCTCAGGGTAGTATACTGTTGTCCACCTTATTCACAATTTATATTAATGATCTCTGTCAAATGAAGCTCACTTCTGGAAAGTCTATTTGCTATGCAGATGATACTGTGCTACTTTTTGCAGAGGGTGATTGGAAAAATTTTTGAAGCTGCCCAAAATTCATTCAATATTCTACAAAGGTGGTTGTGCTTTAATAAATTAACTTTAAATGCGGAGAAAACCAAATATCTGACCTTTTCCATTCGTGATGTGACGCAACCAGGAAACGCTTTTTGTCTACGTGCACATAGCTGTATTTTAAAAAATCCAAGCTCTTTCACTTCCTGCCGGTGTCCGTTATTGGAAATAGTTGAGGTTGCCAGGTATTTGGGTATCCTTATAGACAAAAAGGTCTGTGGAATCATGGTCTTTAGTAACCAAATGAGTGATCCCAGTAGTGAAGAGGCTGGGGAGCGACTTTTGGTCGAGAGCCTCTTGAAACTGTCGGGCGAGCACAGCTTGACACACCAAGAACCCCTTCAGCCAGTAGTGATGCAGTCGGTCAAGCCCCGGACTTTTCCAGTTCGGGGCCATACGGACAGCCTCAGCTACGTCATCCGGCGTTATGATTACGTGGTCCATGGGAGTAACACTCGCACACTGACTCGCCACAACTTCCGTCCAAGGGCCCTCGCTGTGGTTTACGGGCTCAGACCACAGGCCGCCGCCAGAATACGACAGTGTCGGCCTGATTCGGTGCTGGGCCCACGGACTGGTTCCACGGACCATTGGTCGCTCCAATGATTCATAAAGCCTCTTCTGATCACTCTGGAAGAGACGTTTCTGGTTGAACCGTGTCGACCTCTCGGTATGTCGCGGAATCCGCTTTCCCCAAGCAGCGATTCTCTGCTTCAGGTTGTCTATACGCTCCGTCAGTTTTTGCGTTATATCCGGCTTGGACAACCTGACATATATCCCAGCAAACACCATTCTGACGGTGCGCACAATTCTTGGCCTGTTATTGCCCGACCTGAAGCACATCAGTCTGCCGATGAGGGCCCTAGCCTTTGCGATACGTTCCTCAATTCTTATTCTCCAGGCTGGGATGGCGTTACTTTGTCTAGTAGCACGTCCAGCCATGAAGAGTTTGGCGCCAATAATACGGCATACTGCCAGTGCGGCGCCAAAAAGAATTGAGTCCGTCTCGCAAAGGTAAAGGTACAGACAACAGGTCCCATCCGCAGATATCGTGGTCCTTGGCGATTTTAACGCCCACCATGCTGAATGGCTCGGTTCACGTTTAACCGATCATGCGGGGAGATCTGTTTATGACTTTGCCTTGGCATATGGTCTGAAACAACTGGTTACTTCGCCTACACGGATTCCAGATGTGAAGGATCATACACCTTCCCTGTTGGACCTTCTGCTGACCTCTCATCCGGACGGATATCAGGTTTCCGTCGATGTCCCTCTCGGCTCTTCGGACCATGGTCTGATCTGGAATGTGGTGCCACTCACGCTCTCCTCGCGGTTTCGTTCTGCAGGTTGCCGCCTTGTTTGGCATTACAGGTCAGCGGATTGGCACGGAATGCGGTCTTTCTTTGCATCCTACCCGGGCGGGTTTGCTTCTTGCCGGATGATCCTAGCGCTGTAGGTGACTCTATCACTGATGTGGTGCTACAGGGAATGGAACTATTTATTCCATCATCTGTGGTAGCCATCGGAGGCAGATCTCAGCCTTGGTTTGGTCGCTCCTGTAAGACTGCATTACGCAGTAAGCAGGAGTGCTATCAAGCCTGGGCTGAGGCTTCGGCAGCTCGGAATGTAAACACCAACATGTTTAAAAAGAAGTATAACATCGCCTCCAGGTCCTTCAAAAGAGTTATTGCCAAGGCAAAGTCAGAGCACATAGGCAGAATTGGCGAGAAACTTGTTCGCCTTCCTTCGGGAATCCGTGCATTCTGGTCTCTCGCCAAAGCTGTCCAAGGGAATTCAAGCGATCACTACCATCTCTGCACAGGGAGGACGACTCACTGGCCCACGCCGCAAAAGAGAAAGCCGACCTTTTAGGCTCCCTTTTTGCGTCCAACTCGACTCTTGATGACGGGGGGAACACACCGCCGACCATCCCGCGGTGTGAGTGCTCCATGCCGGATGTGCGGTTCTCACAGCGCTCAGACATCCGCAAGTCGAGTGGGGCTGACGGAATCCCCCCAATTGTGCTGAGGACGTGTGCTCCGGAGTTGGCACCGGTTCTAACGCGTCTTTTCCGGTACTCGTACTCCCTAGGCGTAGCCCCGATCAAGGAAGACAGCTTTTGTCCAACCGATCCCTAAAAAAGGCGAACGCTCAGACCCGTCCAACTACAGGCCTATCGCCATCACCCCCTTGTTCTCCAAAATAATGGAGTCCGTTATAAACTGCCAGCTCATGCAGTACCTTGAGGACCACCAGCTGATTAGTGACCGACAATATGGTTTTCGTCGGGGTCGGTCAGCTGGTGATCTTCTGGTCTACCTGACTCATAGATGGGCGGAGGCAGTAGAGTCCAAGGGGGAGGCATTGGCCGTTAGTTTGGATATTGCGAAGGCTTTCGATCGGGTTTGGCACAAAGCGCTTCTTTCGAAACTCCCTTCCTATGGGCTTCCCGAGAAATTGTGCAATTGGATCACCAGCTTCCTTGCAGATCGGAGCATCAAGGTCGTAGACGGTACTTGCTCCGACTACGACCTTGACAAGCCTATTAACGCTGGTGTTCCACAAGGCTGCGTGCTATCACCAACGCTGTTTCTTCTGCATATCAATGATATGTTGCAAACCGGTAACAATCATTGCTATGCGGACGACAGCACTGATGATGCTTCAACCGCCCAATACGTCTCGGAAAAATTCAGCCGAGTACCGGAACAAACTTGTGTCTGACGTCGAGTCTTTGCTGAACAAAGTCTCGGATTGGGGGCGACTAAATCTAGTCCAGTTTAATTCTCAGAAGACATAAGTTTGCGCGTTTACCGCTAAAAAGAACCCCTTTGTCGTATCTTCTCAGTTTCAAGGCACTCCCCTTGTTGCCTCAGCCAGTATTGGAATCCTTGGCGTCGAGACATCGAGTGATGTGCAGTTTTGTGGTCACTTGGAAGAGAAGGCCAAATTGGCCTCTAAAAAGCTTGGCGTGCTCAGCAGAGCGGGACAGTATTTCATGCCGGCACACCACCTGCAACTTTACAAGGCGCAGGTTCAGTCGCACAAGGAATACTGTTCCTATCTCTGGGCTGGAGCGCACCAGTGCCAGCTCCTTCCACTTGACCGCAACCAGCACAGAGCGGCTCGAATCGTCGACGACTGAGTCCTTTCTGATCGGCTCAATTCATTGGCGCTGCGAAGAGATGTTGCATCTCTTTGCATTTTCTTTCGCATTTACCACGGGGAGTGCTCTGAGAAATTGTTCGGATTAATCCCAGTCGCCAAATTTCACGAACGCACATCGCGGCAGAACTCCCGATCCACTCCATCTGGATGATTGGCGGTCCACCACTGTGCGATTTAGAAGATGTTTTCTTCCTCGCACAACTTCCTTGTGGAAAAGTTTACCACCAGCGATTTTTCCGGAACAATACGACTTAGGGACCTTCAAGAAAAGAGCCTACTCCTTTTTAAAAGGCCGGCAACGCATCTGCAATTCCTCTGGTTCCCCTGGTGTTGCAGTTGTTCATGGGCGGCGGTAGTCACTTACCATCAGGTGAGTCGCATGCTCGTTTGCCCCCCCTCCTATAAAAAAAAGATCACGGCTGGCTTCCCAATAGGTCACCAGCATTGGGTGAAGAGCCCTCACGACAGCACGATTCCGCTTGCTTAGGGTTATGCGGGGAAGTTGCGGTCGATTTTCGAGAGGCGTACTGCGCATTTCCTCAATCGCCTCTTCTAATTTACTCCTCATTTGCTCTAGTTCTAGTACCTGTGCGACTGTTCCATATCTTCTGAATCAACCACAACTGGGGGATTCACGGCGGCATCCACGTTTGCTGGTTGCTCTGCAACTTGTGGCGCTGCATCCGCAGCCGTAGTATTTTCATCCGATGAGGGTACAGCCTCACGTCGTAGCCGTTCGAGTTCGGTACCATCAAATATGTTTGAACGCAAGATATACCGAACTCGGTCTGCCAGGTTTTACTCGGTGATGGTTATAGATGGCTCCAGCTCAGCAAAAAGTCGATGCATCCTAGCCCGGTAAGCAAAACCTCCAACTTCTCACCCTTTCGCCCTAAAATACGCCCGCAATGCGTTGCTGTTCATTTGCATTGTCCATCGCATGCGGCGTACTCCACCAGTGATGGGTGCCAATTGCTAGGCCCGCAAAGACCCTGCCGACACCAAGCCAGCTGGTAGGGATGATGGATGCGAGGGACCGCTGGATGGTCGTGCAGCTCCTCGTGCTCTGCTGGCGGTTCGCATGCTGTCGCGTCCAGCACCAACTCCAAACGCACCCTGGCGACCTCCAGGCAGCGGCCCTTTGCGCGTATTCCTCAATTCCATCATCCATATAATGGGCGTCAGTTACGGGAGACGCCCAGATCCGGCACCGTTTCATGGTGAGGCCATGTGCACAAGCGGGCCTTTGCACTTACACCTCATGGCAAGGCGCTGACTGACTGCGTTGACGTAGTAGTTTTGTCACACAACCGTTACGTCAGCGGCCGATGGGGTCGTCACTTCCATACGCCTTATTATTATTATTATTTGGGGTATTTATAGAGTATCCTCATCTGGTTGGGCTGAATAAATATAATAAAGGAAATAATAATTAAACATAAATATATATTTAATATACTAACATAAATAAATAAAATCCCATCCAGATGGAGACCTTCGGCAGGGGAGACCAAACGGCCGAGGGTTAGGGGGAAAGGGAAAGAAACCGGCGGACGATGCGGGCGTTATCGAGGAGCACCGCCTTCTGCATTTGAGCCCGGAGCGGTTGGTCATGAAGTCCCAGTCGCCTCAGATGACCCGAAAGGCTGACCGGGATTAACCCGTTCGCAGAGACAACTACAGGAATATTACTATTATTATTATTATTATCTCCAATATAACAATCTTTTCTTAAACAGTATTACAGATACTCATAAACACAGAACTACAGTTAAGTCAGGTTTAGTTAGATTACTTTTTACAGCTTATATATTAAATGTGCTTCACATTCAATTTGGCTATTTATACAAAAGTTTTGCAAGACCCACCGCAGAAGAACACAAAAACTCTCCGACCACACTCTAAATCTCATGGCTAATGATATAGGAAATGAAGCTGCAGTCTTCAGTAGATTTGATAGCATACAGGCAACTTAACAGACAGATCTCCAAATGCATGCGGTTGGACTTACGCAACTTTAATACTGCTCGTATTGAAGAAGCGATCGAGCGGAACCAGGGCTCCAAAGTCTTTTCCAGAGATCTGTCTGCCAGAAATAGCCAACTGTCGAAGCTGAAGACCGAATGTGGCAGCATCGTCTCCGGGACACCTGAAATTTTGAGTGAGATTGAGAGGTTCTATGGGCAGCAGTACACATCATCGTTGGAGCCACTCGCCAGTTTGAGTAACGATCCGAGAGCAAGATTTATCCGATACAATTCCAATGATATCCCGGACGTCAGTCTGACCGAGATTAGAATGGCTCTCCAGCACCTTAAAAACGGCAAGTCCCCGGGCGAGAATGGAATTACAGCGGAGCTTCTGAAAGCGGATGGAAAACCGGTACTTGAAGTCCTTCAGAAGCTCTTTAATTCCGTCCTCCATGGTGGCACTACTCCGGAGGCGTGGAGCAGAAGTGCGGTGGTCTTGTTCTTCAAGAAAGGCGACAATGCTCTCTTGAAGATCTACAGACCGATTTCCGTTCTGCGCCGCGTCTACGTGCTGTTTTCGAAAATCATTAGAAATCGTCTCGCACGCAGACTCGACGACTTTCAGCCTCCCGAACAAGCAGTTTTCCGAAAAGGCTTTAACACCATAGACCACTTACATACCCTTCGGCAAATTGTACAGAAGACCGAGGAGTACAATTTGCCATTATGTCTTGCGTATGTGGACTATGAGAAAGCCTTTGATTCCGTCGAAATTAGGGTGGCGCTGCAGTCCCTTCAACGGTGCCAAGTTGACTGTCGGTATATTGAAGTGCTGAAGTGTTTGTACAGTAAGTAGGGCTACGATGGCTATTCGAGTACAGAACCAGAGTACGAAACCTATCCAACTGCAGAGAGGTGTAAGACAGGGTGACGATATATCTCCGAAACACTTCATCGCAGCATTGGAAGACGTTTTCAAGCTACTGGACTGGAAAGAATACGGTATTAACATCAATGGCGAGTACATCACTCACCTTCAATTTGCCGACGATATAGTGCTTATGGCAGAATCGCTGGAGGATCTAAGCACTATGCTCAATGACCTCAATAGTGCCTCCCAACGGATAGGTCTTAAGATGAACACGGACAAAACAAAGATCATGTATAACTTCCATGTCACACCTATGGCGGTAGTTGTTGGGAGCATTATGCTCAAAGTTGTTGACGAGTATGTTTACCTGGGAAAAATAGTCCGATTAGGTAATTCCAACTTCGTCCGAGAGGTCAATCAACGGATTCAACTTGGCTGGGCAGCGTTCGGGAGATTACGACACATCTTCTCATCAGGTATACCTCAAAACTTGAAAACGAAACTGTACAAACAGTGCGTGTTGCCAGTGATGACTTATGGAACTGAGACGTGGTCCTTCACTGCTGGCCGTATGAGGAAGTTCAAGGTCGCTCAGCGAGCTATGGAGAAGGCTATGCTTGGGGTTTCTCTGCGTGATAAACTTAGAAATGAGGATATCCGCAGTAGAATCAGAGTGACCGACATACTCCAACGGATTAGTAAGCTGAAGTGGCATTGGGCCGGCCATATAGATCGAAGAAACGATAACCGATGGGGAAGAAAGGATCTCGAGTGGCAGCCTCGTACCGGTGGGCGAAGTGTAGAGCGACCGCCCACTAGATGGAGCGACGACCTGGTAAGACATGCAGGAAGTCGATGGATGCAGATGACTATAGGCTAAGGCCTATGTTCAGCAGTAGACTTGTGAAGGGCTGTAATGATGATGATGATGATTTATACATTAAATTCTGTAATGGAAAATAACTGGGCATTACGACGTAAATAGTTGAAACATAGATTTTTGTACATATTGTAATTTTTTGTACTTTACACCAAATATTATATCTACTCTTTTTACCAACATATTAACTGTAAGAGAATGCCTTGTGGCACAAAGTCCACCATCTTGTACATGGTGTGCAAATAATAATAATAACTTTTTATTCACTCCTTTATAACTTAACCCGTTACCGTTACAGCCTATTAAAATCCACTGCTGAACATATGCCGTAGATGGCACGCTTGGCAAGCGTTATTAGGAATTATTATAAATAATTAGTTAATTATATGAGTTATTAGGAAGATGCTGCTGACCAACTCCTGATTTTTTTCCCTCTGTCGCCTCTTACAACACCCACATGATATGGAATAATGGATATTCTTACACCGCCACTACACGGTGAAACTTAGCATAACATACAAAAGTTGTAATTTGATAATTAATTATTATAGTTTCACTGAGAGATTAACGACGGCAGAAGTACTATTATTAACTGTGTCACAGATCTTTTGCGTTTTGCAGACAGAACTAGTAAACATTTACAGGTAATAAAAAACATTTTTTTCTTATTAAAATTTAGTAACCATGCATGCAATACGAAAGTATTTACCACAAAGAGTAAGTTAGAGGATAAATAAAGCTTAAAAATGAGCATAATAAGTGAGTTCGCGGTTTGACCGCTATAACGACTAAAAATGGGCCCAAATAGGAAGATCATTCCTGAAGCACTTATTTTCAAATCAGACTTATAGGGAGTGTATTCAGTGTATATAGTGTAGTATTCAGAAAAGATTAAATAAAAATTTCTATTTTGAAAATAAATCAATTACATCAAAACATTCACATGCCAAAGTACAAAGATCATAGTTGACTATCTATCTATATATACCCGGCAGTGTAACCCTAAGATATACATATATGACCGTAATGAACCTTCTCGTAAACCACCACTGCCCTAAATTATCCTGAGGTTGCCCGCGTAAACCAAGAGTGTGACGAATGAAACTGTATGAGGCTATATGATTGTATGAATGAGGCCTACTATAACTACCAACTAAAAAATAAGTGAAAGTAGTAAGTAAATAATAAAGGTCCTCCCTGCCTATACCGCAAATGAATACTTTTGCGGTATAGGCAGGTTTTTTATTTTTAACAGTTTCATCATCATCATCATCATTACAGCCCTTCACAAGTCCACTGCTGAACATAGGCCTCCCCCAAGGAATGCCACAAAGCACGGTCCTGAGCCACCCGCATCCATCGACTTCCTGCATGTCTTACCAGGTCGTCACTCCATCTAGTAACATATTACATATAACATATAACATATTACTCGTTAACTTTTTAATTCTACTTAGCTGTGATAGTTTTCCTTTTAACTTCATTATATATATTACTATTGTGTATACTTTTCACAGTTTCAAAAACGGCGGTTTAGTTGGTAGAGGGGGGGGGGGGACACATGACTCCAAGCAAAAATAACACTTTAAAGCTAAATATTTCGCAAACGGACTCCTGAATCGCAAATATGTTGTTCCACACTCCCAGTGTTTTTGAAAGACCTATCCAACGATACGCCACATGATGGAATAGACGGGTAAAAAAAAATCATCCTCCATTTACTTGTATGGGAAGTACCTAAAATAAAAATGTTTTTTAAGATTTTATTTCACAGTTTTCTAGGCGTGATTAATATCTATAACTATGCCAAATTACAGATTTGTAGCACCTAGGGTCTCTGAGCAAAACCGCGGACGGACGGACGGATATGACGAAACTATAAGGGTTCCTTTTTGTGTAACTACGGAACCCTAAAAATGAGAGCACCTTTTATAATCTACGAAAACGATAAACTTTCCAAAGCTCGTTGAATTCAGCACAGCTTTATCGAGCCGCAGACGAATAAATGGAATTCTTTGCTGAACTAGTTTTGCTTCACTTTGAAAGCAACGGTTTGATGAATCACTTGAATCTGGGTTACGGAATCCTCACTCTTCAATTATAATCAATCAAACTCACAAATGCGGATATTTTCAGTTATACTTTGTCATCGAGCGAACAACAACGTTAGTCGGAACGATAATTAAAAATCATTGATAGATATTTCGCAATATTTGTAGTAATTTATTACTGTCGCATTTGTATGTTCCTTTTTATTTTTGCTTTGATTTTAGTTATGATGACGGGGTCCATGGGCGTAACACTCGCACACTGACTCGCCACAACTTCCGTCCAAGGGCCCTCGCTGTGGTTTACGGGCTCTGACCACTGTCAAATGCGATAGTGTCGGCCTGATTCGGTGCTGAGCCCGTTCCACGTATCATTGGCCGCTCCAATAATTTATAGAGCCTCTTCTGATCACTCTGGAAGAGACGATTCTGGTTGAACCGTGTCGACCTCTCGGTATATCGCCAAATCCGCTTCCCCCAAGCAGCGATTCTCTGCTTCAGGTCGTCTATGCGCTCCGTCAGTTTTGCGTTATATCCGGCTGGGACAAACTGATATTTGTCCCAGCAAACGCCATCCTGACGGTGCGCACAACTCGGCCTGTTATTGCCCGACCTGAAGCTTATCAGTCTGCCGATGAGGGGTTTCGTTTTGCGATACGGTCCTCAATCCTTCTTCTCCAGGCTGGGATAGTGCTACTTTGCCCAGTAGCACGTCCAGACGTGGGAAGTTTGGCACCAACAATGCGGCAAACTGCTAAAGCGGCGCCAAAGAGTATTGAGTCCGTATCGCAAAGGTCCCGGCTGGTTTCCAAAAGATTGCCAGCAGTGGGTTCAGGCCGTCACGACATCCCGATTCCGCTTGCTTAGGGTTATGCGCGGGAGTCGCGGTCGATTTTCGAGAGGCGTACAGCGCGTTTCCACAATCGCCTCCTCCAATATACTCCTCATCTGCTCTAGTTCATGGGTGACCATTCCATCATCGCCTGAATCAACCAGAGTGGGAAGATCCATGGCGGCTTCCACACGTGGCTGCTGGTCTATGGCCTTAGGAGCCGCATTCCCAGCTATAGCTAGTTCTTTCGATGAGGGAATAGCCTCACGCCGTAGTCGTTCGAGTTCGGCATCATCAAATATTTTCGAGCGTAAGATGTACCGAACTCTGTCTGCCAGGTTTTGCTCTGTGACGGGAACCGATAGCTCCAGCTCAGCAAAAAAGCGATGCATCCGGGCCCGATACGCTATCCCTCCAGTTTCTTCCTCCTTTGCCCTATAGTACGCCCGCAATGCGTTTGTGTTCATATTTTTTGTCCAACGCATGCGGCGCACTACTCCACCAGCGGCGAGTGCCGCTTGCCGAGTCCGAAAGGACCCTGCCGACACCAAGCCTTCTGGTGGGGATGATGGATGCGAGGGGCTGCTAGGTGGTCGTGCAGCACCTCGCGCTTGGCTGGCGGCCCGCATGCTGTCGCGTCCAGCGCTAGCTCCAGACGCGCCCCGGCGACCCCAGGCAGCGGCCCTATGCGCGGTCTATTTTCTTCCATCATCCATAAAGCGGGCGTCAATTAACGGGAGACGCCCAGACCCGGCACCGTTTCATGATTTGGCCGTAAGCACAAACGGGCCCAAACTAACCCTCATTTCTGCCGAGGCACGGCGCTCACATCTCTTGGCAAGGCGCTGACTGACTGCGCCGACGTAGTAGTTTTGTTACTTAACTATTACGTCAGCGGGCGATGGGGTCGTCACTTCCCTACGCCTTATTTTTTTATTATTATTATTATTATGGGGTATTTATAGAGTATCCTCATATGGTTGGGCTGAATAAATATAATATAGGAAATAATAATTAAACATAAATATATATTTAATATACTAACATAAATACATAATACACAAATAAATAAATTCCCAGCCAAATGGAAGCCTTCGGCAGGGGAGACCAAACGGCCGAGGTTTAGGAAGAAAGGGAAAGAAATCGGCGGACGATGGGGGCGGTATTGAGGAGCACCGCCTTCTGCATTTGAGCCCGGAGCGGTCGGTCACGAAGGTCGCCTCAGATGACCCGAAAGGCTGACCGGGGTTAACTCATTCGCAGAGACAACTACAGGAATATTATTATTATTATTATCTCCAATATAACAATCTTTTCATAAACAGTATTACAGATACTCATAAACACAGAACTACAGTTAAGTCAGGTTTAGTTAGATTCCCCCCGAACGGGTTCCCGTTTTGTCGTGGCGAGGGGGCTTAGTAGCCGTGGCTTGGTCACCCGCGGTGAACAAAGAGGAACCCCTTGGCTGGCCCGAGGTGTAGGGCCGGCCCGAGGTGGCCACTCCGTGTGGGCTCGGCGAGTCCACTTCGGATGTGTGTCGGTGGGCTGCTGCGGGAGGGGTTGGTCCGCTCCCCTTACCGCTGCAGCCGAGGTGGAGTCGCGGAGGAAGAGGAGTGTTGGTATGGCGATGCACCACTCGCCCTATCTTCCGCGACTCAGACGGGGCCGTACCGTTGATGCGGTGGTGGTGGGGCCGCGGGGGGAGAGGAGTGTCGGTATTGCGAGGCGCCGCTCTCCCTACCCTCCGCGGCCGAAACTTGGTTGGCGGCGGAGCTAAAGACCAGATTCGCCGCTGGGGCCGCGAAAGCGGGCGCTACTAAGCGCTCTTCCGGCCCCCATGAATGGGTCCAGGGGCGAGGGACTTGGGGAAGTCCCCGCCCCCCCTCTTCGATGGACCCGAGGCGGAGGCGCGAGCGGGTGTTGGCGCGCGCCTCTGAGGCGATGCACGGGGTAGTCAAACACCTCACTACCCCGTGCAGGAGACGAGGCCCGGACAGACCGGGCCAGCAATAGTGTGGGGCTGCGGAAGAATTTGGATTCCCGCGGCCCCACGCGCACGTGCGAGGAGACACCGGGGTCGTTTTAGCCGGTAAGAGTCCGGCACGCCCCTCCGCCTTTCCCCAGGCGGAGGTAGGCCATGAGGATTTCCCCCCGAAAAAAAAAAAGGTTTAGTTAGATTACTTTTTACAGCTTACATATTAAATGTGCTTCACATTCAATTTGACTATTTATACAAAAGTTTTGCAAGACCCGCCGCAGAAGAACACAAAAACTCTCCGATCACACTATTAATCTCATGGCTGTTAGAAGGGAAATGAAGCTGCAGTCTTCAGTAGATTTGATAGCATACAGGCAACTGAACAGACAGATCTCCATATGCATGCGGTCGGACTTACGTAACTTTAATACTGCTCGTATTGAAGAAGCGATCGAGCGAAACCAGGGCTCCAAAGTCTTTGCCAGAGTTCTGTCTGCCAGAAAGAGCCAACTATCAAAACTGAAGACCGAATGTGGCAGCATCGTTTCCGGGACACCTGAGATTTTGAGTGAGATTGAGAGGTTCTATGGGCAGCAGTACACATCATCGTTGGAGCCAATCGCCAGTGTGAGTAACGATCCAAGAGCAAGATTTATCCGACACTATTCCGATGATATCCCGGACGTCAGTCTGAGCGAGATTAGAATGGCTCTCCAGCACCTTAAAAAACGGCAAGTCCCCGGGCGAGAATGGAATTACAGCGGAGCTTCTGAAAGCGGGTGGAAAACCAGTACTTGAAGTCCTTCAGAAGCTCTTTAATTCGGTCCTCCATGGTGGCACTACTCCGGAGGCATGGAGCAGGAGTGCGGTGGTCTTGTTCTTCAAGAAAGGCGGCAATGCTCTCTTCAAGATCTACAGTTCGATTTCCGTTCTGAGCCGCGTCTACGTGCTGTGTCGAAAGTCATTAGAAATCTTCTCGTACGCAGATTCGACTACTTTCAGCCTCCCCCGCACAAGCTGGTTTTCGAAAAGGCTTTAGCACCGTAGACCACATACATACTCTTCGGCAAATTGTACAGAAGACCGAGGAGTACAATTTGCCACTATGTCTTGCGTATGTGGACTATGAGAAAGCCTTTGATTCCATCGAAATTAGGGTGGCGCTGCAGTCCCTTCAGCGGTGCCAAGTTGACGGTCGGCATATTGAAGTGCTGAAGTGTTTGTACAGTTGGGCTACGATGGCTATCCGAGTACAGAACCAGAGTACGAAACCTATCCAACTGCAGAGAGGTGTAAGACAGGGTGACGATATATCCCCGAAACTCTTCATCGCTGCATTGGAAGACGTTTTCAAGCTACCGGACTGGAAAGGATACGGTATTAATATCAATGGCGAGTACATCACTCACCTTCAATTTGCCGACGATATAGTACTTATGGCAGAATCGCTGTAGGACCTAAGCACTATGCTCAATATGCAAAACAAAACAAAGATCATGTATAACGTCCATGTCACACCTATGGCGGTAGTTGTTGGGAGCATTAAGCTCAAAGTTGTTGACGAGTATGTTTACCTGGGAAAAATAGTCCGACTAGGTAAGTCCAACTTCGACCGAGAAGTCAATCAACGGATTCAACTTGGCTGTGCAGCGTTCGGGAAATTACGACACATCTTCTCATCAGGTATACCTCAAAACTTGAAAACGAAACTGTACAACCAGTGCGTGTTGCCAGTGATGACTTATGGAACTGAGACATGGTCCTTCACTGCTGGCCGTATGAGGAAGCTCAAGGTCGCTCAGCGAGCTATGGAGAGGGCTATGCTTGGGGTTTCTCTGCGTGATAAACTTAGAAATGAGGATATCCGCAGTAGAACCAGAGTGACCGACATACTCCAACGGATTAGTAAGCTGAAGTGGCAATGGCCGAAGTGTAGGGTGACCCCCCACTAGATGGAGTGACGACCTGGTAAGACATGCATGAAGTCGATGGATGGCTAGGCCTATGTTCAGCAGTAGACTTGTGAAGGGCTGTAATGATGATGATGATTTATACATTAAATTCTGTAATGGAAAATAACTGGGCATTACGACGTAAATAGTTGAAACATAGATTTTTGTACATATTGTAATTTTTTGTACTTTACACCAAATATTATATATATTCTTTTTACCAATATAATAACTGTAAGAGAATGCCTTGTGGCACTAAGTCCACCATCTTGTACATGGTGTGCAAATAATAATAATAACTTTTTATTCACTCCTTTATAACATTAGAAACTTAACCCGTTACCGTTACAGCCTATTAAAATCCACTGCTGAACATAGACCTTTCCCATAGATTGCTTCATAGGGGGGATATTTGCCGTAGATGGCACGCTTGGCAAGCGTTATTAGGAATTATTATAAGTAATTAGTTAATTATATGAGTTATTATGAAGATGCTGCTGACCAACTCCTGATTTTTTTCCCTCTGTCGCCTCTTACAACACCCACATGATATGGAATAATGGATATTCTTACACCGCCACTACACGGTGAAACTTAACATAACATACAAAAGTTGTAATTTGATAATTAATTATTATAGTTTCACTGAGAGATTAACGACGGCAGCCGTACTATTATTAACTGTGTCACAGATCTTTTGCGTTTTGCAGACAGAACTAGTAAACATTTACAGGTAATAAAAAACTTTTTTTTCTTATTAAAATTTAGTAACCATGCATGCAATACGAAAGTAATTACCACAAAGGGTAAGTTAGAGGATAAATAAAGCTTAAATAAATAATAAAACTGGCCAAAAACAAGGCGTGTTGGGCCACGCACAATGTAGAAATAGGGTTCCGTAGTTGCCCGTCACAATAAAGCCCACGGCTTTCTTGATAATGAGCATAATAAGTGAGTTCGCGGTTTGACCGCTATAACGACTAAAAATGGGCCCAAATAGGAAGATCATTCCTGAAGCACTTATTTTCAAATCAGACTTATAGGGAGTGTATTCAGTGTATATAGTGTAGTATTCAGAAAAGATTAAAAAAACTTTTCTATTTTGAAAATAAATCAATTACATCAAAACATTCACATGCCTAGGTACAAAGATCATAGTTGACTATCTATCTATATATACCCGGCAGTGTAACCCTAAGATATACATATATGACCGTAATGAACCTTCTCGTAAACCCCACTACTACCCTAAATTATCCTGAGGTTGCCCGCGTAAACCAAGAGTGTGACGAATGAAACTGTATGAGGCTATATGATTGTATGAATGAGGCCTACTATAACTACCAACTAAAAAATAAGTGAAAGTAGTAAGTAAATAATAAAGGTCCTCCCTGCCTATACCGCAAATGAATACTTTTGCGGTATAGGCAGGTTTTTTATTTTTAACAGTTTACAATAACATATTACTCGTTAACTTTTTAATTCTACTTAGCTGTGATAGTTTTCCTTTTAACTTCATTATATATATTACTATTGTGTATACTTTTCACAGTTTCAAAAACGGCGGTTTAGTTGGTAGAGGGGGGGGGGGGACACATGACTCCAAGCAAAAATAACACTTTAAAGCTAAATATTTCGCAAACGGACTCCTGAATCGCAAATATGTTGTTCCACACCCCCAGTGTTTTTGAAAGACCTATCCAACGATACGCCACATGATGGAATAGACGGGTAAAAAAAAATCATCCTCCATTTACTTGTATGGGAAGTACCCAAAATAAAATTGTTTTTTAAGATTTTATTTCACAGTTTTCTAGGCGTGATTAATATCTATAACTATGCCAAATTACAGATTTGTAGCTCGTAGGGTCTCTGAGCAAAACCGCGGACGGACGGACGGATATGACGAAACTATAAGGGTTCCTTTTTGTGTAACTACGGAACCCTAAAAATGAGAGCACCTTTTATAATCTACGAAAACGATAAACTTTCCAAAGCTCGTTGAATTCAGCACAGCTTTATCGAGCCGCAGACGAATAAATGGAATTCTTTGCTGAACTAGTTTTGCTTCACTTTGAAAGCAACGGTTTGATGAATCACTTGAATCTGGGTTACGGAATCCTCACTCTTCAATTATAATCAATCAAACTCACAAAGCGGATATTTTCAGTTATACTTTGTCATCGAGCGAACAACAACTTTAGTCGGAACGATAATTAAAAATCATTGATAGATATTTCGCAATATTTGTAGTAATTTATTACTGTCGCATTTGTATGTTCCTTTTTATTTTTGCTTTGATTTTAGTTATGATGACGGGGTCCATGGGCGTAACACTCGCACACTGACTCGCCACAACTTCCGTCCAAGGGCCCTCGCTGTGGTTTACGGGCTCTGACCACTGTCAAATGCGATAGTGTCGGCCTGATTCGGTGCTGAGCCCGTTCCACGTATCATTGGCCGCTCCAATAATTTATAGAGCCTCTTCTGATCACTCTGGAAGAGACGATTCTGGTTGAACCGTGTCGACCTCTCGGTATATCGCCAAATCCGCTTCCCCCAAGCAGCGATTCTCTGCTTCAGGTCGTCTATGCGCTCCGTCAGTTTTTGCGTTATATCCGGCTGGGACAAACTGATATTTGTCCCAGCAAACGCCATCCTGACGGTGCGCACAACTCGGCCTGTTATTGCCCGACCTGAAGCTTATCAGTCTGCCGATGAGGGGTTTCGTTTTGCGATACGGTCCTCAATCCTTCTTCTCCAGGCTGGGATAGTGCTACTTTGCCCAGTAGCACGTCCAGACGTGGGAAGTTTGGCACCAACAATGCGGCAAACTGCTAAAGCGGCGCCAAAGAGTATTGAGTCCGTATCGCAAAGGTCCCGGCTGGTTTCCAAAAAGGTTGCCAGCAGTGGGTTCAGGGCCGTCACGACATCCCGATTCCGCTTGCTTAGGGTTATGCGCGGGAGTCGCGGTCGATTTTCGAGAGGCGTACAGCGCGTTTCCACAATCGCCTCCTCCAATATACTCCTCATCTGCTCTAGTTCATGGGTGACCATTCCATCATCGCCTGAATCAACCAGAGTGGGAAGATCCATGGCGGCTTCCACACGTGGCTGCTGGTCTATGGCCTTAGGAGCCGCATTCCCAGCTATAGCTGGTTCTTTCGATGAGGGAATAGCCTCACGCCGTAGTCGTTCGAGTTCGGCATCATCAAATATTTTCGAGCGTAAGATGTACCGAACTCTGTCTGCCAGGTTTTGCTCTGTGACGGGAACCGATGGCTCCAGCTCAGCAAAAAAAGCGATGCATCCGGGCCCGATACGCTATCCCTCCAGTTTCTTCCTCCTTTGCCCTATAGTACGCCCGCAATGCGTTTGTGTTCATATTTTTTGTCCAACGCATGCGGCGCACTACTCCACCAGCGGCGAGTGCCGCTTGCCGAGTCCGAAAGGACCCTGCCGACACCAAGCCTTCTGGTGGGGGATGATGGATGCGAGGGGCTGCTAGGTGGTCGTGCAGCACCTCGCGCTTGGCTGGCGGCCCGCATGCTGTCGCGTCCAGCGCTAGCTCCAGACGCGCCCCGGCGACCCCAGGCAGCGGCCCTATGCGCGGTCTATTTTCTTCCATCATCCATAAAGCGGGCGTCAATTAACGGGAGACGCCCAGACCCGGCACCGTTTCATGATTTGGCCGTAAGCACAAACGGGCCCAAACTAACCCTCATTTCTGCCGAGGCACGGCGCTCACATCTCTTGGCAAGGCGCTGACTGACTGCGCCGACGTAGTAGTTTTGTTACTTAACTGTTACGTCAGCGGGCGATGGGGTCGTCACTTCCTACGCCTTATTTTTTATTATTATTATTATGGGGTATTTATAGAGTATCCTCATATGGTTGGGCTGAATAAATATAATATAGGAAATAATAATTAAACATAAATATATAGTTAATATACTAACATAAATACATAATACACAAATAAATAAAATCCCAGCCAAATGGAAGCCTTCGGCAGGGGAGACCAAACGGCCGAGGTTTAGGGAGAAAGGGAAAGAAACCGGCGGACGATGCGGGCGGTATTGAGGAGCACCGCCTTCTGCATTTGAGCCCGGAGCGGTCGGTCACGAAGGTCACCTCAGATGACCCGAAAGGCTGACCGGGGTTAACTCATTCGCAGAGACAACTACAGGAATATTATTATTATTATCTCCAATATAACAATCTTTTCTTAAACAGTATTACAGATACTCATAAACACAGAACTACAGTTAAGTCAGGTTTAGTTAGATTCCCCCCGAACGGGTTCCCGCCTTGTCGTGGCGAGGGGGCTTAGTAGCCGTGGCTTCGTCACCCACGGTGAACAAAGAGGAACCCCTTGGCTGGCCCGAGGTGTAGGGCCGGCCCGAGGTGGCCACTCCGTGTGGGCTCGGCGAGCCCACTTCGGATGTGTGTCGGTGGGCTGCTGCGGGAGGGGTTGGTCCGCTCCCCTTACCGCTGCAGCCGAGGTGGAGTCGCGGAGGAAGAGGAGTGTTGGTATGGCGATGCGCCACTCGCCCTATCCTCCGCGACTCAGACGGGGCCGTACCGTTGATGCGGTGGTGGTGGGGCCGCGGGGGGAGAGGAGTGTCGGTATTGCGAGGCGCCGCTCTCCCTACCCTCCGCGGCCGAAACTTGGTTGGCGGCGGAGCTAAAGACCAGATTCGCCGCTGGGGCCGCGAAAGCGGGCGCTACTAAGCGCTCTTCCGGCCCCCATGAATGGGTCCAGGGGCGAGGGACTTGGGGAAGTCCCCGCCCCCCCTCTTCGATGGACCCGAGGCGGAGGTGCGAGCGGGTGTTGGCGCGCGCCTCTGAGGCGATGCACGGGGTAGTCGAACACCTCACTACCCCGTGCAGGAGACGAGGCCCGGACAGACCGGGCCAGCAATAGTGTGGGGCTGCGGAAGAAATTGGATTCCCGCGGCCCCGCGCGCACGTGCGAGGAGACACCGGGGTGGTTTTAGCCGGTAAGAGTCCGGCACGCCCCTCCGCCTTTCCCCAGGCGGAGGTAGGCCATGAGGATTTCCCCCCGAAAAAAAAAAGGTTTAGTTAGATTACTTTTTACAGCTTACATATTAAATGTGCTTCACATTCAATTTGACTATTTATACAAAAGTTTTGCAAAACCCGCCGCAGAAGAACACAAAAACTCTCCGATCACACCATTAATCTCATGGCTGTTAGAAGGGAAATGAAGCTGCAGTCTTCAGTAGATTTGATAGCATACAGGCAACTGAACTGACAGTCTCGATATGCATGCGGTCTGACTTACGTAACTTTAATACTGCTCGTATTGAAGAAGCGATCGAGCGAAACCAGGGCTCCAAAGTCTTTGCCAGAGATCTGTCTGCCAGAAAGAGCCAACTATCAAAACTGAAGACCGAATGTGGCAGCATCGTTTCCGGGACACCTGAGATTTTGAGTGAGATTGAGAGGTTCTATGGGCAGCAGAACACATCATCGTTGGAGCCAATCGCCAGTGTGAGTAACGATCCAAGAGCAAGATTTATCCGACACTATTCCGATGATATCCCGGACGTCAGTCTGAGCGAGATTAGAATGGCTCTCCAGCACCTTAAAAACGGCAAGTCCCCGGGCGAGAATGGAATTACAGCGGAGCTTCTGAAAGCGGGTGGAAAACCAGTACTTGAAGTCCTTCAGAAGCTCTTTAATTCGGTCCTCCATGGTGGCACTACTCCGGAGGCATGGAGCAGAAGTGCGGTGGTCTTGTTCTTCAAGAAAGGCGACAATGCTCTCTTGAAGATCTACAGACCGATTTTCGTTCTGAGCCGCGTCTACGTGCTGTGTCGAAAGTCATTAGAAATCGTCTCGCACGCAGACTCGACTACTTTCAGCCTGGCACAAGCTGGTTTTCGAAAAGGCTTTAGCAACGTAGACCACATACATACTCTTCGGCAAATTGTACAGAAGACCGAGGAGTACAATTTGCCATTATGTCTGCGTATGTGGACTATGAGAAAGCCTTTGATTCCGTCGAAATTAGGGTGGCGCTGCAGTCCCTTCAGCGGTGCCAAGTTGACGGTCGGCATATTGAAGTGCTGAAGTGTTTGTACAGTTGGGCTACGATGGCTATCCGAGTACAGAACCAGAGTACGAAACCTATCCAACTGCAGAGAGTGTAAGACAGGGTGACGATATATCTCCGAAACACTTCATCGCAGCATTGGAAGACGTTTTCAAGCTACTGGACTGGAAAGAATACGGTATTAACATCAATGGCGAGTACATCACTCACCTTCAATTTGCCGACGATATAGTGCTTATGGCAGAATCGCTGGAGGATCTAAGCACTATGCTCAATGACCTCAATAGTGCCTCCCAACGGATAGGTCTTAAGATGAACACGGACAAAACAAAGATCATGTATAACTTCCATGTCACACCTATGGCGGTAGTTGTTGGGAGCATTATGCTCAAAGTTGTTGACGAGTATGTTTACCTGGGAAAAATAGTCCGATTAGGTAAGTCCAACTTCGTCCGAGAGGTCAATCAACGGATTCAACTTGGCTGGGCAGCGTTCGGGAGATTACGACACATCTTCTCATCAGGTATACCTCAAAACTTGAAAACGAAACTGTACAAACAGTGCGTGTTGCCAGTGATGACTTATGGAACTGAGACGTGGTCCTTCACTGCTGGCCGTATGAGGAAGTTCAAGGTCGCTCAGCGAGCTATGGAGAAGGCTATGCTTGGGGTTTCTCTGCGTGATAAACTTAGAAATGAGGATATCCGCAGTAGAATCAGAGTGACCGACATACTCCAACGGATTAGTAAGCTGAAGTGGCATTGGGCCGGCCATATAGATCGAAGAAACGATAACCGATGGGGAAGAAAGGATCTCGAGTGGCAGCCTCGTACCGGTGGGCGAAGTGTAGAGCGACCGCCCACTAGATGGAGTGACGACCTGGTAAGACATGCAGGAAGTCGATGGATGCAGATGACTATAGGCTAAGGCCTATGTTCAGCAGTAGACTTGTGAAGGGCTGTAATGATGATGATGATGATTTATACATTAAATTCTGTAATGGAAAATAACTGGGCATTACGACGTAAATAGTTGAAACATAGATTTTTGTACATATTGTAATTTTTTGTACTTTACACCAAATATTATATCTACTCTTTTTACCAACATATTAACTGTAAGAGAATGCCTTGTGGCACAAAGTCCACCATCTTGTACATGGTGTGCAAATAATAATAATAACTTTTTATTCACTCCTTTATAACTTAACCCGTTACCGTTACAGCCTATTAAAATCCACTGCTGAACATAGACCTTTCCCATAGATTGCTTCATAGGGGGGATATTTGCCGTAGATGGCACGCTTGGCAAGCGTTATTAGGAATTATTATAAATAATTAGTTAATTATATGAGTTATTAGGAAGATGCTGCTGACCAACTCCTGATTTTTTTCCCTCTGTCGCCTCTTACAACACCCACATGATATGGAATAATGGATATTCTTACACCGCCACTACACGGTGAAACTTAGCATAACATACAAAAGTTGTAATTTGATAATTAATTATTATAGTTTCACTGAGAGATTAACGACGGCAGAAGTACTATTATTAACTGTGTCACAGATCTTTTGCGTTTTGCAGACAGAACTAGTAAACATTTACAGGTAATAAAAAACATTTTTTTCTTATTAAAATTTAGTAACCATGCATGCAATACGAAAGTATTTACCACAAAGAGTAAGTTAGAGGATAAATAAAGCTTAAAAAATGAGCATAATAAGTGAGTTCGCGGTTTGACCGCTATAACGACTAAAAATGGGCCCAAATAGGAAGATCATTCCTGAAGCACTTATTTTCAAATCAGACTTATAGGGAGTGTATTCAGTGTATATAGTGTAGTATTCAGAAAAGATTAAAAAAACTTTTCTATTTTGAAAATAAATCAATTTACATCAAAACATTCACATGCCAAGGTACAAAGATCATAGTTGACTATCTATCTATATATACCCGGCAGTGTAACCCTAAGATATACATATATGACCGTAATGAACCTTCTCGTAAACCACCACTGCCCTAAATTATCCTGAGGTTGCCCGCGTAAACCAAGAGTGTGACGAATGAAACTGTATGAGGCTATATGATTGTATGAATGAGGCCTACTATAACTACCAACTAAAAAATAAGTGAAAGTAGTAAGTAAATAATAAAGGTCCT
Organism: Parnassius orleans; assembly: GCA_029286625.1. Classification (NCBI taxonomy): domain Eukaryota; kingdom Metazoa; phylum Arthropoda; class Insecta; order Lepidoptera; family Papilionidae; genus Parnassius; species Parnassius orleans. Next base: position 321,711 of record JAGSMP010000260.1, on the reverse strand, counting down.
CCCTGCCTATACCGCAAATGAATACTTTTGCGGTATAGGCAGGTTTTTTATTTTTAACAGTTTACAATAACATATTACTCGTTAACTTTTTAATTCTACTTAGCTGTGATAGTTTTCCTTTTAACTTCATTATATATATTACTATTGTGTATACTTTTCACAGTTTCAAAAACGGCGGTTTAGTTGGTAGAGGGGGGACACATGACTCAAGCAAAAATAACACTTTAAAGCTAAATATTTCGCAAACGGACTCCTGAATCGAAAATATGTTGTTCCACACCCCAGTGTTTTTGAAAGACCTATCCAACGATACCCCACATGATGGAATAGACGGGTAAAAAAAATCATCCTCCATTTACTTGTATGGGAAGTACCTAAAATAAAAATGTTTTATAAGATTTTATTTCACAGTTTTCTAGGCGTGATTAATATCTGTAACTATGCCAAATTAAAGATTTGTAGCTCCTAGGGTCTCTAACCAAAACCGCGGACGGACGGACGGACGGACATGACGAAACTATACCTATTACCCTGTTCTACTGTTCCTTTTTGTGTAACTACGGAACCCTAAAAATTAGAGCACTTTTTATAATCTACGAAAACGATAAACTTTCCAAAGCTCGTTGAATTCAGCACAGCTTTATCGAGCCGCAGACGAATAAATGGAATTCTTTGCCGAACTAGTTTTGCTTCACTTTGGAAGCAACGGTTTGATGAATCACTTGAATCTGGGTTACGGAATCCTCACTCTTCAATTATAATCAATCAAACTCACAAGTGCGGATATTTTCAGTTATACTTTTTCATCGAGCGAACAACAACGTTAGTCGGAACGATAATTAAAAATCATTGATAGATATTTCGCAATATTTGTAGTAATTTATTACTGTCACATTTGTATGTTCCTTTTTATTTTTGCTTTGATTTTATTTATCGTATTAAAGAGTTTTACCAACCATAGATAATGCTGTGACAGCTTAAGAAAACTAACACACATTTCAACAAACTCTTATCTTATTAGACTTAATATTTTGATTATTGAATAAGGGTGAAAAACAAAAACAAAAAAATTCTACGGTTGCCAAACTACCTGCCAAGCGTGGCAACTAAGGCAACTAGCCCATATTGCTCAATCTATGGGGGAAGCTTATCTACAGAAATAGATTTTTACAGGTTGTAATAATGGATGGATGAATATAAGTACTAATTAAATGAATATCGCCTGCAAACTAAATTTTATAAATAAAACATATTTTTAGGTAAAACTAAATTCCAGTTCTATACAGCCCCCAAATAATTTATTAAATATAAGCTTTAAATATTATGTAAGCAGCTAAATTAAGTGGCGCAAATATGAGTCTCTGAGAGATGACAACATATTTGTACCATTTGCTGTAGAGACTGTCGATCCGTGGGATCCACGTCGGTGAAGTTCCTAAAGGAACTGTATCCGCGACTGGTCGTCGCTGCTGGTGATAAGAAAAAGGGCTGGTTCTTTTCTCGCTCAAGGACTAAGTATACCCGCTCAGTGAGGAAACGCAGCCAGCATTCTTGGCACGATACCACGGAGAGCGGGACTGTATGATAATTAAAATTTTTAGGTTTAGTCTTTCTTTATTATAGTTTGTGTTTTAATATTGTGTGTAACCTTTTAGTTAGATTTAGTTTTATACTATGTTGAATGAATAAATAAACAAATTCATTTCAAATAAACACAACCTGAGTCAAACATATTTTAATAAAAACAATTTTATGATGTTATAATAACTCAGAATCTGTAAAATAAAACAAACAGCCGTGAAGAAAATACAAGATGTAATGAAACAAGTTAAATAAACATTATTCCAACATATATAAATCTTTCTTAGAATAATTCGTTTCGAATGAAATTTGTTTTACAAACATCTAGAACTTTGATGTCCAATGCGCTGAAAATAAGTATTTTCGAGGCAACATAATGATATTTTCGTTTTAAAAGATCGCTAACGTATATAATAATTTCGTAATAAGATAATTTAAATTCCTTTACTTTCTTATTGATTTGGTTGACCTTACTACTGATTTATAAACACAATCTCAAATATTAAATTTAAATTAAAAAAATAATCAAAAAACTACGTTTTAATGAGGTTAGGTCGATATTGCATGCTAATAAATTTAGATTTAGAATGTATTGCCATCGAGTTGTGAGCTACCCTGAAAGTTTCATTCGGATAGCCAATCAGAAAATGCTCGAAATTTCATTTAAAAGATTCCACCCGGAACGACAGACAGACAGACAAACAAGAAAGTGACTTAATAAAAACGTGGTAAAATATAAGTGCACATACATAACAGGCACAGCATATTTATTGATCGCAAATCTTTGTATAAATTTAAAAATAAATAAAGATACCAAAATTACACCATATATAAAACGTAAGGAAAATATTAATCCATTATATTTTCCTTTCGTAGATTATAGTATTTCGTTGATATCCTATTATTGGTAGAGCCATGCTGCAACTATATTTGTAGTAGTATATAGTTGTAGCACGAATGGGTCGACTCGACCGGGGAAGGACCACGCTCTCACAGAATACCAGCGTAAAATAGCAGCGTAAAATAGCAGTTTAACGCTGCTGTGTTTCGTATGGTGAGTGTAGAGAACCGGAGACCCTTTTTACTGGAAATGAGGCATTCCATCTTAGTCCTCACGGGTGACAACGCATCTGCAATTTGATTTGTAATCGAGGATAGATGTAGATGTCTATGGGATGCAGCAACCACTTACCATCAGGTGGACTGTGTGCTCGTTTGTCACCCTAATCCTATAAAAAAAAAATATTACAGCCTATAAAAGTTCACTGCTGAGCATAGGCCTCCCCCATAGATTGCCTCTCAGAGGGGATTTTGTCAAATTTGCTACGCTTGGCAAGCGAGTTGGCAAATCGCAGATTTTTATGACTTTGAGTTGTTATCAGGAAGATGCTGCTGCCTCCATCTCTTGTTTTAGTTTCCCTCTGCCGCCTCTTACGACACCCACGGGACAATATAGAGGAGTGGATATCCATACAACCACCACTACACAGTTCAAAATCTTCTTCATATATACTATAAAAGGCAAACCTGACTGACTCATCTATCAACGCACAGCTGAATCTACTGAACGGATTTCGCCGAAATTTGGCATACAGACAGTTGTAATGACGTAAGCATCCGCTAAGAAAGGATTTTTGAAAATTCGCCCCCTAAGGGGTTGAAAAGGGGATTGAAAGTTTGTATGGGGAAACAAGATTAGTTAAACTATTTTATTCGAAACTTCGCAGGAGTACTCCTATCAATAAATGAGTAAACAAGTGTTTCAGGCTCTTGCAGAATTCAACCCCTAAAAGGTAGAAAAGGGGTGACAAATTCTGAAAATCAATATGGGTATCGTTTTCATGGTTTATCGGGTCGCTGACGACGCAACGTAGCAGACGGGAAATACCTACCATCATCCCCTGTGGGGCGACGTGGTTGAAATGTCAATATGGGTGTCGCTTTATGGTTTTTTCCGACGTTAATTACGAAAATGGCATCGATTATGGTTTGAAACCAACATGGATGGAAGGATGGATGCATGTATGTCTGTATGTGAAAATCATCATGGGTTGGGTGACTTGGTTAACATTTTTAAGGTTTTTGGGTCGTAAATAACGTAAATGATATTGATAAATATTTTAAACTTAATTTATTAGAATAGAATAGAATATACTTTTATTGCACAAAAACATAAAACAAAATAGACAAGAAGATTTGTACAAAAAATTTGCACAAAATTACACCTGAACAAAAAAATACTAATTTAAAAATTAAAAAACAATGAAAATAAACAACCAAACCAAATATATTTTTTTACAAATTAATAAAATGGCAAAGCCAAAAAAAATACTTAGGTACCTCCTATTTTGTATGGATCTTCAAGTTCCAATCCCTACCAATAGATGGCGTTGGTATCGTTTGAGAACGCGGTAACGTTATGTTTTTTCGAACTAATATAAAGTGAATGGTGAATGAGCGCTTCAACCTGTATGTACCACATACGGTACCTATTCACTGTTAACGGATATTTGACTAGACTTCAACTTTGTTTGCTTGCTTACGGTTTAAGATTTGCTTCGTGTTTCGGATTAGTTGCTTGATTTTGTCTTTCTTACAAACCACTGTTCAAACTTGGAATTCAATTTGCTTTGTGATTAGGTATTGTTGATAGAAGTATTTTTTCTCACTGAAAAAATGACTACAAAACTCTCTATAAACTCTTAAGATTAAAGGGAAAATGGAAGAACATACTGTCGTCCCCATTATAGGTCACGGCGCCTGTTTGTTTCGTGTTCTTTCATTTTTAATGTACGGAACCCAAGAAAATGCGATGGTGGTGCGTTCACAAATTGTTAGATTTGTGGCAAATGATTGGCCTAGGTTTTCAGAAATGGCGATAATTATTCAACAGCAAATGAATATTCAGCCGATATGTTAAAAAACTAAACTTACGGTGGAATTTGTGAATTGGTAGCTGCAGGATTAATATTTCCGTTTCGGTTTGAAGTATATCGAAACGGTCTGCTATACACAGAGTCCGGAACGGATATCTGTCCAGTAAGGCGATTACGATTTAGCCATGATTTATATAATGGACATTTTGACGCCTATCTGCTTATTGTTGCGAAGAAAATTACACTGCGTCGCATGGAGGTACATGTCAAAGAGCGTGATCCTTTTTCAAAGCTTGACCACTTAACTGTTAAATTTTTTGTAAACATTGAAATATCATCTCCAACCAGCGGAATAGATCAATCTGTATCGTCGACATTAAAATATGAAAAAAAGAAAAATACACGAATGTCGAGATTTACTAATTACACAAGAAAAAGTCAATTAAAAAGTGCACAAGAAAGATATAGGCAAAACAAGCCAGATTCAAATCGTAAAGCTGTGTCCGCTTATCAGAAAAAAATCCCGATGTACACAGGCAAGCTGTTGCAAATTACCAAACTGCGAATCTACAAGTGCATAGAGCAATTCAGTCACGGTATTAGGAAAACATTACACTGCGTTTATGGAAAAACAAGGTCCATTCCGCTATGAAGTATGACCCTGATATTGCTTATAGAACTGACAGCAGTGTAGCCTTGGGTTCTATGACAAACAAGTGTCAGTGGTGCAATGCGCTGAAATGGAAGGATGAGACACCTGGTATGTGTTGCAGCGCTGGAAAAGTGCAACTTGATCGGTTGAAACAACTGCCTGAACCACTCTTTAGTTTGATTAATGATCTACCCCCAGATCATGACCATTTTATGGGTAATATTCGTAAATATAATGCCTGTTTCCAGACTTCCTTTGGTGGTAAACAGGTAACAGCAGATGGTTTTTTACCGACTTTTAAAGTACAAGGCCAGGTCCACCATTTAATTGGAAGTATATAACCAGAAGCCGAACATGACGCTCGGTATCTACATACAAAGTTGTCATACATGCTGATAAAAAACCACCAGAAGAACATAGAGGTAGGTACAATGCACCAACTACAAATGAAGTGGCTTTAGTGTTAGTGGATCAAAAATTTGATCGAAGGGACATCATCCTCGAGAGCCGAAGTAATTCACTTCAGCGTATTAGTGAGATACATCGAGCATATGATGCGCTACAGTATCCATTGATGTTTTGCTGGGGGGATGATGGGTATTCAATCAACATACCACAAAATATAAGTATTTAGTCAACTATCGTGCCCTTTTTAGTCAATATAAGCTTATTCTGCGCGCGTGCAACATAACTCCTGTTATGTTGTTGCGGAACCAGACTAAAAGTAAAAGCGTTACATCGCAATGTAGTGGAAGCCACAATTATAACTGGATGTGCGCAAGGGGAAACTGTATTTGTACCAAGAATTCGCTTGATCCCTAATGATCTTCCCTTTGAATTCAAAAGAATACAGTTTCCCCTCAAAGTCTGCTTTGCAATGACCATAAACAAATCACAAGGGCAGACATTAAAATTTGCGGGTATAGACTTGAGAGAAAATTGTTTTTCACACGGGCAATTCTATGTGGCTTGCTCACGCGTAAGCTCGCCCAGTAGTCTGATAATTTTGGCACACAGTAATAGATTAGCAAAAAATGTGGTGTATAAAGAAGTTTTGTAGTTTACTAACTTTTGCCCGCGACATCCAGTTATAATTGTGGCTTGTACCAGCAGACTCTTTTTCACACATGGGCGCGATAAAAACCGAACTCCACGCGGACGAAGTCGCAGGCAAAAGCTAGTTATATTTTTATAGAAGAGGGGGCAAACGAGCATGCAGCTCATCTGATGGTAAGTGTAGACTGCCGCCCATGAACAACTGCACCACCAAGGGAATCGCAGGTGCGTTGCCGGCCTTTTAAAAAGTTTGGCTCTTTTCTTGAAGGTCCCTTAGTCATATCGGTCCGGAAAAGTCGCTGGGGGTAGACGATTCTACAAGGAAGTTAAGCGAGGAAGAAAACTTCATGTAAATCGCACAGTGGTGGACTGTCAATCGTCCAGATGATATGGATGGTATCGCAACTTTTGTCGCAATGTGCGATGGTGAAATTGAGCGGCTGGAATCAGTCATGGCAGGAACAATTCCTGAGAGCACTCCACGAGGTAGATGCGATAAAAACACAAAGAGGTGCAACATCACAGTGCCAGTGAGTCAAGCCGACCAGAAAGAGCTTGGTCGCCTACGATTCGAACCGCCCTGCGCTGGTTGCGATCAAATGAAAGGAGCTGACACTGGGGAGCCCCGGCCCAGAGATAGGAACAGTATTTCATGTGAGGCTGAACCTGCGCCTTGTAAAGTTGCAGGCGGTGTGCCGGCATGAAATACTAACCCGCTCTGCTGAGCGCACGCCAAGCTTTTTGGAGGTCAATTTATCCTTCTCTTCTAAGTGACCACGAAACTGCACGTCATTCAGTATGTCGACGTCGAGAATTCCGATACTGGCTGAGGAAACAAGGGGAGTGCCCTGAAACTGAGGAGATACGACAAAGGGGTTTTTCTTCTGTGGATTGAACTGGACTAAATTTAGTTGCCCTCAATCCGAGACTTTGTTCAATAAAGTCTCGACACATGTTTGTTCCGGTACTCGGCTAAATTTTTGCGAGACAAATTGGCCGGTGTATAAAGCCTGTAATCGAAGCATGCACCGTCTACTACGACCTTGATGCTTCGATCTGCAAGAAAACTGGTGACCCAATTGCACAATTTCTTGGGAAGACCATAGGAAGGAAGCTTCGAAAGAGGCGTTTTGTGCCAAACCTGATCGAAGGCCTTCGCTATGTCCAAACTAACGGCCAATACCTCCCCCTTGGACTCTACTACCTCTACCCATCTATGAGTCAGGTAGACCAGAAGATCACCAGCTGATCGACCCCGACGAAAACCGTATAGGCGGTCACTAATCAACTGTTGATCCTCAAGGTATCTCATAAGCTGGCAGTTTATAATTGATTCCATTATTTTGGAGGACAAGGAGGATGGCGGTAGGCCTGTAGTTAGACAGGTCTGAGCGGTTGTCTTTTTTTGTGATCGAGTGGACCAAAGTCTTCCATGAATTCGGGACTACGCCGAGGGAGTAGGAGTACCGGATAAGACGTGTTAAACCGGTGCCAACTCCGGAACACACGTCTTCAGCACAATAAGAGGGACTTCATCAGGCCCACTCGACTTGTTGATGTCCAGGGAGAGTAGTGCTTTGCGCACCGAGCGCTGTGTAAACAGTACATTCTGTATGGAGCACTCACACCGCGGGATGGTCGGCGGTGTGTTCCCCCCGTCATCGAGAGTCGAGTTGGACGCAAAGAGAGATCCTAGCAAATTGGCTTTCTCCTTTGCGGCAAGGCCCAGTGAGTCATCCTCCCTGTGCAGAGATAACAGAGATGGCTGACAGAAGTTCCCTTGGACAGCCTTGGCGAGTGACCAGAATGCACGTGTTCCCGAAGGAAGTAAAACTGGTTTCTCGCCAATTCTGCCGATGTGTTCAGACTTTGCCTTAGCAATGACACTTTTGAAGGACCTGAAGGCGGAATTAAACTTCTTTTTAAGAGCGCTGGTGTTTGCATCCCGAGACGTTGATGCGTGAGCCCAGTTCCAGTAGCACTCCTGATTATGGCGTGATGCGATATTATTTTGTATTTTTTTTTGAATTATTATTAATTTTCTTAATATTTCAAATTAATTATTAACATTATAATAATTCATATTAGTTATGTATTTTATAGTGTATATTTCTACAAAAAAAAAACATTAAAAGAAGCGAACAATATACTAGTAGTTAGGACGTAAAACGAGCAATTCCTGTAATTATTTCTTTAACTGTTTTTTCGGCAACGGCTCTGTCGATTTGGACGAAATTTTATTGATACTAAAAGAAAATAACTATAATTATTTTGTGCTTTAATATTAACGAGCAATTCTTGTTATTATTTATTTAACTGGTTTCTTAGAATCGGCTCTAACGATTTAAATGAAATTTTGTAGCCTTTTGTTTTTGCTTTTATTATGGTGAATATATTAAACGTTATAATAGGTATTTAAGTCTATCATTTCGTCAATTAATACGGGCTCTTAGCAGCGTGACATTAGTCTCATATTATGTAATGTTCCAGTGTAAAGTACAACGAACTACAGTTGTAGGAAAACGATAAATATCTTTGACGATTAAATATGATAAATAAATAATAAAATAACATTATTAGCAACCAAATAGGTCTAAATACAAAGAAGCTCTGTCTCCTGAACTAGGTTATCACCTGAATCTAAAGAAACAGTGCCTTCGCTAATTGTTAGTTCTAAGTATATATCGGTAAGTAAGTACATAAAATTATTCATTATTCCTGAATTAATACGGCGGTTACTGCTAGTGTGTGTTGCAATCACTACTAAGAGTTTTATTTCCAGCAGGGGTTTTAAATGTTTTACGAAACTTTTTACTAGCCGATGTAGAAACTGATGAGTAAGTGCAGGAAAAATAAGTCATTACTATGATTTTGTATCAAGTCGCAAACGCTCACGCAAGACGCTATCAAGTCTCGCTTAGAAAGCAGTAACCGTTTACGAGAGTCATAAAAATTCGGTCAGAAAAAATATATCCGTGACGTTTTGTTTGCGAAGCCAATGGTACGATTTTTACGACATAGCATCACAGGCCGAACGCGTTTGTAGGTAACACAAATGTTTGGATATTGTAAGCCGTCTTCAAAAAAGGACGAGGTTTACAAATTGATTGTATTTTTATCTTTTTTGTTACCAATGAGGAGGTAGAAATATATGAGGATATGTCTAGAATCATGCATTCCTTCGAAAACCACAATACGATGTTACCGGAAGACTTTAACCCAAAACTAGGCAAGAGAACGGTGAGCTGGAAGTAGGAAAATTCGGAATAGGCAACGGAATCCAAGGGAGATAGCTGGCCGGCTTCATGGTGGAGGAGGGAGTCTTTAGGATGAACTCTTTCTTCAAGAAGCGGCTTCACAGAAAGTGGACCCCGTCAAACCCGACGGTTTGGCAAAAAATGAAATTAACTTTATTATGACGACTAGACTGTCCAACTTAACTTGAGTGTTCCTCTTACCATTCGGTGTTTGCACCCTCGCGATCACTTAGACATCACTGAACAACTGTTCGCGAGGGTGAAAACACCGAATGGTAAGAGGCACACTCAAGTTAAGGTGGAAAGGTTACGTCTAATGAAGTCAACGAAAGGTTCCCCTCTTGTCTTAATTTAAAACCCCGTAAACTTTCAGCTCGAATTACACAATCGCTTTCAGTCCCTAGAATATTGCAAAACCGTGGACGATATAAACTATAAGGTCGTGGAAATTGTTCATGGGGTCGGAGCTAAGTTCTGCAAGACCCGTCGCAAAAGATCCCAGAAACACTTCGATAAAAATCTTAATCTGTTAGACGGGATATGAAGCTGTAGTCTTCAGATGACAGCATACAGGCAACTGAACAGACAGATTTTCAAATGCATACGGCGAGATTTACGCACTTCAAAACAGCTCGTATTGTAGTAGCGATTGAGCGGAATCAAGGCTCCAAAGTCTTGGCCAGAGATCTGTCTGTTGAAAAGAACCAACTGTCGAAGTTGACCAATTATGGTAGCATCGTTTCCGGGGCACCTGAGATTTGGAGTGACATTGAGAGGTTCTACGAACAGGTTCTACACATCATCATTGGAGCCACGCGCAAGTGTTAGTAACGATACAAGGGTGGGTCTCAACTGACACTATTCCGATGATATCCCAGACGTTTTGTTCTTCGAGAAAGGCGATAAAATATTATTGAAGAACACTAGACCTTCTGAGGCGCATCTACGTGCTGTTTTCGAGAGTTATTACGAATTTACTCGCACGCAGACTTGGTGACTTCTAGCCTCTCGAGCGATCCTGTTGCCGATGATTTTGTACTATAGACCACATTCATACCCTTTGGCAAATCGTACAAAAGACAGAGGAGTATAATCTGTCACTTTGGCTTGCGTATGTGGACTATGAAAAAGGCTTTGATTCCGTCGAAATTCGGGCGTTGCTACAGTCTCTTTAAACATATAATTGGTAGCAGCATCTTTCTGATAACGACTTAAAATAAAAAAACTGTGGTTTCTGAATACCAACTCACCTGCCAGGCGTGGCTACTATTGCAAATATATGAGGCAATCTCTGAAGAATGAATGAATAATATCAGATACTTTGTAAATATTTATTCTCTTGCCGCAATCACTTCTTCTTTGGCACTTCTAAATAGAAAGACTTTTTTTTATTCAACGCAAATTTTAAATTACAATTTATGAACGTCATTCTTATGTTTAATTTACCACTATTTCGGGTAATGTCATGGGAAGAACCAATTAGAACCTCAGCGAGACATTTTTGAAAAATTAACAGTTTACAATCATGTATGATACACAATTAACTATAGAAATCTTAATAGGAAAAACTTGGAGGCGATCGCCTCTTTCCAAGCGGTTATGTTCATCCGAAAAAATTAATAATATGTACTACGAAGTACATACTCGTATTACTTCAATGTCCAAACATGCGATTAATGTAAAATAGGGACCGGCCTTTGCCCAACTCCAATCAACTAAGCACAGGGTCGCCAAACGAATCGATGACAAAATTATACAATAGCCACAAAAAATATTGCTTTGAGTTTACGTTACCCTATTACAATAGATGAATTGATTTTCTTTTTATTTTAATATGTTTGTAAACATTCCAATTCCATTTTATAAAGTATCAATTGCTTCATCCTTGTTCCAATATATCGGTTGTTTTTATAGAACACAGTCGCTGTCGGTTGTTATTCCGTTCGCTTGGGTGCAAATCAGATTAAATAAATATTGAAATGGGAAACGGGATGTAATGCGGTTAACTGTTTTCATCGATTTGTACTTGTTAAGGTCTTTATGTATTGTTTCTATTGTAGCGAAAGTACTATATCTATAGATGTCACTATCATCATCATTATTACAGCCTTCACAAGTCCACTGCTGAACATAGGCCTTCCCCAAGGAAAGCCACAAAGCATGGTCCTGAGCCACCTGCATCCATCGACTATATCGATATCACTGTCCCCGCTGACTAATTACTTCACTCTCCCTTACACCGGATTTAACTGCTTACACGATTATTTCTTTTATCGTGTCAAATATAGCCAAAACACTAAAATCTACTATATATAATAGAAAAGGCGCGCAAATTTATATTTTATGATACATAATAGGGTAAACGTAACAAAATCTACCAAAAATACGAGGGAGGCGAGGGCAATTTTAAATTATACGATCGCTGCTAATATTCGATAAGTATGAATGCATAATTTACATTAAAAATATTTTAGCTATTTCTTTGACATAATATTGCCCACTGCTAACATTAATTGTAGTTTTTTTTAAATAGAATAACGCCTAAATCTAGGCAAATTGTCCGTTACATACTAATAAAGGTAGAGGTTAACAAGAAACTTTACAAATTACCTCATCCGAGCATCGTATGCCTATTAACGGGCGATCATTAAAACTTGTACTGCGAATGTGTGACACCAATCTTCTTTTTATTAAGCTATTTTATATTTTATAGACTTAAGGCTAAAAAACGAGCATATAGTTCTTCTCAGCCCATAAAAGTCCACTTCTGGACATGGGACTCTCTTTTTTAAATAATAAGGGTGACAAACGACTACACAGTACACCTGATGATAATTGTATACTGTGGTGCATAGAAATCTACATTTATCTTCGATTAAGAATCAAAACGCAAATGCGTTGTCATCTCTGAGGAATAAGATGGAATGCCCCGTTTCCAGTAAAAACGGATCTCAGGTTCTCTACACACACCATACGAAACACAGCAGCATTAAGCTGCTATTCTCGCTGGTATTCTGTGAGAGCGTGGTCCTACCCCGGTCGAGCCGATCCATTCGTGCTAGAACCATAATATAGCTGCAGCGTGGCTCTACCATGTATAACAATAAAAAGTAACAATTATTATAATTATTTATTACGATTGGATTACATGTGTTTTAATTGTTTTTTTTTTTAGGATAGGGTGACAAACGAGTACAGTCCACCTGATGGTAAGTGGTTGCTGTGACCCATAGACATCTACATCTATCCTTGATTACGAATAAAATGGAAATGCGTTGTCACCGTGAGGACTAAGATGGAATGCCTCTTTTCCAGTAAAAGGGTCTCCGGTTCTCTACACTCACCATACGAAACACAGCAGCATTAAGCTGCTATTTTACGCTGGTATTCTGTGAGCGTGGTCCTTCCCCGGTCGAGCCGACCCATTCGTGCTACAACTATACTACTAATATAGCTGCAGCATGGCTCTACCACGTACAAAACGTTTCACGTTTTTGTGCGGAACCTAATTCTTTTTCTAAAATAAAAGTAGCCTAAGTTACAACATTAGCTATCTGTCAGTGAAAGTCCCATCAAAATCGGTCCAGACATTTCAGAGATTACAGACAAAAAGAGAAAGAAGACAGATAAAAATTATAAAAATTGTGTTTTTCTTTTATCTATCATATATACTTTCATCTGCATTTAGTAAAAAGCTGTTATTTTGTCATTACAAACAGACACTTCAATTTTATTTATTTGTAAAGATTATCTTAAACACATTATTTGTTTAGAACGATACCAAATTGTGATATAACTTTATGAGGGAGAGGGAATAATGCTCACACGCTTTCCTCAATTTTGAAGTGAATTGTGAAGGAAAATATCAGGACGTAACTAACCTAATAAATTAATGTTTCGAGAATATAACGTGAAGCTAACCAACTCGCTTATTGGCTGCTTGCTACAGCAAGACCCTGTTTGAAATAGGATACTTTTTTTAAATAACGAATTTATAATCCACCTAATATAAGTGACTAATGCAGCCTATGGTCACCCGTACCTGAATTCAAACAATGAATGCTACATATGCGTTGTCACCCCTGAATGGAATGCCTTACAGCTTGTAATTATATTGACTCTATACCCTTCAGAGCGGTAAACAGCAATACAAGAACTGTTGCACTAATCGTATCTGCATCTTAGTCCTCAGGGGGTGATAACGCATCTGTAGCCTTCTTTGTATGAAGTTGGCTACAGTTGTCAATGAACCGCAGAAGCCATTTACCATCAGGTGAACTGTAAGTTCGTTTGTCACAATTGTTATATAAAGAAACGTGGTCCAGCCTTATGTTGCTGTGATTGCTGATTTGATTAGGTTATTGGCAGGCAGGCAGGTAACCCAGAAAAACTCATAATAACATAACTTATTATGAGTTTTGTTATATATGGGATATTTTAAAAATGAAATCTTATATCTTACGAAAACATTACTTATGCTACATTTTACACCGTTCTTATAAAATATGTCCTACTTCGAGCACACCGCAACCACAGAGGGCGAACCAAAACCGCCATCTTGCCTCCACCCTCTGCCTTCTTTTTCATTCCTTGTATATGCCTCCTGCTTACTCATTTCGCATTCCTTTTCACGATACCCTAACATTCCTTTTTACGCTACACCCCAACATTCCATTCCCACATATCAAAATATTAATTACAATAATTAATCTTCAGCGAAAAGTAAATGCTTGCAATTCCATCATAACCAAGAAAATGTCTCTTGCTCGAAATGCTCGAAATAATTTATCCCTTCCACTACACTTCTCTTACCGGAACACTGTAACGGAAGCTACCACTCGAGAACTTTTCTTCCCCATCGGTTACAATTTGAGCTATATAACCAGCCCATTAGCACTTAAACATACTTATCCGTCCGGTCTCTTCTTCGTATCTTCATTATGTAGTCTATCACGCAGGAAATTCCCAGCTTAGCCCTCTTTTAGCTCGCTGAGCGACCTGAGCTTCCTCATACAGCCAGGCAAACTCCAACAATCTGCCCGATAAGCATGGTAATTATAGCAAATATCCCCCAACTTCGCTTGCAAAACTAATAATTTAATATTTTTCTTACCGTTTGGTAAAATGAAAGTCAAATATTCGACTAAAGACTACACGATTAACAAGATTCAATATTCTTGAAGCAAAACTATTTAACTACATGACTAAACAGTTGATCCCACCGAAAACTTTTCCCGTTTGAAAATCTTAACGAACCATTAATCTTAAACTGTTGAGAGATCAAAGCATCTCCCGAGTTCCTCGTTTAAAACCACTAACACGATAACAGTAAAGTTATTAAAAGACGTTGAAGGTTACCCCCATTTTCCAAGAAATAGAGCACTTAAAAAATCTCGTACAAAATGGAAAAAGACGAGGGAAAATGTTGTGCTATGGTCTTCTTTTTCTAGAATAAGGGTGACAAGGGAGCATACAGTCAAGTACAGTAAGTGGATATTGTGGCCCACAGACATCCATCCTCGATTAAAAATCTAAATGCAGATGCGTTTTCACCCATGGGGACTAAGATGAAATGTCTCGTTGCCATTAAAAATCGTCTCCGGCTATCTAGACTCACTAATAAAACACCGCATTATTCTGCTGTTGTAGGCTAATATTCTGTGAGAGCGTGGTCCTACCCCGGTCGAGCTGACCCATTCGTTCTGCAGTCATAATATAGCGGCTGCGTTGCTCTACCACGTAAGATCAATTTAAAGAAAAAATTAACAACTAGTCAATGTTGATTGAATTTTTAAATATATTAAAACTGTGGCGACTGACGGAAGCTATGTCTTCTATGATTTTCTTTTAAGAGTTTGTTTAGAGACGGGAGATTACAAGAAATATTCTCGTCACGTATTCCTCAAAACTTGAAAACAAGAGTTTACAAACAGTGCGTATTGCCACTGATAACATAGGGATTGCAACGTGCTCCTAAACGTGCTTGCTGATAAAGTCCCTTAGTGCACTGGAGGACTATGCTCAGAGGTTATCCGCATATCTATCTATACCGATAATATCCGTAACGAAATATCCGTAACGATAATATCCGCAGTAGAACCGGAATACCCGACATAGCTCAACGGAAGCAACAAAGATGAAATTAATAGAAATGAGCTTGAATAACGGACCATCGATCTGAAATAAAGGTTCTGGAGTGGCAGCTACATAAGCTATATAAGCGAAGTGTAGGGTATATCTCCTATACAGAGTGACGATCTGGTAAGAAATGCAGGTTATCGATGGATGCTGGGGCTTTTTTTGTAGCATTCCTAAGGAAGCCTATATTCAGCACTTGTTAAGGACTGTATATATAGTCAGTTCACCGTTGATAAAGGTATTTTATTAAATAATAATAAAATACCTTTATCAACGGTGAACTGACTTTAATGATTTTTTTTATTAAATACGTTATACAAATAGGGGTGGTGTTATATAAATTTGCAGAAAAAATCTACCCCTAAGCTTTGACATGTTATTATGAATATCGAAGTTATAAAAAATGTTAATGATTATTTACTTATGAATTCAAATATGTTTCCATATTTTTACGTTTATTTAAATGATGACATTTCTTTATATTTAACATTTTTTTTTCAATGATTATTTTTGAAGTCAGAGTTCTTTCTGTTAACTTCATGAGTTCACTGATGTGTAAAGATACGCACGGATCCGACTGGAGTGTCAAATTATAATTCAATTTGTTATGATAGCAAAATTAATGGAAAATTCTTGGTATGCTTACGTTTGCAATATACTCGCCGTTTATAAATCCATTTCCATTATTTATCAATACAAATAAATAAAATTGAAGTTTCTGTTTGTAATGTCATAATAACAGCTTTTTACTTAATGTATATGAAAGTAAAAACGGTATTCGTTACAAAAAAAAATATTTTTTTTTTCAGTTTGTCTATCTATCTGTTTGTTCCGGCTAATCTCCGAAATGGCGGGACCGGTGTTGTCGGGACTTACACTGGCAGATAACTGATGTTATAAGGAGTAACTTAGGCCACTTTTATTTTAGAGAAAAAATTCCGTGCAAAATATTTAAACCTATGAAATCCAATCGTAATAAACTCCACGCGGGGGACAGCTAGTAATAAATAAATCTCCAAACGTCGGATGACGCTCCATACAACTGAATGTTTTATGTTATTATTCCCATTCCTCGTAGATACTAGAAAAATTATGAGAAAAGTTTTTGTTATACTTTCGGAAACCGAATCCATCGAAATAGTTAGTAAAAGCGTTAGTACTGCGCTGAGGTCAAAGTTTAATCTTTGTCTTACAAACTTAATTTATTATTTTCAACAATATATTAAAATCTTGTTGAAATAATTAAATTATATTAAAAAATATTAATAAAATTAATAAAAATAAAAATAATAAATTAAGTGTTATTAATGCAATAAATCATGTTTGAGGTATAAATAACGGTTTGATTTTTTTTATATAAGTAAGTAAGAATAACAAACGAGTAAACAGTACAGCTGATGGCAAGTGGACGCTATGGCTAATTGACATCTACATCTATCCTCAATAAGGAGTCAGAATACAGATGCGCTTTTAGCCCTAACGACTAAATGGAAATACTCGTTTCCAGTAAAATTGCTTTCGTTGCTGATCACTCGCCATACAAATTTGCATAATACTGTTACTTTACGCTTATATTCTGCGCAAGCGTGGTCTTTCCCCGGTCAAGCAGATGTGTGTAGTGTAAACAATCTGCGGTGTGGTTTTACCACAACTTTACTTTACACTTGTAATCACTAAGGGGGTAGATATAGTTCAAATATCAGTGAGCTAATCAGACCACGTTTAACCAAAAAATATAGATGGGACATTGTAAAAGAAGTGATAGGATACACAATCACAAACCCAGTACATTAGTCGACTTTTAAGTCATGTAAAGCAAGAAGCACAGTTGGCGCATTATTTTATATTAGAAGTCTCACATAAACGTATTTTATATCTATTTAAAGTTGAACTAAGTAAGTGGCGCAAATGTGACTTTCTGAGAGATGACTACATATTTGTGCCATTTGCTGTAGAGACTATCGGTCCGTGGGGTCCACGTGCGGTGAAGTTCCTAAAAGAACTCTATCCGCGACTGGTCGCCGCTGCTGGTGATAAGAGGGCTGGTTATTTTTTCGCTCAAAGGCTAAGTATAGCCATTCGGCGAGCAAACGCAGCCAGCGTTCTTGGCACGATACCACGGGAGTAGGACTGTTTGATAATTTAAGTTATTAGTTTTAAAGTTGTGTTTAAGCACAGAAATCAAGACTGATATACTCATGTTTTCTTCTAATTTTCAGGTGTACGATGCCTCGTGTGATGAAGTGCCTGATATATATCGGTATAGCTGCCTTCCTACATCAGCTTCCGCGTTTCCTGGATCGCCAATACGTCCCACACATAACAGTTTGGCGCGGACATTTCGAGGAAGTGTGCAGGGTATGCATAATTAGCAATATAATTTTGATCTTCGTAGATAATAGACATTAAAACGCAGATATATATTTTAGTAATCTCAACAGATTACAGGCAATACGTAACGTACAATACACATCAGCAACGTTAATAATAATATTGCGATCTGTTGATAAATGCAACTTATTTTGTATGAAGTTGAAATCTTAAATATTTATTTCAAACTAAAGTCAAGATTGTCTTTAATATAAAATTTGTTTATTTTTCAAATTTATTTTAAAAGAAATTATAATTGGTAAAAAGTAGTAATTAATTATTTTTTAGCACTGGCCAATTTTATAATTTTTTTAGAAGACAAAAATCAATACGATTTGAATGACCATAGTTAAATATATGATTTTTCACTAACTTCAAGTATTTTTCCACTTATAATTATTGTTTGTTACTTTTTTGTAACAAATTTTAGTAAAACCAAAAAAAACTTTTATTACATCTTATCCATTAGTTCTTTTTCCTTGCAAATGCTATAATAAGTTTACTTAAGTGATTTTCCTTAAAATAAATGTACAAGCATTTATTTTAGGGATGTCCTACCATAAACGTTCAAGCAAATGTATGTATATATGTTCCAGCTCGATAGTTTAATCAGCCGGTTAATTGAGTGACATATTATGTTGGCGATTTAGACCGAAAGATGTTAAAGGAATCTGTTCGCTCCTTATAGTGTAAATAAGTATAGCTTGCTTATAGATACTCTAAGGTTCGCTTTTATTACAAAACTTGGCTTATTGATAGTCTTGGGCTCAAGGAAGAGTCTTTGTCACGAAAGAGTCGGGCGCCACATTTTCGCGAAATTTGACATTTTAATTTAAGCGAAATTCCATACTCTTTGTTTTAGTTCGCATGTTTTCCACGGATTTCTCTATTGAAAAAGTTTTATCAGAATTAAAATTTAAGACTAATTATTTTAAACTTCTTTTTGTAATAAAACGTAAAAGTTTGAGAGGGTGACCATGAGTTTTGAACAAGTTAGAGTAACGTCGCACGATTTGTGTTGACGGTGCGTTGCGACGTCTGATCGCCGATCACAGTGAACGCACAATGGACAAGGGGACCGGATAGACAAAGCGAGATGGATGATGTGTTGCGACGCCGGAACGGCAGCGCAATGTTTTGTTGGGTGCGCAAACATTTGTCAAAAGCGTCTCGGCGTTGCGACGTCGTAATAAGCGAATTGCGTAGCGACATCCGTTAGGCGCCTGGAACTCAATGCGTCGAAATCATATGTGACGACACAACGCACGTGTGGCATCACTCTTATACGTTTAAATTATGTCACAATTAATTGAATTAGTCGTACGCAAAATCATGTTTTATTTTGTTAAAATTTACTTATAATTGATAGTTCTTACTTCATTCTTGCATTTTGCAAAAGGTAAAATTACATCAGCTATTGAAGTCATCTTGTTATATTATTATTAGCGGTATAAAGGCGGAAAATATGCTCTTAATGCAATCATATCGACAGTGGTTAAACATACTTCTTTTTTGACTTCTCCATCAGCCTGTAAAATGGAAAAGACGTCTATAGGGAGGATTTGCTTTAAAAGTCACGCTTGGCAGGCTGCTTGATAATGTCAATACCAGACTTCCCTGCACTTTCGACGCTATCCTCCGTCACTACTCTATTTATTGTATTCTCTGGCGTAGATATAGTTAAATAGATCATCTAATTTAAAACTTCACGAGTCTCCCTTTTAGTTTTCTTAAATAAAAACACTTTTATCATTTACAATAAAGTTTTTTTTAAATCTACTAAAATACATTAAAAAAGCTCGTGGATTTAGATTTTATAATGCTTAATACGGTAAATATGACAAAATCTACCAAAAATACAAGGGAACCGCAAACAGTTTTAAATTAGATGATCCATATCGCAATCTATACAATATGTAACAAAAACCCTGTGGTTCCCGTTAAGTACGTTATCAGGATCAGTATTCAAACGTATAGAAATAACTTTTTTTTTAAAAACTCGACCAATATTTTTTTTATTAAATTTAAATGTAAGCAGTACATTTACAAGAAGTTAATGGAAATAAATAGAATATTATCGTTATTTAAATCTTCTTTACACAGTATTTTTTTAATAAAAAAAATCAATGACAATGTTGAGGGTATAGAACCGGAGACCCTTTACCTGGTAACGATGCATTCTATCTCAGTCCTGAAGGGTGGCAGTTGACGCATCTACATTTTGATTCTTAATCGAAGATAGATGTAGATGTCTATGTTCCACAACATCCACTAACCATTAAGTGGACTATGTTCTCGTTTGTCACCCTCATTCTATTAAAAAAATATACCAAAAAGTGATTGATAAATAAGTATGCAGTAAATAATATAAGTGTATTCTGGTATGAAAATCTATAAATGAAAATGTAAGTCAAATTACTTTAATCTTTACTAAAGTTGAGTAAAAGACTTGACGTGCCAAACTTTGCTGTTGTTCATTAACCATTTTTTTTATTATTTGAGAGCTTAAGCTTTGCTTTTAACTAATTATAGAGTTAAAAAATTAATGAAAGTAGTGTAGAAATACTAATTATTAATTCACTGGAGTTTACCTTGTAAAGATACGCTGAAGGTTCCTAAATTTAGAATAAGCTAATACTAGAGAGCATTTTTGAGCAATTCTTTAAAATCTGTAAAATAGAGTACAATAATCAGATACAAAATTTAAAAAGAAGCAGAAAACCTACTTTTTGAGATAATCCATAAAATTTGACACTTAAATCTCAATGGTGTGTGAATCTAACCCTTACTCTGCACTTGCAAGTCCCCTGGCTATTGATGTTATTTTGTATAAGCCGACATTTCGAAAATATTTACTTTTTGTTATATTATTATATCAAGAATTGTAATCTATACATATAGATAAAATTGAAGTGTCTATCTGTAATATCGAAATAACTACTTTTTATTGAACTGTTGGGAGTTTTTGCATGCCATTAAGACATTAATAACTATTTTTAAAACACCCAAGGTTAAATGGCACATGAAATTAAGTCCAACCTATAAACCCTTAGTTTTAGAGAGATAAACCTTTAGTTTAAGCTTTTTAAATAATAAATAAAAAAATTACCTTTAAAAGACCCCAGGGACTTGTGTCGTCAGAAGTCTTATTTTTCTGACGCTTAAAAGAGTTTTAAACAAGCCTAAAGTAAAAAAAAGTTTTGACTTTGACTTTGATACAATTATCTGAACATTTTACAATTGAAATCCACAACTCCCCTGGGCAATAAAAAGGCAAGTTTTAAAATTTTGCTGTATGAAAAAATATTGGCAGAGATTAAAAACGTTATTTTCGCCATTGACTAACCTAACATAACTTTCTTTGAATAATTTTATTAAGTCTTCTGTTCTTTTTGTTAAGTTCTTTATTGTATCCTTTTTTGCTGTCTGAACATTTTCATCTAGATAAAGTTTGTTTATCCTACACTTTTAGTGTAACACTTCGTTTTAACAATAAAATTGAAGCACTAGTTATATAATATAATAATGACTTCCACGACTTTTTCTGCCATCAAGGCGGCGCCACTTAAAAATAAGGTTTAATATTTGACAGATTTCATAGCGGGGAATTTAATTTGTTCGAAAAATGTATAGGTTGATGTTTCTATACTATTAGTTATATGGCAAACCACTGAGGCATTGTTTTGTGTATTAATATATAGCTCTGAAACTTTTATTTAAAACTAATTTCTCGATTAAATGACATTGTGTAACAAAACACTTCACCTCAGTGTCATCTAGCGACATCTATTGAGCGGAAGATTATTAGCCCTCATTAAAAAATCTTCTTCATCAACCCGTTAAATTCCACAGCTGGACATGAGCCTTTGACGTCATCTTCATTCGGTTAGTTGCCATAATGACCACGCTTGGCAGGCAGATTGCCTAGCACATTCTTAGAATGGTTTTGAAGTCGTCTATCTGGTTTATGTCATTTCCTAATTTAAAAAAACTAGACGACTAAAAATAGTTAATAATAATTTAGGGTCGTTTATTACAAAATCTTATTTGGAATAAAATAATCAAAACATAAAAAATCTAATTTAACCTAAGACATCTATATATACTACTAGAGAGGCTCTGCGGCCTTATAACATTGCGCACTAAATTACGGTAAATTCTCCGTAACTGCGAGCGGGCGAGAAAAATAGTTCTTTTGTTTTGTAAACTGCGTACGTTATTGTCGACAATCGAACAATGATTTTGTTTAAGGTGACTAAGAAAACGCTGTCATTATTTATGTGCGCACTTTGTCAACGTGATTTGAACTTTATTTCAGATAAGTATGTAACATTATTACGTATTTGCCTGATAACAATAACTGTTGTAGCTGAAAATACAACTGCCATTTTAATTAATCCACCTTGCTAACAGCCCGCGGCCGCGCCCACGCTATCCACAGCTGTGACATAGCTTCTGTTCTGAATTGTAGGTCTAGTAGTGTATATAGGAGTCTTTGAATTTAACCAAACTTACTAACTTTGTAGATAGACAATAACATAACGCAAGTCTAAAATTCACTATTGCTTTATAACGATAGTTAAAAATATTATCCGATTAAAATATTCTATCCGATGAAAATATTCGTCAATTTAAGGATTTGTTTGAATACTAACTAGTTATCATTATACCTTCCTTGACTATTTATATTAAATTGTAATTTTTTTGTATTTCAGATACAGATGGCGCCATGGGTACATACGTTGTCACTGGATGCATATTTTATAACATACTTTGGGTTCAGAGTTTTATTCGTTCACCTGATTCCTTGTACTTCACTAGTCGTTCTAAACGTTCTGCTTTTCAGAGCAATGAGAGCCGCTCAGATCAATAGGCAGAAATTATTCAAGGAGAATCGAAAATCCGAATGTAAAAGACTTAGGGACTCCAATTGTACGACTTTGATGCTTATTGTAGTAGTAACTGTATTCCTTTTGGTCGAAATTCCCGTGGCAGTTGTTACTATACTTCACATAATATCTAGTACAATAGTCGACTTTTTGGATTATCATATCGCTAATATATTGATATTGGTGACTAATTTTTTCATCATTGTTTCGTATCCGATAAACTTTGCAATTTATTGTGGAATGTCCAGACAGTTCCGTGAAACATTCAAAGAATTATTTATAAGGGGTGCAGTTACTAGTCGAAACGGCGGTTCTAGTAGATACTCACTAGTCAATGGTCCTAGAACATGTACTAATGAAACTGTGCTTTAATACATTTAATTAATTATTGTAAATAAAAAACTATACTTTTAATCATATTATCGAACAAAATGTCCATCTACTTATATTTTTCAGAAACATATCAGTTTATTCAACAAACGTATAAACAGTAAATGTTTTAAATTATTTATATAACTTATATAGAAACTTTTCTATTTCATTATTTTGTTTGTGTGAAATTGCTTTAAATATATATGTAGCATAATATAGCATTTAATATAAAGTAATAAAAAATTAAAGCAAAAGGTCGATGCTTTTTCTTGACTGTTTGATGACCTGATCAGTATTGTGTAAAGTGTAAATTAATGTCATTTTATAACAGTTATTATTAAATTCAAGTAATATATTCTAAATTAAATTTTGATCAGCTCACAATGCAGTCTTTAAATGGTGAGCCCCCATTTGGAAGAAGTATCGACGGAACATTGTTTGTATATTATGTAGTTTATGTGATTGTGTCTGTATCTGCTATGAATATTCCATTAATGCATAAATATGTAAATAAATATACCCCTTGTAAATAAATGTGTGTACACAAATATAAAATTATTCCTTTGTGAATTAATATTGTAATGTAAAAATTAAAAATAAATAGTTGTTATGATAAAATTTTTGTTGCTGTTAATAGAAATATATTTATATAATTACGTAATTTATCATAGAATTAGATACATTTTAAATTTAAGTAAGGTAATGAATATTATATCTATGATCTCTTATTAAGTTTTATAAAAACAGATTCGACGAACCATGGCGAATTGAATAGTTACATTGAATGTATTATTTCACTAATAAAGACCTAAAAATTTACATGTGTTTTTGTATATATATCCTACAGTATGATTGTATTCAAATTCAATCCAAAGGGCATTATTAAAATGGATTACAAAGTTATTAGCTGTCCGAAATATTAAGATGAGGTACTGCGCGCAATACAAAAAAATATATATCTCACCTACGTTTGTATTTTTCGGGCGTATTTAAGGATATATATATCTATATAAGTCAACTAGTATTACATTTCTAACTACTAATATTATGTATTTCCGATATATTGAATTTTGTATGTCAGTTTCTCAGGATTAAGACCAGTTTCTCAGATGCTAGGATTATTCTATACACTAGGTATAGAATAATTAAAGCCTCGACTTAGAATGTGAAATTATTTTATTCTCTTTAGGTCTTTGAAATCGGCTTTACTTTTATAAAGTTTTTTTTACCCTTTCGAGTGGACTACCTACTATATGAATATCAAAATCTCAATGTCTAATGGTTACATTAAATATTTTATCTCAATTCTGCCACCATTAGAGTGGTTTTCAAAACTAATCATCAAAATCGGTTCACAACTGACGAATATATCGCGTATCATACATACAAAAAAATACAGTCGAATTGTAAACATCCTCCTTTATTTGAAGTCGGCTAAAATAATATTAAAATTTAAGAAAACTTAAAAAACAGGCCTTTATCATGAGCTGTGATGATTCTAGACAGAATTATCCTGGTGATACTGATCAGGATACTAGGATAAAGTTATTAAATTAATGTGTTGTCATCGGTCCTTGATACGAGTGCAAATTTTCAAGTCAATCTGTTTTCATTTTCAAGTCAAGTTTGTGAAAATTACATTAAAAGATTCCGCTACATAGATGGATATAGATAGTTAGATGCACGCGAACTTAATAAAAGCGTGTTATTCTTTCCCGATTTTGTTTGGCAGTGGACAGTCAGTGATGACTATAAATAAAGGTAGTATTGTAACTATCTATAATTCTATCGACAATGTATAATTCAAAATATCTTTTTGCTTGCAGGTACAAATAGCTCCATGGGTGTTGAAAATATCGCCGGATGCATATTTCAGTACTTATTTTGGATTCAGAGTAATTTTTGTGCATCTAATCCCGTGCACTTCTTTAGTCGTTCTCAACCTATTATTATTTAAAGCGATGCGAATCGCTCAGAAAAATAGACAGAAGCTGTTCAAGGACAACCGAAAGTCGGAATGCAAGAAACTTAGAGACTCTAATTGTACAACTTTGATGCTTATTGTAGTAGTAAGTGTATTTCTAGTTGTTGAAATTCCCGTAGCAGTGGTTACGATACTTCATATAATATCTAGTACTATTGTAGAGTTTTTAGATTACCATATTGCGAATATACTAATATTGATAACGAACTTCTTCATAATTGTGTCTTATCCGATAAATTTCGCAATTTACTGCGGAATGTCAAGGCAGTTTCGTGAAACTTTTAAAGAATTATTTATGAGGAAAACAACATCTAGAAATGGTGCATCTAGTAGATATTCTTTAGTTAACGGCCCTCGAACCTGTACAAATGAGACAGTACTTTAAACAAATTTATGCAATTGTACTAATGCGACTTCTCTACAATAGGGGAATCCCAAGACCTGCAGTGAACGTTTAAGGGCTGTTAAAAGAGGATTACGGAAATTGAGAGCTAATATATATTTATATATATATAGTTGGAACAACGTTATATAGCTTACTATTAGTATTTACTAGATGGACTAGCAGACGTTGTTCTGCCCTTTCCGATACATTGCGCAATGAGTTTTATTCCGGATTCCCTCCAGCCTTCCAGTGTAAATATAAAATTTATTTATAACTCGACGACAGAGCCACCTACCGGATTCAGATTTTGAGATGTTCTGTCTTAGCACCAAATAACCATATATTGTAAACATTAATCATTTTGGTTCTTAAATCGTGCACTTAACACAACAAAGGCAAAGGCGTAAAACTGCATAGAAACACTTTTTTTATTTCATTGTAATACATTTCTACAATTTATTTCCAAATTTTTTACTGGTGTTTGATAAAATTATTCAAGGTACATAAATGTAAATAATACTTCACAAATAAATGTCTTTATTGATATCCAATAATAGCGTAGTCAAATGTCCTACGTGTAAATGTTATAGTCGCTATCAAACGACTATCCCGACCCTTAGATTGGCTCATAGGAGGATATTTCCCATATTTGCCACACTTGACTGGCGGCTTGGCAACGGCAGATTTTTATTTTGTAGTCGTTATTAGAGTTGCTGCCCATCTCCTGGTTTGTTTCCCTTTGTCGCCTCTTTCAACACCCACGGGACGATATGGGGTAGTGGATATTCTTATATCGCTATAAACTTCTCAGAATTGAGAGGAGGCACGTCATGTGCAGCAGTAGGACACATATACTATATACTGTAACTTTAGCATATATACGTCACGGACTAAATTTAAGTCTGAATGTTATTATTGTGTTATATCATAGAAAGAAATAAATGGAACAATTTATAAAATACATATAGTATCTTTTACCATTCTTTATTTATGTTTTTAAACGAATACACAGAGTGTGTAGGTACATATATTGATGAGACTTAAATCTAAGAAAAATATTAAAAATTACCTATCTATCTTACGAGTACATATATTAATAACAAGTCTTGTAAATATTCAGTTAGATTTTTTAAACTAAATAGATTTCGGAAACTATGACATAAAATAACTTTTTTGTTAACATTGAATAGAAAGGACTGTTGCCAAATGGCTAACCATTATTTAAAAATCAAAGACTTTTGTGTAGTATACTTAGAAGTCTATGAAGTATACATAGAAGTCTTTGTTAAAAATAAAATAATTGATAAAAATGTATGTGATTATGTGCTTTTCTATAAATAAATAAAAAATGTAATGCATATTGTTTTGAAATTTTGTAAGATTTTGTGAATAGACGTTTAATTAAAATATTTAATGTACATGTTATAATAAACTTGATGAAATATACAAAAATATATAGGACATTTTTCTTTCATTTTACTACCCCTACGAATATATAGAGTACAGTGGTTAAGGCGGAGCATAGTTCGCCGCTCGGCGGCGCTTTCGCAAGTATATTTAAAAAATCGGTAAGTCTTCTATACTATATTCTTATATTCAAAAATAATTAAATAAACTTATTGTATTTTTATACTAATCCCTACTATAGACTAGAGTGTGTGTAGATTAACTGTCTTCTTTTACTTATTATAAGCCAGTGCTTGACTACAATCCCACCTGGTGGTAAGTAGCAACTATACGTGGTAGATCCACGCTGCAGCTATTTTATGATTGTAGCACGAATGGGTCGGCACGACCGGAGTAACACCACGATCTCACAGAAGACTAGCGTAAAATATGTCGACGCTTAATGCTGCTGTTTCGTGTGATGAGTGTGAGACCCTTTTTACTGAATACGAGGCATTCCGTCTTAGTCCTGAGGAGATAGATGGATTACAACATCCATTTACCACCAGGTGAACTGTGAGCTTGCTTGTCACCCTTATTCTATAAAAAAAAGTTTTGATGAAGCTGTGACGGCGCATTATTATTATTATTAATAAATAATAATTAAATTCAATATATAAACAGCTAAAAATATCATAGATATAATATTTTGAACAATTAAAATGCACTAATAAGCATAAAGTTCAAATACACTCATTTCGAACATTAAGTATTATAGTATAGTATAGGCTTAATATTGTCTTTAAAACCTTTAAATTTATTACAACTGCTTAAAATATTCAAAACGTATTAAATAGAAGAAATACAAGTCGATTATATTACAATAATAAAGATAAATAACATTTGTAATATAATTGAAAAATGGATCAAAAATTTTCTAAGTTAATGAGATTGTTCT
Organism: Parnassius orleans; assembly: GCA_029286625.1. Lineage (NCBI taxonomy): Eukaryota > Metazoa > Arthropoda > Insecta > Lepidoptera > Papilionidae > Parnassius > Parnassius orleans. The sequence goes on along the minus strand of JAGSMP010000260.1, from coordinate 293,807 downwards.
TGTAATGATGCAGCGTGCTCGTGTATAACTGGAGAGTGTTCGTGTAATAATTGCTTATATCAGGGAGTTGCCGGAGACGCATACCAAAGGCCGTACCTAATATCATAGATATAGCGTGGTCGGGTGACTGACTACTATAGTACTGTTGCACAATGTATAGTGCTATAAAATGGGACTTGAAAAGCTTGCTTCACAAGCGCACAGCGTCCGAGACCGAGGTAAACTTGGACTCGCTAACCGATATGTCCTAGGCATATCATCTAAGTGCCGGTGGTAAGCGGATTTGTTGTAGCAATACGACTACCGATTTCAGGCGGCGTCTTAGCGCATAGCGATACGTCAGCTATCTTTCTGATTAGGGTGAGTGTATTTGGTAGTACTTTTAGCATACTCAACTCCATGTCTTAGGCCCGTATTAATAAACGTTACTCAGCTCAAGTACACGCACTTGAGTACAATCTTGAGGTTTTGAGATACTGTTTTATATGTTTATTAATTAGCAACGATCTTGAGATGCTGATTTCGTAATGAGGGCGTATCAAATGATTACGCACTTGCGTTCGTCGTTGAGTAACGTTTATTAATACGGGCCTTAGTGTAATAGCGCTATGATACGTGGATTTTTGGCTACTGGCGTCTTAGTAGCGTCCTACTATGATACGTTGGTGCTATTTTTAGTTAACAACAGTGCCGATTTTGTTACCAAAGTCGATAGGGATCATGTGGGTGTGTTGTGAGGGGGTGTCGTCCGTATGATAGATGCATTTATGCTTACTTCTACTTGCAGTATTGTGTCTTGTGATGGATCTGCGGGTGTACTGCGCATGATTCGACGCATCTTGTGGTTCTGGTCGATGGAGGTATGTGGATGGTGATGTCTGCTGGGATTGTATGAGGGACCTTAGGATACTCACGACGATAGTCGTATTGATGCTTGTTGCGTTCTGCAGCGTTGCGTCTCTGTGATGGTTGTTTAGCGGATCGCTATTCTCGATGGCACTCCCTGCATCTTGGTTTGACTCATGCCTAAGTAGCTTTGCCCAAGTTGGGTCCCTTGTGCTGTCTTACCTCCATGATGTTTTATATAACATCATAATAATATATCTCTGTAAATTTCCTACCTTTGAATAATTTAAGGTAACTTGTTGGTAAGTGAGACAAACATGATCGAAAAATACATATACTCAACGTCAGTGACACAAACCCTTTCTGAAGGCGAATTATTACTATTATCTTTTAACTGCCTTTTGGCTATATCTGCCGTTGTATTGGTAGGTGGAGCATATGTGTTGATATCATGCGGGTAACTGGAGGGAGAATCTGAGGAGGCTCACAAGGCTGCGGCCGAAAGCCGCTCAACGTATTACCCCATTTCCTTGAGGTGAGCAGTAGACTCATGACATGCTCTGCGGCTAGTAGCCGTGCTGATCATGCAATTGGTAGTGATGCCTTACACTTAAATCAAGTCTGCAAGAGCGGCGGTCTGGCAGGTAGTGGCGCTCATGGAAGGCTTTTTTGGCCAGTGTGTCTATTATTCAACGTGTTGCCTAAACCGGTGTGATGTAAATTCACTGTGGCTGGATTTGATCGTATTCTGTATGGCGTTTACACGCATTGACGTGCGAGACTTCGGTCGATGTTTGTGCTTACACACTACCAAGGGCCAAGCATTCTTTTACTGGTTCGCCAGTTATTTTGCTGTGGACTACAGTCCACTTCCCGACTTAACGTACCGTTCGGGGGAGCGCGTAGGTTGGTTGGCGCTCACCGCACACAGCACTACCGTGTGCCTTTCCACATTTTTTTAAATATGAGAAGGCGAAGCCCTTATATGTGGTATTTTTATATAAATATCGTGAGCTTTTTCCAAGCGGGAAGGGATTAATTAATAAGGAATTGACTGATCTGAACCTGATACAAGTGGAATAGGGACGATTTTATGTTCTTAACATTTTTGAGCCCTGTCTTCGTGAACGGGGTTATTTAGCTTGAAATAATTATAGGGCACTACCAACAGCCTTCGACTGATCTGGTAAATATTAATTATTCCAAGAGACACCTAAAATAACTAATTTACTAAACAAACACAACGTAAATAATATATACCTGGCCTACAAAGATTTTTGAGAAAGATCAATATGGTTATTATACCGGTCACGAGAATTTAATATAATTTATAGAGGGTAGATATAGATATATATATATATATATATCTATATCTACCCTCTATAAAATGCATACTATAAAAATCCGAGACGCTACTCTGCGCCTGTGCTTGAACTATTTTCAGAAAGTTCAATGCTACAGTGTTAGTTATATTTCAAGCAAAATAATTCATTAATAGATTTTTCTTTTTACTCACATCAATAAAAAGTTAAGGCCGTCTTAAATCTGTCGCCCGAGACCGTGACCGCCCTGGAAATCCAACCAAGAAAATCAATCTTCTTACGAGACACTAAGAAAAGAAACTTGCTCTAAATATGTAATGTAATTTATTAATAATAGTGTCAACCATGTGGTTCCATCTCCTTATCAACCTCTTTCATCGTGTAGATGACATAAGAGACGACTATGGAAAATTCCAGGAAGATTACATGGCTCCTGTTAGTTAGTATACCCATCTCATTAACGCCAGACGCAAAATATCCAGACCGGTCTCAAAGAGGAGCATCGAAGTTTGCTAGACTTCATATATTGTGATTTCCAATCCGCCAGCCACGCTAGGATATCATGGCAAAGTTAGAACCGAAAAGCCAAGCCATAAATCCAGCAATGTATTTTTACAGGTGTCAGCTACCTAATTTATATGTCACGGCTAAAAACCGAAGGTGCTTTGTTATATTTACGCGAAGACTACACATTAAATGAAACTAATTTTTACGGATTATATCGCGTTTAATTTTAACTTTTTAATTCCCGACGTTTCGGGTGCTTTACAGCACCCATGGTCACGGGGGGGACTGAGGTGTTTGACGTCCCGATGTCATAGTTAGCCCGGCTACCTTCAGTTTTTTAATATTAATTTTTGGTTCGATCTACGCAGAATGAGCTTACAGTATCTTGAAGTCTAGCAGTGGTATACTTGGGTTTAGATTTAATTTTATCCCAAGCAGATGGCAGCACCATCCATCTTCTCTATTGAAATTAGGATGTTTTTTAATTTCAATAGCCTCGCGAATCATCCTTGGTAGGAATCGGTGTTCTTTTGCGAGGATTTGTGGTCTATCAAATCTAATGCAATGGCGGGAACGATCTTGAACATGTTCACAAACTGCAGACTTCCCTTAGTCTGCAGTTTGTAGCCGGGCCAACTATGACATCGGGACGTCAAACACCTCAGTCTCCCCCGTGACCATGGGTGCTGTAAAGCACCCGAAACGTCTGGAATTAAAAAGTTAAAATTAAACGCGATATAATCCGTAAAAAATTGTTTCATTTAAACCGAAGGTGCATCCGTTTGCGGTCGGTTAAACTTAGGTGTAGCCGTGTAGTGGCGGTTTCAGAGTATCCACTAACCTGTATCGTCAGGTAGTTGTCGTAAGAAGCGAAAGAGGAAAAAAAGCCAGAAAATAGGCAGCAGCGTCTTTTTTATCAAAATAATAAAACTGCGGCCGCCAACCCGCCTACCAAGTATGGCAACTTAGTCAAATATCTCTTCTATGAGGCAATCTATAGGAGGGAGGGTATGTTCAGTAGTGGATTTTTATAAGATGTAATGGTAACGGCAGGGCTTAGGTGTATTCAATTTATGCATGGCTAGGTGTGGCTGGTTTCGGATAAAACTAGGTATGGTAAAGTCCGAATAATAATTAAAATAACTATGTATGACTTCTATTTACTATATCAAAAATACTAAAGCACCTGCTAAGCAACATATAGTAGATTAATAGCTATGACTTTTGTAATTTTTTTTATTTTATAAATTTTTTGATAAAAAATTACTCCAAGTTTTTCGTACAACATATGACCTAGATGTCTCCTGGAATTGCTTTCTATCTGTTTGTGAAGTTCCATCACAATCGGTACGGTTCCATTCCGAATATTAGCCCGGGCAGGCAGCAAAGCATTTTACAAACAGTTATTCATCTCTTAATGGCATGAAAATAAGCTCGATAAAAGACAGTTATTTCAATATTACAGACGGACACTTAAATTTTATTTATACGTATAGATTTTCTATAGATAAAATGATAGAGGTTTGCAGTAGTGCGCGCATCACGGAAAAACTACTAGATAGATTTCAATTAGGTTTTCTAAGTTTTATTTCTTAGACACTGCCCTTATCTAAAAAAATCATTGCGATATCTTCATTTATAATAAGGTTATTAAAGTTTTAAGAAACAACGATTTTTATACGGTCAACTGTACGTCGCTAACTCTCGCGTTACTAACCTATATTATTTATATATTTTACATACGAAAACTTTATTAATATATCAAGTAACGCGGACGAAGTCGCGGGTATCAGCTAGTATTATATATATAGATAATTCGGTGCTATGTATCCGCCCTTGGTTTCTAGCCACCCATGCGATTACATATTATAGGCTTATTCCATCCATTACAGTTTATCAAAAGTCCACTGCTGAACATAGGCATCCCCCATAGATTGCCTCGTAGGGATATTTATCATAGTTGCCACGCTTGACAGGCGGGTTAACAGCCGCCGTTTTTTTTATAATTATTTTGAGTTGTCCTGTTTCATTTCCCCCTGTCACCTCTTATGAAACTCACATGATGATATGGGGTCTTTTACGTCGGATTTTCCATGTCTTATAATGTAAATTGCTCGACATGAAAAAACGTTTAGAAAAGCTAATTTACGGGCCCATTTATCAAAGTCACGTGAACGATATTGTAGCAAAAATAGTGCGAGAAAAAAGCAAAGGCAAAACGTTGTCCAATATACTATGTGTATATTCTAATGATAGTATTTGAATTTTAAGATCTTATTTTGTATAATGAGTCGCTCGCGTCCGTAGGCTTCGACCACCTAACCCTAGGCCCACCCTACACGTGTCCCCCGGGTGGTGCTAAACGAGCGACAAAGCCGAAAGGATAGACTCGGCTCCTCGCCGTACCTCGCCGTGGTAGCGTCGTAAAGCTACCACCCCTTAGTTCGCACCAGGAGCCAGCAAATAAAAGAAATGTCCCAGTTCCCGGCGCCCTTTAATGGGGCAGGGTGCGAAGAATCTCCAGGAGAAAAGCTACGCTGAATGTATGTGGAGCAATGAATGATAAGATGGATGAAGTATGCGAAATAATGAATGATAGAGGAATAGATGTGGTATGTGTAAATGAGACGAAACGAAAGGAAAGGATGCCACTGCACATGGCATGTATACCGCTTACTGGTCTGGTGTAGACGAGACTGAGCGGGCATGCCAGGAGTCGGCGTCATCCTTTCAGAAAGAATGGGTCAATGTGTGAAAGAGTATGAATGTGTAAGCCCAAGGCTGCTATGGATACGAATGAAAGTGGGCTTAAAGAAGTTGTTTGTACTAGAGGGGTGTACGCTCCAGACATGTCTAAGCCCACTTATATCCGAGAGCAGTTTTGGGACATGGTAAGGATGGTGTTGATGAAATGTAATGGAAATGAGAATATTATTATGTTAGGAGATTTTAATGGAAGGGTTGGGGTGAAGAGGTCTGGTTATGAAAGGATATTAGGAACGTTTGGCGATGAAAGTATAAGTGAGAATGGTGAAGACCTCCTTACCGTATGTGTAGAAAAGAATATTTTTGTGACGAACACTTTCTTTCGCCATAAGAGGATTCACATGTATACATGGGAAAGAGGAGATGATAGAAGCATAATAGAGTTTATAATAGTGGATGAACGAATGGGGAGCGCAGTGGTAGATACAAGGATTTACCGGGGGTCTAACGTAGGGACGGATCATTATTTGGTCTTATGCCGAATTAATGGTCTATTCAGGCGTTGGCGGCATCAGACATCTGTACCTACCACTGCATTACAGCGTATAAGAATAGAGAGGTTACAAGATGAAGGTGTGAAAGAGAAGTATAAATGTAGATTGAGGGAAAATATAAGTGGTTTGAATGAATTATGTACGAGTGATTTAGACTTGAATACTGTATGGAATAATGTTAAGAAAGTTTTGGTGGATGCAGCCACCGAAGTATGTGGTGTAAGTAAGAGAACGAATGAAAGGAAAAATAATACCTTGTGGTGGGATGATGAGGTACGGATGGAAGTTGAAGCAAAGAAGAGAGCATGGCTAGATTTACTAGCAACCAAAGCTGGTAATTCTGGCGGTATGAATGATGAGATTGAAAAAAGAGGCAGACTTTAGATGTATAAATAAGAGAGTAAAAGAAGTTGTTGAAAGGAAAAGCAAGAAAGAAAGGATAAGAATGATAGAAGCATATCTGATAACTTTCAGGCAAATATTAAAATGTTCTGAAACTCGTAAGAACTGCCAGTGGAAATTCAAGACAGCCTAGAATTAATTCTATACGAGACGAGAATGGCTGTATGCTGAATGATGAAGTTTCTAATTTAAAGAAATGGAAGGAATACTTTAAAAGCGTGTTTATGATGATTTCTTATATTTACGCGAACACCATACATTGAATAAAACTACTTTTACGGATTATATCGCGTTTAATTAAATTATTTTTATTAATTCCCGATATTTCAGGTGCTTTACAGCACCCATGGTCACGGGGACTGAGGTGATTGACGTCCCGATGTCAGAGTTAATCCGGAATACCTTCAGCTTTTTATTTATTAATTTTGGTCCGATCTACGAATAATGAACTACTGTGTTTTGAAGTCTTGCAGTGGTATGCTTGGGTTTAGTTTTAATTTTATTAATTACAGGATCCCAAGCAGGTGGTAGTACCAGCCTCCTCTCTATTGAAATTAGTATGCGTGCTCCTCTCTATGAAATTAGGAAAGACACAACACTGACGACAAAACGACACGTATTTCGCCTCTACACGAGGCATCTTCAGGTGTAGTACACTTAGACTCTGCGTTGGCTGATCGCTAAGTGCGACGATCGCTAAGTAAGGTCAGCACAGCACAAAGTAATTTTTTCAACTTTAATATAATGGATTTCGGAAAGTAACGCCTGATTCTATTAAGAAAATACATGGTCGTATTTACGAAGACCATAAATGTGTCTGATATACCTTCCTCATTTCTAAGAGGATTTTAGGGCGAAATGTTTGCCGCAATGACTCGATGCGCATTGGCGGACTTCACATGTCTTCGAAATAAAAATAATCTCAGGTTCTACGGGTTTCCTCACGATGTTTTCCTTACCGTTGAGCACGTGATAAATCACCACTTAAAACTGTAACTAATAATTTAATTGGTGCCTGCGGGGATCGAATCCAACTCGGCTTGCAAGCGCTTAGCCTCAAAGCTAATAAGATCAACTCAACAACTACCAATCAACGTCTACATCGATATTAATTCGATCATTCAAAATTAAATTATTTTATTCCTAAATCCAATTATACAAAATACATACATAATTACATAAACACTCACGTCTGTCACCCAGAGGGTAGGCAGAGACTACGGACTTCCATTTGGCACGATCCTGGCACCTTTCTCGCCTCCTTTACATCCATATATCTACGCATACACGCTCGTCGGTTAAGGGTACTCTAATCTGGCCTTTTTCAATATAACGCCAATTTGGTCGATTAACGATAGACAAAAGGTGTCAGACAGGGCTGTGTAGCTTCCCCGTGGCTGTTTAACCTATTTATGGACAGTTATTTGCAAACTTTGAAAGTTGAAGAATGTGGGTTGTATAAATGAATTACCAATTCTGTGGAGTCTAGTAACTGGTATTACAAGCTTAAGTTTGTTTCTAATGTTTAAAGTATCAACATCTTTTTTCTTATCACAGCTATTTATGTTTTTAAGTACATACATTACATTTTCTTAAATATATTGCGATGCCAAAGTTTATATGTTTATTTCTTTAAATTTTTCTCTAAGGGACTCTTTACAATTTAAGTTATAAATCGCCCGTACGGCTCTCTTTGCAAAACAAATATCGCTTCAATGTCAGTCGCATCGCCCCATAGTAAGATTCCATAAGACAATACGCTATTAAAGTAACTAAAATAAACTAATCTAGCTGTCTCAACATTGGTGAGACTTCTAATCTTTCTTACAGCATATGCTGCAGAACTAAGTCTGCCTGCTAATTTAGATATATGGGGTTCCATTGAAGCTTCGCGTCAATAGTAATACCAAGAAAACAGTGGTATCCGCAAGACTCAACTCCTCCCCATTTAAGAGTACATTGGTATTCGAATGTTTAACATTAGATATTGTAAATTTAGTACATTTTGTCTTATTGTCGTTTAAGAGCAAATTGTTGGCGTTAAGCTAATGTACTAATTTTGATAGAGCATTATTTACATTATCAAAATTAATTGACTGTCGTTTCAGTTCGAAAATTAAAGAAATATAATCAGCAAATAATACTATATCGTGATTGTTCCCTACAAGATAAGGTAAGTCATTGATATAGATTAAGAACAGGAATGGGCCAAGAATCCAATCCTGAGGAACGCCCATTGATACTATCGATCCAGAGGAACCTTTACCATTTATAACAACTTTTTGTATTCTGTTATTTAAATATGAAATAAGAAGTCTAAGCGCAATATTTTTGACACCATAATGTTGTACTTTCCTGATTAATATCTCATGATGAATACAATCGAAAGCCTTGGAAAGATCACAAAAAATACCAAAGGCATTTTGTAAATTCTTCCAGTCATTGAAAATATGTTTCATAAGCTAAACACCTGCGTTAGTTGTCAAGCGACCCCTTGTAAAACGAAATTGATTTTTATGGAGTAAATTATTTGTATTTAAAAAAAATTGATCTAAAATTATTTTTTCAAAAATTTTACTTGACTTGGTAGTACAGAAATAGGTCTTAAATAAGCGGGGTCCTATGTACTACCAGATTTAAATAAAGATTTACTATGTTTCATTAAATCAGGAAACAGATCAGATTCGATACTAGTATTAAAAATTTTAGCAAGATGAGGTGCAATTAAATCTATTATGGATGCAATAACCGTAACGGAAATCCCCCATAAATCTGCGGTTTTCTTTACATCAAGTGGTTTTGAAATGTTTTACAATATCTTGTGGTAATACTTTTTCAAATCTAAATTCTTTTAAACATTCTGTTTGAGTAATGACTCGGCGACAGTTGAAGAAATATTCAATTATTCAGTTATCAAGATAGGAATATCAGCGAAATATTTCTCAAGCACTGCTGCGACTTCTTGATTTTATCTAGTCAATTTATTTTTAATTTTCCATAGAATACTATACTGTGTATGTATTATAATATTCTATGTTAATTTTCAATTGATAGTTTGTGTTACGAGGTTTGTCTTTACCGGTTTTGCTATTAATTATACTTCACGTCATTTTAATTTTAGCAGTCTTAATTTTGTTTGCTAATATCTAAAGATTTGGCTGGTGAGCACATTCTTTTGAACATTTTATAATAATTTTTGACATATTCTTTAAAAGTATTGGAAAGATTATATGATCTTTCATGGTAAAGTTCACTTAATCTTCGTCTGCTCTTATGAATTCCTACTGTCGCCCACAATACCTTTGCGAATGTTACTGGAGAATGTTTAAGAAGTAAATGTTTTATTAAATTCAATGCTTATGAGGGTAAATAATGAATAGTCTGAATTGTTCTTGTAAGAAAGCGATGGAAGGTTTTTACCATATTACTTCTAAATCTCCCCAGGCGTTTTGCATTTATCGGAATAAACACAATTTTCTCAATTTCCTATTTTTGTGCATATAAGGTATGGTAATTAAACCAGTTGCCAGTGATCTGAACTTAGTATCTGAATTATGAATTTGTTTATTGGTACAACATTTGTAAAAATATTATAAATACATGTTGCACTACACCCTGCAATACGTGTAGCTACAAAGAATAAATTATCGAGATTGTATGATTTAAACAATTAGCAAAATTTTATACTGAGATAGAAGAAGCTTCCAGGAGATTGATATTAAAGTCTCCGCATACTACAAGAGATTTATTTTGTTCATTAAGCTTAACTAAAACTCCTTCCATAACTTTTTCAAAGGTATCATACCTTGAACATCCCCCATGTGTGTAAACACTGACAACAATGAGGTGCTCAAGCTCAACACATGCCATTTCTACAGTTCGCTCAACAGAGAGGCTTTTACATGATATGGATTTATTAGCTAACATTAAGGAACCACCACTTAATTTAGTATCGTTTTTGAAAGAACTGACCGCTTGGTGATTACTGAAATTAAATATATAGTTGTAATCTTTCAACCAATGTTCAGTAATACATAAAATATGTATATTGTTACTGTTAATATCATCGATTAATAGTCAAAATGCAGATGTGTTGTCACCCCTGAGGGCTATATTGGAATGCCTCGTTTCCAGTAAAAAGATTCCCCGGTTTTCTACACTCACCATACGAAACACAGCAGAACTAAGCTGCTATTTTACGTTGGTATTCCGTGAGAGCGTAGTCCTTCTCCAGTCGTGCCGACACATTCGTGCTAAAACCATATATTATGGTCCAGTCATCTGTCTTTTCTCCAGCGTGGCTCTACTGTAAGCGGGGATTTGGTAAAGCTGAACTATCAATCGTCTCTTACGCCATGTTCATTATCATTACATTCCATCACAAGTTCACTGCTGAACATATAGGCCTTCGTCATAGATTGTCATAAAGAATGCCGTTAAGCCACTCGCAACCATCGATGCTCTGCACTTTTTTATAAAACGAAATATAAAACAAAAATATTGAGGCAGTGGACTTGTGAAGGGTTGTAATATTAATTATGAAATGTACTCAGTGCTTCGTCTATCTTTCTTTACTACAATTGACTTAAACATCATTATGATGGTATATTAATAGGTCTATGAACAAACAAGTACATAAATTCCAGTTTAATCATGGACATTCAGAAATGCATTCAGTTTATTACTTCTTTACAAACGCATAAACAATTTACAGCGGCTTTAAAGAGTGCTATTAAACGTCGTATACTCATCGCACTTTCAACAACTTACATATCTTGTAGATGTTATCCTTTGATCTTCAACAGTGTTAGATTTATTGTTATGAATGAACTATAAATCTGTCGGAAAGGTAATTAAAATTCAATAAAAGCTGCTTAGTGCTTTGAGAATTTCAATAGATAGTTGTTTTGAAGCTAATAGTAATACCAGGAAAGTAGATAAGAAAGTAATTTCAGAACTTTTAATATTCCAATTAGTTAACAAACTAAAAATAGTATGTAGTGGCGGTGTATGAATGTACACTACCCCATAATATCGTCTCGTGCGTGTCGTAAGACCCGACAAAAGGAAACTAAAAGTGAAGATAGGCTTCAGCATCATCCTTAAAACAACTTAAAATAATAAAAACTGCGACTGCCAACCCGCCTGCCAAGCGTGACAACTGTGCCAAAATTCCAGGCAATCTATTAGGGAGGCCTATGTTCAGCAGTGGACTTTTAAAGGCTGCGTTGGATGAGTGGATAATGGAATAAGCTAAAGTGACCAAAAGTCTGCCTTATATAAGAAAGATGTTCGATTTATAACTACGTACTACCATTATAAAACTGGCGACTTATGTTTAGGTGGATATATTATAAAATATTTTTAACAAGATTCCTTCCTTACCCCAAGATTCCCCTGAGCTAAGGAGACCCTCTTACTAATAACGAGAAATTCCATTTAAGTACTCAAGAGGAAGACGCAAAATACTTTTATGTGTTTTTTTTTAATAGAATCAGGTTGACAATCGATTACATACTCCACCTGATGGTAAGTGACTACTGTAGCCCATAGACAATTATATCTACCTTTAAAGAAGATATTTCTTAGGAATCAAAATGTAGATTGCGTTGACCCCCCTGAGGGCTAAGGCGTTTCCAGTTAAATAGGTTTCCGCTTCTCGACACTCACCATACAGCAACATTAAGCTGTTATCTTACGCTGGTATTCTGCAAGGGCGTGGTCTTTCCGCGGTAGAGCCGACCCATTCGCGCTACAACCATAATATAGCTGCAGCGTGACTCTACCGTTTATGTTCATGTATGTCATTTCAGATTAGAGTTATCCGTATTTGTTGAACCAGAGAACGAGTTAAACTTAAAGTCCAACTGGTGGTAAAAGATAAGTGGTCACCTCCGAGAACGAAGATGGAATATCTCATAGTCTGTAATTATACGAGCTCTCAAAACGCTTCAGACTGGAGCAAATCACTGAACACTGCACGCACTGCTATTTGGTGGAATAAATAGGTCCTAGGCAAAAAAGACTCCTAGTACTACTTACTACCTTATGTCATATCTTTATATTATACTAGCTGATACCCGCTCGCTTATAATGTGGATGTAAAAATCAAGATTTATTTTTGAATGGGACTATCGTAAAATCCGTTCTTAGTGAGCGTCGATATTGGGAAATGAGTAACTATACTAAATTTCAAGTCAATCGGGTATGTAATTTTAGATATATCGATAATGTTACGTGGGGATACGATTCCATAACTTTATAGCACCGTAAAAGAATTCACTACCTCATATCAGACCGTGGTTGTTGCAAGAGGCTAGGCTTTACTATTCGATAAAAATGTGACATAAGTAAATAAAATAGGAGGTGTGAAAAATAATGAAACTGCGATTGGCAACCCACATCCCAAACGTGGCGACTATGGTAAATGTCCTCCCCTTTTGGCAATCTTCGGAGTAACCTATATGCAGCTGTGTACTTTTGATAGCCTACAATGAATAAACGAATCTTCCAAATAATGAAAAGCATATTTAAAAAAAATCGCTTTCATAACATTTAATCTTAGCAAGAAAACCGCAGCTTAATGAGATTAAATAAATATTTCCTCACGTCCGCTCGCATGGTTTATCGCTACCAGCATTAGTGATGTCATAACCTTAATCTACATCGCTGGAAGTAGTCTATTAATAGGGCTTTTGTGCGGAAACGTAAACAGTTGGTTTTTGGTTCATGTGTCGTAAGTTCTACTAAATATTACGAAACCCGTGGGTCGAGTTGGTCTATCTTAAGCTGTCTTTATACAGCAATACAGCTCATAATGCTCAATAGACTCACAGCCTGTAATTTTACTGGCTCTCTATACCCTAGTGCAAGCACTGCTATTTTGCGGACGAGATAGGTAAGAGGTTGATACCTGCCCTGACGGACTCCTAGTCAGAAAAGGATTACCTAGATAGTAATTTGATTTGACATTGATTGATGACATTGACACTGATATCTTTATTTCCTTAATTTGATACCACATGTACTTAGCAAGCTATAGACATCACACTGTTGGACTCATATCTGAGAGAGTTATGTCCAAATACCCAAACACTACTCAATTTTAAAACGCCGTTAAGTCTCGTGCTGTCTCTATCAAGTCAAAGTGACTGTGACACCATGAGACTTAACGGCGTCTTAAAATTGAGTAGACTTTAGGAGTTACCTTATATGTTACAACATGTAAGGTTACTAGCTGACTCGACATAAGTTGCTCTGTCCTTTCCAGTAGGGGGCACGATGCAGTGGCGTAGCTACCCACTGACCGCGAACGGCTCGAACTGAAATCACAAAAATTACTCCCACTTCTAGAACATAAATATAACATTGTTACAGATAATTGTCTACTTCGTTTTATTGTCTTTTTTACATAGAAGAGGGGGACAAACAATCATGCGCCTCATTTGATGGCAAGTATCGACCACCGTCTATTAACAAATACAACACCAGGGGAATTGATGGCGCGTTGCCGGCTTTTTAAAAAGGAGTAAGCTCGTTTCTTGAAGGTCCCTAAGTCGTATCGGTTCGGAAAAATCGTCGGTGGTAAATGATTCCACAAAGAAGTCGTGCGAGGAAGAAAACTCCTAGTAAATCGGACAGTAGTCGACCGCCAAACATCCCGATGATGTGGATTTGTGTAAAGCGTTAATGAAATTTTGTGGCTGGAATAATCCGAACAATTCCTCTGTAGTAAATACGATAGAAAATGCAAAGGGATGCAACATCTCTTCGTCTCGTCTTTCGTCTTCGTCGGTCATCGACGAATGGAGCCGTTCTGCGTTGGATGCGGTCAAGTGGAAGGAGCTGGTACTAGGAAGCCCCGGCCCAGGGACGAGAACAGTATTCCATGTTAGGCTGAACCTGCCCCTTATAAACTTGCAAGCAGTGTGCCGGCACAAAATACTGTCCCGCTCTGCTGAGCACGCCAAGCTTTTTAGAGGCCAATTCAGCCTTCCCTTCCAAGTGACTACGAAACTGCACGTTATCAATATGTCAACGCTGATGATTCCGATACTATCCGATACTCAACCTCATGAGCTGGCAGTTCACAATGGTTTTCATTATTTTGGAGAACAAGTTGCATAGGTCTGAGCGGTTGATTTTTCGGTTATTTTTTAGGGATCTGGTGCACTAAAGCTGTCTTCTTTGAGTTAGGGACTACGCCTGGGGAGAAAGAGTTTTAAAAAAGACACGTTACGACCGGTGCCAACTAGGAAGCACACGTCTTCAGCACAATGGGAGGAACTCCATTAGGCCCACTGGACTTGACGTCTAGGGAGAGTAGTGCTATGCGCACCGAGCGCTGTTTAAACCGTATCGTACCGACCTGAAGGCGAAATTATACTTCTTTTTAACAGCGCTGGTTAAGCACTCCTATGATAGCGCGATGCAATTTTACAGGAGCGACCAAACCAGGCACCACAGATGATAGAATAAAGAGTTCCATTCCCTGAAGTACCACATCAGCGACAGAATCACGTTGGGATCATCCGGCGTGCAAGTAAGGATGCAAAAAAAGACCGCTGTCCCGATCGGCCGACCTATAGTGCCAAACACGGCGACGATCTGCAGAACGCAACCGCGATGGGTGTGTGAGTGGCACCAAAGTCCGGATTAGACAATGGTCAAATGAGCCAAGAGGGGCGTCGACGGAGACCTGATATCCGTCCGGATGAGAGGTCAGCAGAAAGTCCAACAGGGAAGGTGCACGATCCTCCACATCTAGAATCCGCGTAGGCGAAGTAACCATTTGTGTCGGACCATATGCCAAGGCAAAGTCATAAACAGATCTTCCCGCATGATTGGTTTAAATAAGAACCAAGCCATTCAGCGTGGTGGCCGTTAAAATCACCAAGGATAACGATCTCTGCAGATGGGACCTGTTGTAGCACAAAGTCTGCAACGATTTGGACGTGGTCGATGAGTTCGTCTGTGTCGGCATTACCTATAGAGTCACCCGTAGACGCGAGAATGATCGTCGCTGACCTTCACGACTGCCGAGGGGTCGAGAACAGATGTACTCTCTGACGTATACGCAAACTTTAGCCCGTGGCACAAAGGTGTTCTAATTTGTACCCCGGATAGGAGAGAAGTATCGACCGGAGAGAACACCTGCGTCTCGGTTAGAAAGAGCAATGTCGGCTTCGCCGTCTTCAGATGGTACCTAGTGGACTTCGTTAACGTTCGAATCAAATCCCCTGATGTTGCAGAAATGCACGGATAGCGTAGCAGGGGTCACCTTTGTCTAATTGCTCTTACTTGCCACGAGCAGTATTGGCGTGGATGCTCAGCCAGAGATTCTCCAATACCAGAGGTGCTGGTATCCTCCTGGGATGGTTTCGTATTTAATTACACTACCATGTTAAGGGGCAGAAGGGGTTAGGCCTCCGACCACCTGCACTTACCAGGCGAAGTAAACTTCTACACGCTGGTTATCTGTAAGGTTGTGGTACCTCCTCGGTTCGAGCCGGTCCACCCATTCATTACATTCATTCATTACAGCTCTTCATTTCATGTCTTACCAGGTAGTCACTCTATCTAGTCTGGCCCACCCGTGCGACAGCAAAAGCTGCCGTGTGGCCCTTCCACTGTTATGTTGTCTGTCTATATTATTAACTGTAATCTACTTCGTCATTATTTATGCGTTACACATAATACTTAGTAGTAACTAGTTAGTAGCTGATGATGAAGTAGTTTTGCACCTTTAAAGTATTTAGTTTAGTTTAAATTGGGCCCCCATTTAATTTTTGCCCCGGGGCCCTTGGTTACATAGCCACGCCATTGGCGCGATGGGTTTGATTTAAATATAAAATTTATTAATGTCTTAAACATAGCGCCTTTTCTCGGTTTCAGGTTTTGTGATTTTCTTTTTTAGCAAAACTAAAACAACTTACCTGTATATGTTTCTTTTTTTATAATTGTAAAATTCGTTAATAATTTGACTATATCTATGTTTTAATAATGGGTCAGCTCAACCGAGGAAGGACCACGCTGTCACAGAATATCAGCGTAAAATAGCAACTTAATGTTGCTGTGTTTCGTATGGTGAGTGTAGAGAACCCGAGACCCTTTTTACTAAATGCTACTAGGCATTCCATCTTAGTCCTCAGGGGTGGGAACGTATCTACATTTTGATTCTTAATCGAGGATAGATGTAGATGTCAGGTGGACTGTGAGCTTGTATGTCATCCTATTTTATTCCTCAGATATGCGGATTTCCTTACCAAGTTTTCCTTCATCGCCGAGCACGTGGTGAATCAGCGCTTTGAAATAGCAATTAACAATTTCATTCGTGCCGGCGGAGATTGAACCCGGATGGCTCACGCATATGATATTTACTGTTTTAGACAATTTACATTTTTTTACAGATTTCATGAGGTTATTTTAGCATTATATGATTTATTCTTAATACAATGGTCTAGAGATATTTATGTTTGTTTATAATAAAATTCTAATATAATATAAAATTAAAGTAATAAAATCTTTTCGTCGATAAAGTTTGAAATTAAATACTACGTTTGGTTTTTCTTTGTAGTCTGACCTAGCTATATTAGGTATTCAATTGTTACAAATGCACTTTCTTCAAAATATATAATTAGGTAGGTAATGCTTCCTTAGGTAGTACTAAATTATGTTCATTTGTTTTGACCAAATCTCGTGATTTTTCGTAATATGTACAAATTATATATATATGCACATAATATGTACAAATTTCATAGTTATAAATCGTTTAGTTTTTTTAAAAAGACACCGCAACAAAAACAGTCTAAAAGAGTCAACTTTAACGGCGTCCCAATAAATTATTCTTCATAGATGGTCCCTCCATAATTTAATTGAATTTCTAATTCAATATTCAAATTTGGGACAACATTCTCCAACAATTATTTAGATTTCACGTCAGTAACTCATTCAGTCTACGAACTAGAGATATGTGACATACGGTCGGACATACGGACATATAGCTGAGACCATTTTACCCTTTGCGTACGAAACTCTAAAAAATTAAGCTTTAAATATTTTCATCATCATCATTCATCATTACAGCCCTTCACAAGTCCACTGTTGAACATAGGCCTCCCCCAAGGAATGCCACAAAGCACGGTCCCGAGCCACCTGCATCCATTGACTTTCTGCATGTCTTACCAGGTCGTCACTCCATCTAGAGGGAGGACGCCCTACACTTCGCCTACCGGTACGAGGCTGCCACTCGAGAACATTTCTACTCCATCGGTTTTCAGTTCTTCGAGCTATATGGCCGGCCCATTGCCACTTCAGCATACTAATTCTTGGGGCTATGTCGGTTACTCTGGTTCTACTGCGGATATCCTCGTTTTTGAGTCTATCACGCAGAGAAACGCCGAGCATAGCCCTCTCCATAGCTCGCTGAGCGACTTTGAGCTTCCTCATACGGCCAGCAGTGAAGGACCACGTCTCAGTTCCATAAGTCATCACTGGCAACACGCACTGGTTGTACAGTCTCGTTTTCAAGTTTTGAGGTATGTCTGACGAAAAGATGTGTCGTAATCTCCCGAACGCTGCCCAGCCGAGTTGAATCCGTCGATTGACCTCTCGGTCAAAGTTGGACTTACCTAGTCGGACTATTTGTCCCAGGTAAACATATTCGTCAACAACTTCGAGCTTAGTGCTCCCAACAACTACCGGCATAGGTGTGACATGGACGTTAAACATGATTGTTGTTTGTCCATGTTCATCTTAAGACCTATCCTCAATGACCTCAATAGGGAGACACTATTGAGGTCATTGAGCATAGTGCTTAGGTCCTACAACGATTTTGCCATAAGAACTATATTGTCGGCAAATCGAAGGTAAGTGATGTACGTATCGTAGTTGACGTTAATACCGTATCCTTTCCAGTCCAGTAGCTTGAAAACGTCTTCCAATGCAGCGGTGAGGAGTTTCGAGGATATTACGTCACCCTGTCTTACACTTCTCTGCAGTTGGATAGGTTTCGTACTCTGGTTTTGTACTCGGATAGCCATCGTAGCCCTATTACTGTACAAACACTTCAGCACTTCGATATACCGATAAAATTACCGATTAAATATTTTATGACATTAAAATTTGCAAATAAATTTATGAACAAATTGTAACTCTCATAAAATTAAATAAACATTATCACCTTATAATTCCTCCGCACATTTAGTACTTAAAACACCATTTTAATAGCGTAAACAAGAGCAACAAACGAGCCCATTAATTTGAAGGCATGTTTTTCATGAAGTGAAGTCGTTTAGAAATACAACCATATGGAATTCAAAAATGGAAGAAGAAAATAAACGCTTATATCATCATTAACTATAATTCAGAAAAATAAAAATAGTTTACGAATCCAATAAAATTTCGCCCAATAAAATATAACCGTAAATCTGTGTTTATTGATCAAATCACACTTTTACGGCTGATTGCAATACGATGCCCGAAATTGGTGACGTTATACTACTTTATACAATATTTACACATTTATTATTAGAATGTGTAATAAACGAAATTAAAATTATTATTAAAATTTAAAACCTTCTTCGAAGAACTAAACAATAGCTCTTAAAGTGGTTGTTAAGACATGTTGTATCGAAGAATTACAGCCTCTGCCTTCATAAGCTATAATGTGGAAATTATTTTATTGTATTTAAGTATAAAGTTACAGCCTACATACGTCCTACTGCTGGGCACAATCCTCCTCTCATTTCATAACAGAGTCCTTGGCAGAAAAAGAGTACTATCGCCTAGTAAACGCATACCGGTACTGGGGTGCCACTCGCGAACATTTTTCCTTCATATATTGTATGTATTGGATATACAGTATACTTATAATATATTGGATACGAAAAGATTAATAATTACTTCTTATATTTCAGTATGGGACTCGAAACGCAAACTGGGAAACTTATATTTACAAGACGGAAAAATACCTACTAAACGATAACATCATTCAACTTTCGTGCTACAAAGTAATATCGTTTAAAGTTTGCAACACTGAATAGACAACGTTTAACTCACACTTTGCAAGGATACCTAACATTCTTGCGGCTGCTTTAACTAGTTTGACTGGCAGACATGGTTCTACTTTGTCCCGCTTGGTGGCGCGAAGAGTTTTAGTCCAAATTCGTCCCGGAATTTTTAGGTGTAAACATAAAATTTATACCTGATACCTCCACGACAGCGCAACATATCAGGTCCAGATTTTGTGATTTCTTTTTTTATACTAAACCAACATAATATATTGTGAATATGAATAATTTTGGTCGATAAATATAGAAACTTGTCCACAACGCCACCTATGGGATCCTATAACAGCGATGAAAAAACATTTCGACAAATATAATGTGCGAATATAACCTTAATCAGTCAAGTCGTTCAGAAATTATACGATCAGCCACCTATCAGATTCAAATTTTGTGATTTTTATTTTTGACTCTAAGCCGATAAATATAGAATTTGTAACTAATACAGCACCACATAGTGGATCCTAGCATAGATATGAACCAAATTATTGACAAAAAAAAAGTATGAATAGGACCCTAATTTGTCGACATGTTCAGAAATAACACGATCACTAACAGACGTATTAACGATTGTAATATATACGAGTAAAGATTATCCGTTGCAAAATTTTCTAATAAAAATATCAGCCTCCGATTAACTTGTTATTGTTCAATTATTGAAATGAAACAACAATGGACTGCTTGGTGATTGTTTGAAGAACAAAGCAATTCCCGCTGCTGTTTGCGTTTGACAAAAGTTTGTCTGCAAACAGCGACCGATTCTGGCTTACTGAGACTTCTTTTTGTTTTAATTTAGAAGCATTTTACAATGGCACTAGACTTTAATGTCAAGACGAAACGAGGCTGTACGTTTTTGATGTTTATCGCAGTTGTTTTTAAATTTATATTTGACGCGGTGGCTCGTTGGATTAAGGACTTATTTAATTACAATTCCTCCGTATGTAGAAAATCGTGTTTAATAAGTCACATCAAATGACGACGAACTGAATTAGCATTTTCATGCTGAAAACGTGTCAAAACACACATTAAATGCTACTCCAATATGTCTTCGACCATGACTAAGTAAGCTGTCTCGATAATTACGTTTTTAAATATTTTAGAAATTAGAGATGGTTAAGTCCGGATTGCTCCGTATCCACAGACCCGCATCCATCGCATCTTTGATGGATGTACATCTACTAATACGCTAATTTCTGGAACTACCAGTCTGATTTGAAAAATTCTTCTTGTGTATTATAGCAAGACTAGCTGTACCCCGCGGTTTCACACGCGTATATCATGCGTTTGAGCCGCGCGACATGACTTGACACCGCGCTCATTTAGTTCAATTATTTTAGCTAAAAAATTGGCAAAATTAATCGAGTACTTTTATCTATCGGCATATGCATAGGCAAAGTCAAATTTTATCCACTCTCCCTCCTACTTCCGGGTGAGCGTCACCCCCCGCGCCCCAGAAAGTTCCCCGAAGCGCGGGTTTTCCAGTTTTAATAAGAACCGTACACGTTATATGAAAAGTGTGGAGGTACAAAATGATTCCTGATAAATTTACTATCAATCTTTTATACATACAAAAGCGATATCATTTATAGTATTCGCGCAATCTGCCGCGAAATATGATTTTTTTTTATCATTTATTGATTTTTTTTGCTCAAAGTTTAGTTTTATTAAAATTTCCAACTTTACCGCCAAAATATGTATGACTAAAGAATAGAAAATTCTCTTTAAAAAGAGGTATAAATTTCTTAAATCTATCATTTCACATTCACATGCTATTTTGAAAATTTAATTCATTCGGCTATTCAGCAAAATATAAATATTTGTATTTTAGCTAAAAAATTCGTTACAGAGCAAAGTTAAATTTTATCCCCTCTCCCTCCCCCGCGCCAGAAAGAGTCCCGAAGCGCAGTTTTATCCAGTTTTAAAGAGAACCGTATATGGTACATGAAAAGATCTCCATTAATTTTGCCAATTTTGTAGCTAAAATAATTGAACTATATGAGCGAGGTGTCATGTCATATAATGATATACGCGGGTGAAACGGCGGGGCACAGCTAGTCCATCCATAATCCGAATAACGATCCGACAGTACCGACCCCTCCGACCAGAGTTACAAGACACGCCGGAGCTGGAACACGAACCGAACAGAAGCACTGCGTTCACTCAAAAGATGTAAATATTTTTTCTATCAGATCCATGCCTTCTCTACCAGAAACTATCATCCCTTTCTTCATCTAGTATCGATAAGTTTCCTATGTTGTGAAAGATTTAACATACATAACTTTCAACATAAACTGACAATAATTTAAGGCGATTTCATTGTAAAATAAAATAAGTAAATAAAATAAAGGATAAATGGTGAGTTTTACGCTTGAGAAATTCAAGTAAATGAATGTCAAAATCACAAATTAAATTAAAACACCACAATGAATGAAAATAGCATTGTTGTTTTTCCATGTTCACCGCATGGAAAATGAAGCAAAGACGCTTCAGTCTCAGTCGAAACAAAAATTTATTCTACACAAACAGTTGGCGTTTTTTTTTTAAAAAATAAAATTGAATATTTTTAAACGTTATGTAAATAAATCTAATTTACAATATAGTATTGGGCTGTAATGATAATGAATAATGATGGTTAATAGTAAGAGTGCTTAGCTTTAAATTCACGAACACAACTGCTTAGTTCATACATTATTTTGGAGTATCCTTAAGTTGTTAAAACGAATTTAGGGTTCGAAAGAGGTTTTTTATGCTTTTATGTTAGTCGAGAGCAAATTTAGTAAAGTGCGGCATAAATAATTTAAACACCCTTCCACTTAAGCCGATGGTCTATAAAACTTTTTTTTTAATAATGGTGACAAAAGAGCACAGTCCACCTGATGGTAACTTGATGCTGTGGTCCATAGACATCTAAATCTATCCTCGATTAAGAATCAAAATGCAGATGCGTTGTCACCCCTGAGGACTAAGATGTCCTCTTTACCAGTAAAAAGGGTCTCCTATCTACACTCACCATACGAAAGACAGCAGCATTGAGATGCTATTGTACGCTGGTATTCTGTGAGAGCGTCGTCTTTCTCCGGTTGAGCTGACTCATTCGTGCTACAACCATAATAAAGCTGCAGCATGGCTCTACCACTTACAAAGGTTAGGCTTCTGCAGCCCTTGAGCAATTGAACCAAAACAAAGAAGGTTGCAGATATGTCGTCACCTCTGAGCACTACAATGTAATTCATCACCACCTGTGATTATATTTTTTTTTATAGGATAAGCGTGACAAGCGAGCACACAGTCCACCTGATGGTAAGTGGTTGCTGTGGCCCATAGACATCTACATCTATCCTCGTTTGCGAATCAAAATGCAGATGCGTTGTCAGCCTTTAGGACTAACATGGAATGCCTCTTTTCCAGTAAAAAGGGTCTCCGGTTATCTACACTCACACTACGAAACACAGCAGCATTAAGCTGCTATTTCACGCTGGTATTCTGTGAGAGTGTGGTCCTTCCCCGGTCGAGCCGACCCATTCGTGCTACAACTATACAATTAATATAGCTGCAGCATGGCTCTACCACGTTTGGATATATAATGGCTTTCTTTACCCATTAGACCGAAACGCGGATGTGCACTGCTGCTTGGCGTTAGAATGGATAAGAAGGTCGTCACCCAGAATAGAATTAAATAGAATATTTTTTATTCAATATACATTACATGTTATTCTTATTGAAAGTCATTTTTAATTTTACCACTGGTTCGGAAAAAACCTCTGTCGCGGGAAGCCCAACGGAACTTTTTTTTAAAGTAAAGTAAAGTCAAATGGAATCCTAGGTAGAAAAGGAGTCCTACCATCTTCGTCTACTCGTTTCGTTTGCTTATGTGTTTTACCGGAGCACACGTTATACGTTTCATACGTGGTAGAGCCACGCTGCGGCTATATTATGGTTTGTAGCACGAATGGGTCGGCCCGACCGGAGAAGGACCGCGCTCTCACGTATTCAGCATTAAATAACAGCTAAATGCTGCTGTATTTCGTGTGGTGGGTGTAGAGAACCGGAGAACCTTTTTAACTGAAAACGAGGCATTCCATCTTAGACCTCAGGGGTGACAACGCATCTGCATATTGATTCTTAATTGAGGATAAATGTAAATGTTTATGGAAGGATAGACGATGAGCCACAACATCTACTTACCATCAAGTTATCATTCACTCATATTCTATATAAAAAAACTTAACTTTTTTGTTAATTTACATTGTCCCGAGAAGATGAAACAAATCAATATATTAAAATGTGATGACGAGCGTTTTTTTTTCGGTGGACGTTTCTTATCCATAATTCGTGTATTTAGTTGTTTTGTTTTTATCCACATTGTCACCTAATAACCGCTAACTCCTTTCCCACCGAGAAGCCTCAAGAAAAGGTGTGACAGACCAAGGACCGGACATTGGCAGAATTATTGTGACATAATCACAATACCAAGGGATAAGGGATTGATAAAAAAAATTATTTCATCTACAACAAGTCATCCAAGTATCGTTTGTCATACACATCGCTCTCATAAGTTATAACGAGCTTTGAAGTTGTTAGATTGCGTGGTTGCCCGCCGTACATGTTTCTTGTTGCGAGTACAACATGCGATAAAAGTTAAAACTGTGGTTGCGAATTAATCTATCTAACCAGTATAGAACATCAAAATACCAGTAGTAACATATTATAATCACAGTATAATCAATGGATGATGTTTCGTAGTTACACAACAAGGAACACGGTTTTGCTCATAGACCCTAGGTGCTACACATTTGTAATTTGGCATAGTTATTTTATACGTTATATAATTACGCCTAGAAAACTGTGAAATAAAATCTAAAAAAACTCTTTTATTTTGGGTACTTCCCATACAAGTAAATGGAGGATGATTTTTTTACCGTCTATTCCATCGTCTGGGGTATCGTTGGATAGGTCTTTCAAAACCCTTTGAGAATTTTCATCAAATTGTTACATTCTTGTGATAAGTTTGTAGACTACAGGCCAATTTTCTTTTTTTATTATTAGGTATAAGCCAGTTATTGACAACTATCCCACCTGATAGTAAGTGGTGATGTAGCCTAAGATGGAATTTCTACTAGGAATTTTGAATTTGATTGTTCAAAAGCAGCAATTTTTCCATTAAATTACATTCAACATTAATTGGTTTGAATAAAATCCCATGTGAGGTTAAGTGATAGGGTCCTAAATACAAGCCTAGACGATGCCTTTTTACTTTAACATTGCAAAGTTTCAAATTTTAGTAGTCATGGAAATATGACACAAATAAAGAAAAAAATCTCACCTATATGCAACAAAACAATCAAGTAAATTAAATCGGTCAAGCCGTCTCGTGGAAAAATGCACTAAAACTCATTTTAATGAGCGGAAAATGTTAATTGCAGCGCCCCATGGCGAGTTAACGCAATAACCCCTATCTAAGAACCATCGCCGATGAATCACAAACCCTTTGCAATCAACCATATCTAAATTGAAATCGTATCTAAATAAATCTCATCGTAAACGCCTTCTCCATTCCATCGTGGGTCTTGGTCAAAAACTTTGAAATGGACACATGAGTGGCTCAGATTAGCGAATTATGTTCACAATTTTTTCAACACTATATATTTTCTATCTATACAAATAAATAAAAGTGAAGTGTCTGTTTGTAATGTCAAAATAACAGTTTTTTACTAAATGCATATTGTTGTTTTGTTATAATAAACGTATATACTTTAATATACGTTTATTATAACAAAACAACAATTTTTAAAATTTTTGTCTGTCTTTTAGTCTGTTCTGGCTTATCTCCGAAATAGCATTTTAAAACACGTTCCTGAGCAACCTGCATCCATCGACTTTCTGCATGTCTTACCAGGTCGTTCATCTAGTTGTGGCCGCCAAAAATATACAGTTAAAACGAATTAACGAGTGAACGCAAGATGCAGTGTAAATAGAGCTCTTCACTTTATTCATTTATTCATTTAAGGAAGGCTTACAGAATAATCTTCGTAAAGTTACAAAACGGTAATAATTTCATTGTCGAATGAGAATCTGTCAAATAAGGCACATATTTAAATTCACATTGCTGTATTAGTCCCTACTTTAATATGTAGTGGTGAAAGCTGAGAAGGGAAAAGAAGCATAACAAAACAAATAACACTGTATAAATTTGGTCATTAACAATATATTGGGTGGGAGAGAGTGAGGTTGAGAAATTGTGTGATAAGAGAAAATTGTACTTTGCGAGAAATGTTGTAACCAGGATAAAAATGATTGTGTCGGTGTTCGGACACGTAAAAATAATTGATAAGGAAAGAGTGACCATGCAAATTCATGCAGTAGAAGTCTATGGAAGTGCACAACGGTTTTTCTTGCCGACTCTACCACTCACTTTCAATAAGTTTATCGACCAAATAGGCAATATATTGAACATGGTCAAAATTAAGAGTACCCTTAATCGACGAGCATGTATGCGTAGATATATGGACGTGTCCCATTATCATGGCAAATAGAAGTCCGTAGTCTCTGCCTACGCCACTGAGTGACACGCGTCAGGGTATATGTCTGCATGTAACCAACGATTTCAGTAACTATTGGATAAAATATTTCCCCTATTCTACGATTTTATAATCCTACATCTAAGTTACACTTTGTTTCTAACACATAGAAAATGCTTTCTCGAATTGCTGAGGTTTTGAATGGGATCAAAGCAGCTATGGTCCCGTATATCAAACAGTGTTTGCCTCCAAGCTATCGGAAGCTCTGCGAGATTTATCGTCCTTTGTCCTCGTTGATTAATACCTTTCACAGTTCACTTTCACTTTCTTCTTTAGTTAGTACTGTTTACAGTCCACTGCAGAACTACTGGAGAGAAAAAATCGTGGTAGTTCGTAAATGTACTGAGAGGCCAAAGTTAATATATTTATTTCTTTAAATCTCTAAGAGACTCTCTCGGTTTTAGGTTAACAATTATAATTGTACAAGTGGTTGATTTCATTTTAAGATAAGATAAATTTGTAAGTTTTGCCGTGTGTTGGCAGTGTAAGAGAGCTCATCACTCTATTTCGTCCCGTAACTGTCGTAGGAGGCATCTATTGGAGTTGGCGGAAAGATCTTGTTGCTTCCTATAGATGGCGGTAGAACCACCTTATCTCGCCAAGCGTAAAACTCCTGGACCGGCAATGAAGAGCAGTGTCAAAGGTACGAGACGTTTCTTACTTTGATCTCAATCTGCCTGCCAAGCGTGACGATTAAGGCAAATCATCCTAATAACGGGAGACACCCATATCCAGCAGTGGGATTTACGGACTGATGATGATGAAGAAAAAGATTTTTATACAAGTAGAGGTGGCAAATGAGCAGATAGTCCTCATGATGATAAGTGGATGTAAGTGGATATAAAACCATATTAAACGGAAAATGTATCATCGACTGAAAATTAAAATACAGATGCCTTGTTCTATGAACTAACATATTTACACTTACAACACAAAACAAATTATCAATATCTTGCTAGTTTACACTAGTGTTCTGTAAGAATGGGGTCCTTTCTTCGTCGAGCTGACACATCCGTGTTGCAGCTAAAATACAACTGCAACGTGGCTATCTATTACCTTTACTGCACTACATATTTGTATAGTAATAAAAATGAAAAGTATGAAGTCCTTAACGCGCTAATATTACTATCGAATCGACACGGCTCTGCACAAGCCATCAATTGTCATGTTACGACTTATACTACTACTAATACTACTTTGAACTAGATGGTAGGACTCCTTGTTTGCCTAAGAGTCCGTCTAGGTAATGTATTAGGACAGCTTTTTACGTGGTAGAGCCATGCTGCAGCTATATTAGTAGTATAGTTGTAGTACGAATGGGTCAGCTCGACCGGGGAAGGACCACGCTCTCACAGAATACCAGCGTAAAATAGCAGCTTAACACTGCTGTGTTTCGTATGGTGAGTGTAGAGAACCGGAGACCCTTTTTACTGGAAAAGAGGCATTCCATCTTAGTCCTCACGGGTGACAACGCATCTGTATTTTGATTTTTTATTGAAGATAGATGTAGATGTCTATGGGTCACAGCAAGCACTTACCATCAGGTGGACTGTGTGCTCGTTTGACACCCTATCCTATAAAAATAAAATAATATTACGCTTCTCTGCAGTTGGGTAAGTTTCGTACTCTCGTTCCGTCGTCGAATATCCTTCGTAGTCTTTATATTCAAACACTTCAGCACTTCGATATGCCGACAGTCAATCTGGCACCACTGAATAACTGTAACTCTTATCTATTCCTGCGACCAAGCAGCAGTGCGTGCATTCTTTAGTTCGTTCTGAAGGATATAGAAAGCAAGTATTATTACAGAGTGTAAAGTAATTAACTTTAGTTCTCAGAGGTGACGACGAATTTATAGCATTTATTATTTATAGTTAAAAATTAGTTACAGGTGTCCAAGGGCCGAAATACTAACATACCATCAGGTTTACTTTTAGTTCGCTTGTTACTTCGAATTATATTTAAAAACTCTCCTCTACGTCATTTTTGGTTTAAGACTAAAAGCGTTTTTTAAGTTCTATGATAGCATGTGGTTTTACACGCGGTACATCTTGAGCTTCAATAGATGATGGACTGGCTAAACAACTAGCTATTTAATTTTCCATTATCCGCTACATATATGTTTTGATGCGTTACATGGCTTTCTCCTTTTATAATATTTTACTATTTATTGATAAATTTTAGTATTAATAAACCCATAATATGTTTTCGCCGTCGATCTTAATAATTTGTTGTGTGTACGCGTTCCATAAGATATATTTAAATAACATGAAATATGATCCATACATAATAACAAAATGTATGGATCATATTTAAAAAAATCTGACAATTACAATTTAAAAATACGCCGTCTTTATACTTTAATTCAATGTTTTACTAAAAAAGCAGTGAATGCTTTAAACATAGTGTTATAATACTAGTTTAAACATAGTAATAAGTCACTGTATTCTTCTCCTGCCGTCGCCGAATCATTACTTAAATAAAATGTAAATGCGTGTACAAAGAATTTTACATTTCATAAAATATCATCAAAAGATATTGCAAAATATTTTAAAACAATTGATAATTAAGAAAAATGCAGATCTGTGGGGTATTTCCGTTAAAGTTATTGCGTCTATAATAGATATAATCGCGCCTCATCTAGCTATTATTTTTAATACTAGTATCGAATATGGTGTGTTTCCTGATTTAATGAAGCATAGTAAAGTAATACCTTTATTTAAATCTGGTAGTACATTAGATCCCGCTAATTTTAGACCTATTTCTGTACTACCAACACTTAGTAAGATTTTTGAAAAAATTATTCTTGATCAAATGTTTTTTTTTTAATCTAAATAATTTACTTCATAAAAATGAATTCGGTTTCACAAGTGGTCGCTCGACAACTGATGCTGGTGTTGACCTGATTAAATATATTTTCAATGCATGGGAGAATTCACAGGATGCTTTGGGTATATTCTGTGACCTATCCAAAGCTTTCGATTGTGTTCACCATGAAACATTTATTTATTTATTTAGGCTTACCAACTAAACACATACAAAACATTATTAATAACACAACATTTGCAGTTATTAACAAAATTATACTATACGAGGTGATCCAAAAGTAATGATAATGAAAACAAAACACGGTAATTAAAGTTAAAACAATAATTTATTTTTCTACATAGTCTCCTAACAAATCAATACATTTAGTCCATCTTTTTCTAAACCCAGGATCCCTTTGAAAAATTCTTTGTCTTGACCCTCCCAAAACGCTTCAACAGCGGCCATTACTTCGCTATCGTCTTCGAATTTCTTGCCTCGGAGGCGTTCCTTGAGCCGAGGAAAGAGATAGAAATCACTAGGAGCTAGATCTGACGAATAGGAGGGTGTTCGAGCAGTTCAAACCTGTTTGAATGGCAGCCATCGCAACTGTGGCTTTGTGAGCTGGTGCGTTGTCTTGGTGAAACAGCACCCAGCTCAGTTTGCCGCGTCTTTTTCCTT
This sequence comes from Parnassius orleans, assembly GCA_029286625.1. Taxonomy (NCBI): domain Eukaryota; kingdom Metazoa; phylum Arthropoda; class Insecta; order Lepidoptera; family Papilionidae; genus Parnassius; species Parnassius orleans. Next base: position 264,342 of record JAGSMP010000260.1, on the reverse strand, counting down.
AATGGCCTCCTGTAATCTTCTTATTTGGTCTGCGTAGTAAGAGCCCGTAATAGTGGCCCCTTCCAAATATTCCACCATAATTATGCCTTGAGCGTCCCAAAAACAGATGCTATAACCTTTCCGCCGAACTTGAAACTTTGAATTCTTTGGCGTCGGTGAGAGGCTCGCTTCAAGTCATCGATTGTTGTTTCGTTTCAGGATCAAATGGTGGATCCAGGTCTCGTCCATAGTCACAAAACGGAACAAAAATTTTCTTGATCTGTTTAAACTTTTCGAGATTGACCGAAATGTCAACTCGATTTTTCTTTGGCTCGTCGGTTAACATTGTTGGTACCCAACGCGCAGAGACCTTTTCATATGCAACTCTGTTCGCAAGGATTCTTTGAATGCTGCCATATGAGATCCCTGTGACCTCAGCTACATGTCTGATGGTCACTGATCTGCCAATACAACATCTTCGACTTTTTCACGTTGTCTTCAGTGAGGACGTGGATGGGCGTCCTTCGCGATGTTCATCTTCAGTGGATGTTCTGCCCAGTTTAAACTCCTTGGCCCAGCGTGCAACTGTAGAATATGGAGGAGCAGAGTCTCCCAATGTTTCTACTAAGTCACTGTGTATGTCTTTTGAAGACATTTTTTCAAACAGAAGTACTTGATGACAGCTCTAATTTGTTTTTCTCCATGTTGATGTTATCTCTTTGACAGTTCGTATTCAAATGAATGTATCTCCCGGAAATCGTGATCTATTTATATGATTTTTAGGCTGACGTAGTGAGTATATAAGCAAGCAAAAATATTTTTGGATTTTTATGGACCTGAAGTAACCGATTATCATTACTTTTGGATCACCTCGTATATATATTTAACTTAAAGGTATGCACAACATTTCAACATGAAACTTAAAATTAGTTATGAAATTAACAGATAATAAAATATGATATAAACACAAAGACACTATTCTATGCAATACAGGTAAGATTATAATTTGGTAGAGAGCTTAACATTGTATAATTTAAAGTTTTATAATTTAAAGTTGTATAATTTAAAGTTTTAATTTTCAGTTTGAGTGTAGTATAGAAATATTTTCTTTTTTAAGGAACCTAGACTATCACTAAAGATATCTATATTACATTTACCGAATATATCATTGTACTTTCTCATCATAGAACATAGAGGAGAGTTGTTACCATAATTTTTGCTATTGAAATTTACACTAAAGGAACTAAAATTACACAACCTTGCTGAAACTCTGGGCACCTTCAAGTTAATTTGTGATAGGAGGGATGGACAATCCACTTTATTATTAAGTAGTTTATGTAAAAGGCTTATAGATAGCAAATTCTTTCGCTGCTACAATGATAAAATTTCGAAATGAGCTAATCTTTCAGAGTATCTGCGAATTGATAATGCGAATTAAAAAATCTTTTTTGGATTCTTTCTAGACGCTGAAAATTATTTTGATAAGACGGGTACCATACGACTGAACAATAATCCACATGACTGCGAACCAATGCAAAATAGAGAGCTTTTAACTCTAAAACCGACTTAAAATCTTTGGTGTTTCTGAAAATAAAAGCTAACATTCTTAATGGTTTGTTTATGGTGTTGTTAATGTGGTTAGTAAATTGCATCTGAGAGTCAATAGCAATGCCTAAATCCTTCACTTCATCTACTGTCGCTAAATCTACACCATTAATATTGTAACTATTATTATATTTGTTAAATTTTGGAGAGAATTTAATGTGATAGCATTTATTTGTATTGAGAGACATTTTATTGTGCCGGCACCATTCTGTAATTCTATCTATATCCCCTTGAAGTTGAATTTTGTCTGTGTTATTATTTACAATTTTGGATATCTTTAGGTAATCTGCGTATAATTCAAATTCGGAGTTACGGATACAGTGCTTAATATCATCGATAAACATAATAAAAAGTAATGGGCCAAGAAGCGAGCCTTGTGGAACTCCAGACGTTGGGATAATTTCTCTAGAAACAAAACCGCTAATGACTACTCTTTGTGTTCGATCTGTGAGATATGAAGCAAACCAATCTAAAAAGCATCCATGTATGCCAAATAATGTGTGCAGTTTGTTGATTAGAACTGAATGATTTAATGTGTCAAACGCTTTACTAAAGTCATTATAAATAGCATCTACTTCATTCCCTGAGCTCATTCTAGTAAGTGTTCTGTCAACAAATGTAATAAATTTGGATGTAGTAGAGCGTTTTTTAAAAAATCCGTGTTGTTGATCAGCTATAATATATATTTCTTTCTTTTTTTTTTTTTTTTAACGTTACCCCCATATGCTTATTTGACTTGGCATATGTTTTATATGCCAAGTCAAATAAGCATAAATTAATGATTCAAAAACTTTACCTAAAACTGGAAGAATGCTAATAGGTCTGTAGTTGCAGACATTACTTTTATCGCCTGATTTATGTAATGGTATAATTATTGCATCCTTCCACGTTTCGGAAATATACCTTCATAATATACCTATCTATTAAATATAGTATGTAAAGGTTTCGTGAGCTCTACTGCGCTTTCCTTCAGAAACAAGGGGTGAATCCCATCACTTCCAGCGCCCTTAGTAATATCTAGAGCCTTTAAGCACTTCTCAATACTGTCATTATTTAAATAAAGATTTCCCATGGAGAAAGCAGACTTTGGTATTTCCATTTTGTTTATATGTAAACTAATATCAATAGGTTTATATACTAAATCAAAATTTCCTGCAAACAAGTCCGAATTTTTTCTCCGTTATTAGCTTCTTTGTCTCCAAATTTCATATTAAACGGTATAAAACTATTATTCTTACGTTTATTTTTTATATAAGTCCAAAAGTACTTGGTGCCTTTAATCACGCAGTCAACAACATTTTAATGTATCTGTCGTAACATATTTTGATTAATGTTTCAGTTCTAGCTTGTAAATATTGTATTTTTAAGATATTGTATTCAAATTTATTTAATTCATTCCTGTACTTTTTAAACTTTTGACGAAATTTTTCCTTTTCTCGTAATAGTTTTATGAGGTTTGTTGTATACCATGGAGGATATGATTTTTTGTTTTGTATGTGACATGGAACAAATTCAGTGATAACTTTTTTTATAATAAATTAAAACTTCGATACGACTTCATCAACAGTCGAACAGTTTTGGAACTCCGAAGTCCAGTTAATTTCGGATAAACGAGCTCGTATACTATCATAATTCGCTAAAAAAGCTTATATTTAGGAGTTTGTCTTGGAGAGAGCATTTTTGCTTTACTTAAAACTAAGTTTCCTTCAATTGGGGAATGATAGTTGTCTATTCGAGAAATTATATTGTTTGATTTTTTAAAGGAAATATCACAGATTGTGTAACTCAGCACGAGGTCGAGAATTTTGCCCTGGTAGTTAGAGATCTGACTGTATTGCTTGAGATCATAACTAGATAAAAATTCGACGAGTTCATAACCGAAGATATTATCGAAATTGCTTGGTTTAAGCGATGAATCTGCATTAGAAAGAGTCCAAACAATGTCACGCAGATTAAAATCTCCAAAAATAAGAATATCATTGCATGATTATTAATTACATTACCGGCATTTTCAGTAAAATGCTTGAGATGAGTTTGATTTATAGGAGAACGTAAGTAAACTGAACAAACATAGATTCTATAGTTACCCATCTCTAGAGTTACCCATAAATCTTCACAACGAGATTCAAAATTTTTCAAAACATTAATCAGGAAACTACAACACTACGGTGTAAGAAGTAATGCTCCTAAATTAATTGTTTCATATTTAAGTAACAGAATGCAAAAAGTTGTCATTATTAGTATGAGCTCTTCCTGGTCGATAGTACAAATGGGCGTGCCTCAAGGATCAATTCTCGGCCCTTTTCTGTTTCTTGTATATATTAATGACTTACCTTACATAGTAGGCGATAACTGTAATATAGTATTATTTGCTGATGACACTTCTTTAATTTTCAAATTAAAATGACAATTATTAAAATATGACGAAGTAAATAATGCTATATCTAAATTAGTAAATTGTTAATGTTAATAACTTGCATTTAAATGGCACTAAAACGAAATGTATGAAATTTATGACTCCAAACAGCAAAGCCTTATATAATAATGCAATATTAAATAGGGAGGAACTGAGTCTTGTCGATACCACCATTTTTATTGGATTAAAACTAGACGAGAAGCTTCAATGGAGCCCCCATATATCAAAATTAGCAAGCAGATTTAGTTCTGCAGCATATGCTGTAAAAAAGATCAGAAATATTACCAGTGTGGAAACAGCTAGACTTGTTTAATTTAGCTATTTCCATAGCATAATGTCGTATGATATTTTGCTATAGGGACACGCGACCGACACTGAAATGATATTTGTTTTACAGAAGAAGGCCATAAGAGCAGTCTATGATTTAAAATCTAAAGAGGCGCTTCGACAAAAATTTAAGGAAGTTAATATATTAAGATGTAATGTACGTACACAAAAATAAAAGTAGTTATACAAAAATATTTCATCCTGTAAATACTAGGAACAGACCCAAGCTAGTAGTACCAGTTACTCGACTTCACCGAGTCAGTAATTCATTCTTGGGGTGATGTATACGCTTTTACAACAAAATCCCAGAAAATATACAAAATTTCACCTGCTCAAAGTTCAAAAACTTTATTAAACAAAGTTTGTATAAAAAGGGTTATTATAATTTTAAGGAATTTATGGACGATAATAACCCCTGAGAATGAGGTGATCCCTACCAAGTTATTTTTAATTTGTTTTGTGTGATTAATTGTGTAACATACATGATTGTAAGCTGTTATTTAAAAAAAAAGTCCCGCTAGGTTTCTTGCTGGTTCTTCCTAGGACATAGGATTTTTTTCGAACCAGTGGTAATAAAACAAAAGAGTGACTTTCAATAAGTATAATTTATAATCTATATTGAATAAAAAGTTTCTGTTTCTGTTTCAAAAGTGCCCATTAATTTGAAAAAAAAAATCGAGCTGTAACTTCATTTTATTACAATTTAATTTTGATTCAAATCAAAGGTAATTTCAGATCTTTCAGGTCGATTGCACAGAAGCGTTTGCGAGTAGCGATTTTCTTGTTATCTGGCAAATCAAAGAAGCTAGGATAGTGTAAAAGTTGCTTGATCGGAAAACTAATTCAGCTAAAATCTCAGTACCTTTTTCTATTTTTTTATTTAGCTACCTGTTTACAGCATACGTTGCAATGCCTTTTCGTCAGAAATATTTGCGGGAGCGCTCACAGGTTAGGTTAGGTTACGTTTTGTATACATACAAGACAAACAAGAAACCATTTATTTTATACAGAAATAAAAATAGAAACTTTTTTTATTCAATATAGATTATAAATAATAGTTATTGAAAGTCACTTATGTCTTTAATTTACCACTGGTTTGGAAAATACCTCTGTCCTACGGAAAATACTCATATAGAGCCAGAAATTATTCAGGTGAGTCAACGCACCTCTAAGGACTATGTCACTCAGCCTGCCTGTGCACCTTATTTTTGGTTTAACATGGGGAAGTGGGGGTTCTTTGAACTATGTCATCCGAAGAGCTCTTGTGTCTATAAATGTTCCCTCTGTTTAAGAGCCTTGTGGGATATTTAGAGAAGATGGCAAGAAACCCGACGGTATGACTTTGGTCCCTTGGGAGAGAAGTAAAGCTGTAGTGGGGGATGCTACTTGAGTAGACACTGTGGCAACCTCTCATCTCAGGGGTAACTCGTTAATAGCCGGGGCGGCATCAGAGGCAGCTGAACCGAGTAAGTGGCACAAATATAAGTCTCTGAGAGATGACTACATATTTGTGCCATTTGCTGTAGAGACTATCAGTCCATGGGGTCCACGTGCGGTGAAGTTCCTAAAGGAACTGTATCCGCGACTGGTCGTCGCTGCTGTTAATAAGAGGACTGGTTCTTTTCTCGCTCAAAGGCTAAGTATAGCCATTCAGCGAGGACACGAAGCCAGCGTCCTTGGCACGATACCACGGGGAGTAGCACTGAATGATAATTTAAGTTATTAGTTTTACATACATACATAAACACTCACGCCTGTCACCCAGAGGGGTAGGCAGAGACTACGGACTTCCATTTGGCACGATCCTGACACACTTCTCTCGCCTCCTTTACATCCATATTCTACGCATACACGCTCGTCGGTTAAGGGTACTCCTAATCTGGCCCATTTTCAATATATCGCCAATTTGGTCGATAAACCTTCGTCTAGGGCGTCCCTTCCCGACTCTTCCGTTCACTTCTGCAACATAAATTTGCTTTGTCACTCTTTCCTCGTTCATTCTTTCTTCATGACCAAACCACCGAAGCATTCCTTTCTTAATGCTGGTCACAACGTCATCTTGCAAACCACACTTTTCTCTTATCACACTATTTCTCACCCTGTCATTTAGATTCAGCCCTAGCATACTCTTTAATGACCGCATTTCTACAGCATTTATTCTACTCTCATGCTTCTTCTGCCAGACCCAACTTTCACTACCATACATTAAAGTAGTGAATCGCCATACGTGCCTTTTTTGACACTTTCTGACTTTTCATAATAGCGTGTAGAGCCCCATTCACTCTATTTCCTGCGTTCACTCGTCGTTCTATATCCTTATCATATCTACCATGCCTGCTAAATACACATCCCAAATACACAAACTCATCTACTTGCTCGACCAATTCCCCTTCTATTATTATTTTACATATCGTTTTACTTTCTTCTTTTTCAAAAACCATAACTTTCGTCTTACTTGCGTTCACTTTCATTCCCCTTTCTTTTAATGACTAGTTCATTAAAGTAATCATCATTTGCAACTCTGCCGCCGACGATGCAAATATGACTTGATCATCGGCGTACAAAAGGCATTTGACGGTTAACTCACCCATTCTCAACCCACCTTCTTCAACTTTTAAATTTTGCAAACAAGTGTCCATAAATAAGTACAACAGTCACGGGGAAGCTACACAGCCCTGTCTGACACCTTTTTGAATGCCAAACCAGTCCGAGTAGACCCCATTGATCCTTACACAAGCAATAGAGTCCCTATAAAGAGACCTTAATGCCTGTATCAAACCAGCGCTCAACCCAAATGAGTTCAGTGTTTGCCATAATACATTCCTGTCCACTCTGTCATAAGCCTTTTTCAAGTCCATGAACGCACAAAAAACTTTCTGGTTTTTGGCCAAAAACTTCTCCGCAATCATGCGCATGGAAAAGACTTGATCCGTACAAGCCATTCCCTTTCTAAATCCAGCTTGCACATCCCAAATATTTCCATCAGTTTCTTCCATAACTCTTTCAATTAACACCTTACCATACAGTTTACCCACAATACTATGCAAGCTGATACCACGGTAGTTTTTACAGTCCTGCTGTGACCCTTTTCCCTTATATATTGGGACTATAACGGCTTTGCACCAGTCTTCCGGCACCCACTTCAGTTCCCAACATAAATTAAACAAGGCAACTAAACAAGCAGGCAATTAAACAAGCAGGCCTGCCACCACTCCCTCTCCAGCCCTTAGCATTTCGAGTGATACTCTATCATATCCGGCTGCCTTACCTACTTTCATGCTATTCATTGCTTTCATTATTTCATCTACACTTATCTCCCTACCTCTCTCCACTTCTTTCGGAATTTCTATTTCACTTAATTCAGACAACTCTTCACTCATAAACACGCTTTCAAAGTATTTCTTCCATTTCTTTAAATTAGAAACTTCATCATTCAGCATACAGCCATTCTCGTCTCGTCTAGCATTCATTCTAGGCTGTATTGAATTTCCCCTGGCAGTTCTTACGAGTTTTCAGAACATTTTAATATTTGCCTGGAAGTTATCAGATATCCTTCTATCATTCTTATCCGTTCTTTCTTGCTTTTTCCTTTCAACAACTTCTTTTACTTTCTTAATTATACGTCTAAAGTCTGCCTCTTTTCTTTCAATATCATCAATCATACCGCTAGAATTACCAGCTTTGGTTGCTAGTAAATCTAGCCATGCTCTCTTCTTTGCTTCAACTTCCATTTGTACCTCATCATCCCACCACAACGTATTATTTTTCCTTTCATTCGTTCTCTTACTTACACCACATACTTCGGTGGCTGCATCCACCAAACCTTTCTTGACATAATACCACACAGTCTCCAAGTCTAAATCATTCATACACAATTCATCCATACCACTTATATTTTCTCTCAGTCTACATTTGAACTTCTCTTTCACACCTTCATCTTGTAACTTTCTATTCTTATACGCTGTAACGCAGTGGTAGACACAGATGTCCGATGCCGCCAACGCTTGAATAGACCATTAATTCAGCATAACACCAAGTAATGATCCGTCCCTACGTTGGACTCCCGGTAAACCCTTACATCTACCACTGCGCTCCTCATTCTTTCATCCACAATTATGAAATCTATCATGCTTCTATCATCACCTCTTTCCCATGTATACATGTGAATTCTCTTATGGCGAAAGAAAGTGTTCGACACAAAAAGATTCTTTTCCACACATTCTTTGCCAAACGTTCCTCATATCCTTTCATAACCAGACCTCTTCACCCCAACCCTCCCATTAAAATCTCCTAATATAACAATGTTTTCATTACACTTGCATTTCATTAGCACTATCCTTATCATCTCCCAAAACTGCTCTCGGATATAAGTGGGCTTAGACATATCTGGGGCGTACACCCCTAGCACAAACAACTTCTTTAAGCCCACTTTCATTCGTATCCATAGCAGCCTTGGGCTTACACATTCATACTCTTTCACACATTGACCCATTCTTTCTGAAAGGATGACACCGACTCCTGGCATGCCCGCTCGGTCTCGTCTACACCAGACCAGTAAGCGGTATACATGCCATGTGCAGTGGAATCCTCCGCTCATTCGTCTCATTTACACATAACACATCTATTCTTCTATCATTCATCATTTCGCATACTTCATCCATCTTATCATTCATTGCTCCACATACATTCAGCGTAGCCAGACGAGCCTCCGCAATCCACTTTTTGCCCCCCCGGGAGACAAAACGTGACGGGTGGCGAACCTCGTCGCCGGTTTTTCTCCCGGAGATTCTTCGCACCCCTGCCCCATTAAAGTAGCGCCGGGAACTTGGGGCTATTTCTTTTGTTTGCTGGCTCATGGTGCGAACAAAGGGTTGGTAGCTTTTACGCCGCTACCATACGGCGAGGAGCCGAGTCTATACTTTCGGCTTTGTCGCTCGTTTAGCACCACCCGGGGGACACGTGTAGGGTGGGCCTAGGGTTAGGTGGTCAAAGCCTACGGACGCGAGCGACTCATCCCATTATTAGTTTTAGTTTTTTTTATTGTAGTTTTTTTTTTAAATATTGTATATTTTGCAATGTTAAATTCCACGCTGCTAAAAACTATTTTGCTAAAACATTTGAAATTTATTTATTGTCTTCTTCAAAATCAAAGAAAGTATTCCCTTGTGTGAATTTCTCTAACTCATTCAATTTAAATTTTATTCTTAGCGATCCATCTCAAAGTCGTATAATGTACATATATACAACCAATATAACAAGGAATTTGCTAATATGTAAGGTAAGACCCTAATTGGCATGTTAAAATGTGATGGAAGTGGGGACCGGTATCATAAAATAAATTGGTCACTGGAAAGAGTTTTGAAGGGAACATGTAAAAGCTTTTTGAACCGTTGCTAAAGGTCCTAGAGCTTCAAGACGTAATTTATTATCAGACTCGGCTTAATTAGAATTCACTTGAAAATTTATCTTAACTTGTGATATGTTGCCCATATACAAAAGTTATAGTAAAGTTACAGCCTATATATAATATTATGTCATAACGCAGGGCGCACGCCTACTCTCATTTTGAAAGGGTTTAAGGGCAAGGAAAATTTATCCGGTCATTTTGTTGTTTATTTACAATAGGAAACACAAGCGCATAGTTTGCCTTATTCGTTTCTTGGTTCGTTTGTGGGTCTGACCGTAAGTTCGTTTGTGATTCAGACCATTGGTTACTTTGTGGGCCCATCTATATGTTCGTTCGTTAGTTGGACTGATGAACCGATAGTTTTTATCCAAACTAGAGTCTTTTTAGGTCTTCGCCACGGTTAAAAGTACAAATAAATCATCATCATTTATCATAACAAAATTAATAATTCCACGTTAATGAAATTGCGGGTACAGCTTGTATATATAATAAAGATTGAATCTCAGTGAATAAAACAACTTATCCAGATTTTATACCGCTTAATTGTAACTTATTTACTTCCGAAGATCAAGTGGTTTTCAGCACCCATGATTAGGGGTCTTTTAACCCTTTTAGTTTTATGTTAACCCTATTAGCTTTTAATTGTTTACCCAAACATCTCAGCCCCCTATGAGCAAAGCACTCGAAACTTCGTGAGTCTAAAATAAGTTTAAATTAATAGGATAAGTTCCGTAAAAGAGTGTTTTTTTTAAAATTAAATGTCTAGTGTTATTAAATGTCTTGCGTTAATACAATGTTGAATCTCATCTTAAATGAAACAAAGCCCCATTCGGAGTTTCCCAACTAGAAAGGTTTTAATAATTAATACTAGTGGCTTTGTAAGATTAACTAAGCCTCGGTCATTGTAGGGGGTACCATTACAATTCCTCTTAATACTTGTAGGTAAATATTAAAAAATAAAATCAAACTTCACTTTCTGCTATCACACTGTTCTGTCGCCCTGGTACTACCGTTAGAAAGACAAATTACTGGTACCAATCACAACAGTAGCAATAAGTAAGTACTGCCACGCTGCTTCGCCAGACTGGACTGACCTTCGTTAATAATACATACCTACTACCACACTATCTAATATATCTTTCTATTTCTAAACTTAAATTATTAAGTTATTAAGCTATTAAGCAAGAGACAATTTTGGTCAGGTTAATGTTTTTTTTTTATAAATGAGAATTAACTTCGATAATTAAGCGGCTAAGTTTAGCGGCAGCGCTAAGGGCCGCAAAATTGATTTTAATAATCTTAATGTAAAAAAAATAATTAACACTCATTTTATTTTTAACTCTTACCCTTTTCTTTTAATATTGCAAATAATTTGAATAACCGTCAACCAATGAAAAAAATCGTTCGAAGCTTTACACCTGCACAAAGCCTAGAAAATTGTGCATTCTTAAATTTCTATTGAGATTTGTGAATAAATTGTGGTTGATAAAAAACACATTACACAAAACACATTGACTCGTGGGCCTGAATAAGTCTCTCAAATTTGAATGTCAGATAATGTAGCTTTAAAAGGCTTTAAAAGACTTATACGGCATTAGATTTAGTGAAGCTAGCAAAAAAGATGAAAAAAACGCATAGTGCTTTTAAAAATCTGTTTTTTTCTCTCACAAACAGCACTAGAAAGTACATACCACAAAATAGATAAATTTAGTTTTGACATTGATGGGATCGTTTCTCATATAACTATATAAACGAGGTAGAGCCACGCTGCAGCTATATTATGTTTGTAGCACGAATAGGTCTGCTTAACTCGACTGGAGAAGGACCACACTCTCACAGAATACCATTTTTTCGTATGGTGAGTGTGTGAAACGGAGACCCTTTTTGCTAGAAACTAGGCATTCAGTCTAAGTCCTCAGGGGTGACAACGCATCAGCATTTTAGTTCTTAGTCGAGGATGAATGTAGGTCTATGTGTCACAATATCCACTTACCATTAGGTGGACTGTGTGCTTGTTTATCACACTTATTCTATGAAAAAATAACCAAAAACAACACTGCATTCTGTCCTGTCCTAAATATCCATCGTCATAAATTTCAAGTGTAACGCTCGGTCGCTGACGCTAATCGTATTTTGTTACAGTCGTAGTTCCGTCTGGTATAACACGACAGGCAAAATTAACTTTCAGCCTAGATCTGCTGTACCTATGTCACTTAAAGCCTAATTTCAATTTTGAGATGCCGTTAAGTCTCGTGCTATCTCTATCACTTTATGTCAAAGTAACTGCGCCACCACGAGTCTTGACGACATCTTAAAATTGAGTAGCGTTTGAATATTTGGCTATACTTATATTAGTTTGACCGCCTGTATGGTCTCTATGCCTATGTCCCACTGCTGGGCACAGACCTCTAATTTCTGAGAGGGTTTTAGGGCAAGAAAATGTCCGCCGCGCTGCCCCAATGCGTGTTAGCGGTCTTCACATCTTTCCAAATTTTTTTTCTTATTTCTCAGACATGCAGGTTTCCTCCCGACGTTTTCCTTTACCGCTGAACACGTGGTAAATCAGCACTTAAAATTGCAATTAACAATTTCATTGGTTCCGGCGGAGATCGAACCCGGGTTGCTCGCGTACTATGAAATATATAGCGAGCGCTTAGCCCCTGAGCTACCACGGCTCAGAGGCAATACACAGTTGATAATAATTAAATGATAATAAATTTTCAACGTGCTCTGTCGCCTGAAAAGTTTTGCTGAAGGTCTTTAAAAGTACAGCAAAGCAACATTACTAGTTCAAAACGCCTATTATAAGGAATCGTTATAATTTATTTAGTAGTTGCTGTTACTTGAATTGCTTTTGTTTTCGCAACAACAGGTTTTTGTTACTACAATGGGCATAACAAATATAGAGAATGGCAAAAGTTTCTTGGCTTGAAACTACTTTAACAAAAATGTGCTCCAAAAGCCCTTTTTGTATGCATGTAGAGAGTATATGAAATTAGGTTTATGATAAACATAACTTAAATATGAGTAAATACAACACGTATTGACTCATATTTATGTAATGTTTATCATCGTAAATATTTTACCGTGAAGTGGCGGTGTAAGAATATTCACACCTATCATCCCATGGGATTACCCCATATCATGTCGTGGGTTTCGTAAGAGGTGACAGAAATAAACAAATTAGGAGATGTATTGTTTTCTTAATAACAACCAAAAAATAAAGACTGCGGTTGTCCCTTATAAGGTAAACTAAGAGGAGGCCTTTTTTCAGTAGTGGACTTTTATAGATAGTAATGGATAGATGGATGGAAGTTTAACTTGTGAGAGACTGGTGACTATTCTAGCATACCCTGATGTCAAACACTGGATGTTTAATACAATGTTTATCGTTGTATATGCATCAAATATTATGTAGTATTTAAAATTTATTATGTGTTATTTGTTAATGCATTAAAGTTCAAGAGTATCGTGTCTATCTAACAGTGGCAGTGGCCCTTAATTAATTCATAAATATCCTAAGCTCTTTGATCTCAAGGATCGGTAATGGTCTACCAATGTGAAACAACATTAATATTTAAATAGATCGTTACCAGTACTGGGATATATATATACTGCAAGATTACTTTTGACGTGAATACCTTGTTAAATTTGCTTCTATAGTGGTAGGCAATACAGAAAACTGATGATAACGAAATCGGTGGTATATCAAAATAAAAACATACAAAATACAGTTTGGTGTTACAGCTACATATCTATTATCTACATACAAATTTTAATTACACCACTCGATAGCTAAAGCATCAAAGGATTTGATACGTTGAGTGATGACGGTGACCTTTGCGCGCGGCGGAGAGGTGAGCGTCGCCATTTTTAGGTAGTTACGTTACGTACACGTATTTACGTAAAACACACGACCGTGTCCCGACACAGCTACACGCCGATTTGTTTTTATTTAGCTACGTAACTAAGTGATTCTTCCGGAACAGCCATCTTTTTTTATAAAAATGAAGTACCTACCTACACATTTACCGTGTAAGAATATCCATAGCCCATATCGTCCCGTGGCTGTCAAAAGGGGCAACAGAGGGAAACGAATCAGGTGATGGGCAGCATCATCTTCCTTATAACAAATAAAATAAAAACTGCGGTTGCCAACCCGCCTGCCGAGCGAGGCAATTATGACAAAATGCCCCCTGTGAAGCAATATATGAGGGAGGCCTATGTTCAGCAGTGAACTTTTATAGGCTGCAATGGATGGAATGGATAGAGATTGTTTATTATATTTTCACCGTTTGATGGTGACACTAAAGAAACCAGACTACTTGAAGATAGTCCCAGATCTTATAGCTTCAGATGCAATGCGGTATTGCAATCTTCCTCAGATCAACAAAGAAAGAAACACGGAGCGCTGCGTTCGTTTCAAGTGATGTAAAACCATGCTCAACATATTGTAATATCAAGCAATCACTTACACAACGTGTGCATCTAAAATAATATGCGACCAACAACATGGTTTTAGGTGCATATGTGTGCGTCCAGCAGTAAATTGTCACGGGCTGATAAAAAAACGAAGAAGAGAGATGTGTGCGTGATTGCGTGTCACGAAGTTGAGCGTGGTTTTGGCATGATTTGAAATGTAGGGAGCGCTCCGTCTATCTTTCTTTGTTCGTCTAACTCTAAGCCATCTCGTATATATTATCACATCAAATAAGAGCTGTGAGACGGATGCGTTCTACTTCATGTAAGAGTAGCCAGAGTCCGGCGTTGCATATCTATAGAATGTTCCGTAGGACAACTTTATCACAAATCCATTGTGAAATTATGTACTACGTGCATTATACCCGTGTAGTGGTGGTGTTAGAATATCCACTACCCCATATCATCCCGTAGGTGTCGTAAGAGGTGACAGAGGGAAACAAAACAGGAGATGTACAGCAGCGTCTTCCTAATAACGACTAAAAAAAAATTACAGCGGTTTCCCACCCCCTTACCATGCGTGGTAACTTTGGCAAATATCCCCCTATGAGGCAATCTATAGGGGAAGCCTATGTGAAGCAGTGGACTTTAATAGGCTGTGACAGTAACGGTAACATTATACTTAAATGCACAAATCATAGATATGGTATTTGCGAAACATTTGTTAATAATGTTTAGCTTTATATTATTCAATTTCATCTTTTATTAGGTACTCATAATCATTTTTAGACAATTTTATGACAATCTAGAAATGACAGCTCGGCGGCGTAGTGGCTTAGCATTGAGTTGCGCCGTTGAAGGTCGCAGAATCTTGTACGGAACAAGCATACCATGCAACACCAGGGAAATTGCAGGTGCGTTCCCGGCTTTTAGAAAGGAGTAAGCTTTTTCATTAAGATCCCTAAGTTGTATCGATCCGGAAAAATCGCCGGTGGTAAACGATTCCACAGAGAGGTCGTACAAGGAAGAAAACTCTTAGTAAAACGCACAGTGGTGGACCGCCAATCATCCAGATGGTGTGGATGGTATCATAAGCTTTGTCGCGAAGCGCGTTCATGAAATTTGGCGACTGGAATCAATTCGAACAATTCTTCAGAGCACCACATTCCGGACTAGACAATGGTCCAAGGACTCCTGATATCCGTCCGGATGAGCGGTCAGCAGAAGGTCCAACAGGGAAGGTTAACTCCACATCTGGAATCCGCGTAGGTGAAGTAACCAGTTGTGTCAGACCATATGCCAAAGCAAAGTCTTCTGACTTAAGCAAAATGCTTATACCGCCATCTATCGGAAACCATAAGATTTTTTGGTATTTCCCAAATTAGGACCTTCCTACACCCACGGGATGAAATGGAGTCATGGATTCTCGCACTTCCCCACCACACGGCCCTTGTATTAGAATTTAATATCTCTATCTCACTTAATGACATCTTGGTAATGGGGCTGTATATTAATCTCGTAAATACTGCAGATTTATTAGACTATTAATATAAAGTATAAGCCGACTTAAGAAAAAAATATGCACATACTAGCTACAGAAGTCTGTGCTAAGACATAGTGTATAGGAGTCTTAAAGCCCTTATTTCAAACGCTATTATGCAGAAATTATTTTATTATTTTTAGTTCTTTAAATTCGACTTTTATGTTTTATTAAAAGTACAATTTTTAACCCTTTTGTCTAGAGAGAGAAAATTTTAATTGCATTCACAGCTTGTAACATAAGCTGGCAAGAGGCAGATAAATTTAAATCAAACTTTATCTACAAATTATCTTGTCTTGGAGAAGATTTATTTAGTTCGAATTTAATAAAACTTTTAAATCTTCTCTTCGTCTTTGTTAAGTAAAGTTATTTTAAGTTATAAAATGCGTTACAAGAGCCTCCAACATTCGACAATACTCCCTGTAGCTGGTTTGAGGTTTGAGTATTTTACATCTTACTTAAATGAGATTTTAATACCGCCATTCATTTAGGGCAGTGGTTCTTAACTAATGGACTGTGGACCACTGGTGGTTCTGAAGGTACCCAAAGTGGTCGAACGCGTCATATCACGAAGGCATCATAATAATTCTCTTTCATTTAAAAAAGTGTAAAACATTTTTGTATATGATGATCAGTGTGCCGATACTGCCGACACGGTTTATATTTCAAAGTGTTGCTACATTTTTATACAAGAGGCGACAAACAAACATAGAGCCCACCTGACGGTAAGTGACTACCGCCGCATATGTATATCTGTAGCACCAGAGAAATTACAGGTGCGTTGCCGGCTTTTTATAAAGGAGAAGTTCTTTTCTTGAAGTTTCCTTAGTCATATTGGTTCAGAAAAATCGCTGGTGGCACAAAAAGTCGTACAAAGAAGAAACTTCTGGTAATTTTGTCCCACTTTGAGAAGCATGCCAAGCTTTTTAGAAGCCAATTTGGCGTTTCCTTCTAGGTGACCATGGTTACCGAGTAGTGGCGGTGTAAGAATATCTCCTACCCCATATCATCCCGTGGGTGTCGTAAGAGGTGACAGAGGGAAACAAATCAGGACATGGGCAGCAGCGTATTCCTAATTACGACTAAACATAAAAAAACTACGGTTGCCAACCCTCTTGCCAAGCGTAGCAACTATGGCAAATATCCCTCCTATGAGGCAATATATGGGGATACCTATGTTCAGCAGTGGGCTTTAATAGACTATAACGTTAACGGATCATGGAATAGAACCACTATTAGGTGGTTCTATTCCATGATCACCTATCATTGAAATACATGGATACCAAGTATTTCAATGCTAGGTGAGGACAATAAGTGTGCCCAGGAATTGTAAAGACAAAGGTATTATTTTTTGTAAACGCGCAAAGCTGTGTCTTTTGAGAGTAAAACTAGACTCGATTAAGTAGGCCCTAATCCGAGGCAAAGACGGATTAGGGCCAACTTAATCTAGTCTCTATCAGATTCTACTTTAGACACAAGTTTGTTTCGCGGCTCGACATCGTGTTTCCGAGAAGCATTGGCACGGCTAATGCGAGAAACATCTCCAGTTCTCTCATCTAAATAACTATGAATGTTACTGGTTTGCAACTTAAGACTGATATACAGACGAAATTGGATTTGTGAAAGCATACAGCATTGAGAAACATCATCATTCGCAGGTTTGGAAACATCTAAAAAACGGATTTGTCCAACTAATGCTACTATTAGTTCTAAGATAGAACCAAATGGAGTTTTTTTCCAATTAGTTCTACTTCTACTGCTCAGTATGACATATTAGACTTCAAAATTTTTGTTAATAGATATCCACACAGTTCTTCCGTTTTTTAAATTGTGCATTATTTTAAAAACCAAATATATTACGCAACGTGTGGTATACACTATACATACATATGTATATATAGTGTACACCACAATAATGTCTAAACTAAAATTATCATAGCATAGCGCTTACAACATAGTATACCAGCATATAATAGTAGCATCATGCGGCTGTGTTTCGTATCTGTAGTGAAGAGAACCTGGAGAGAAAGGTTCTACCTTTTTAGTGATAAAGAGACATTCCATCTTAGTTAACAACACATCTGCATTTTGATCATTATAGAGGATAGGTGTATATATCTATGAACCACAGCATTTCTGTACCATCAGGTGGACTGTGTGCTCGTTTGCCGCCCTTGTTTATATAAGTAAAAAACTAAAACGGTGGTCACGACTTACTGAATGGCTATACTTAACCTTCTACTCTCTTGACACTAGTGGCGGTAACCAAACATAGATGCAGTTCAGCTGCTAGCTTTGGGAACGTCCAGGAATACTTTCCTTTTTTAATATGCGACTTAATTACACATTTTTGTTGAAATTTGAATATGTTGAAATCAGAGTTGCAACCTATGTCTGACACCATTGAGATACGTGTATCTATCAGTTGCAATTTAACACTTGATTAGCATTCATCAATTCTGATGTCCTTCCCGTAGATATTTGAAGATCACGACACTATAGAACTGACAGAACTGTATGGACAAAAATATAACAATCCATTATGTCTATTTGGAAATAAGTAAAAATTTAAAATTTTGTACAACCGACTTCAATATAAATTTTTAAGAATAACTCAAAAACTATAAATCAGACCTTGATCAAATTTATACAAAACTACAAGAGAATCACCATCTTTCATATAAAAAATAATCATCGAAATCGGTTCACCCCGAAAAAAGTTATGAGGTAACACACACAAAAAGCATACAGTCGAATTGTACCTCCTCACAGTACCTTCTCCTTTTGAAGTCGGTAGAAAAAGGTCAATTTTATTATAATTTAAATAGAAAAATAATTTCGATAATCTTTAAATTTGCCGTAATTTGATTGCGTAACTTACACATGATTGCATTTCCCATTTTCATTTTCCAATAATCTCTCACTCATACTTCTTCATGGTCAATGTTCATCTAAGAATATAATGCTAATGGCTCGTATGGCTAATACTCAAGAGATTATGATTCGATAAATCATAACGTGTCGTATTATTTTTGAAATAAACTCATACCTGTGATATTTTTATTTTTAGGTTTTAGATCTTTTTAAGTGTTGAGATGTCAAAGAGACTACATTTTGTCATTGTAGACTTTTGAAAGAACTAAAAAACCAGTGGGACTTGGAGTGCAGTTTATTTAACTCAACAGGCCATCAAATAGCAAAGTAATATGAATGGGTTTATACATTATTTATTAAAGTTATATATAATATAACCTTATATAGTAAGAGATATTGTAATGCTAATTATGTAGAAGCAAGCATGTAGAGCGAGCATTCTGATTGTACGGCTGAGTGGAAAGTCATTTCCAATCGATAGCACAAATCCTCCGTAATAAAGCACATAACGATAGTAAAACTAATTAGACAGCGTTTGAAACGTGTTGTTTGGTAAGACTGTGATTTGTTAGTATGGCGTTGTAATTGCACATAACATTTTAGTTTTATAAATCTTTAAATTATTTGTGGCTCAACTAAATATAATGCTATACTATTGCCTGTACTATTATGTATTTTGTGATACTATTTATAATACGAGCAATCTTCATATATATAATTCTTCTGTCGGTGTGTATGTGACTGAACTCCTCCTAAACTGCTGGACCGATTTTGATAAAATTTTGTGTGTGTGATTAAAGTGATTCGAGATTGGTTTAGATTCACAATTTGACCCGGTAGGTGGCGCTGTTGTCAATATCCATAAATCATTCGTGCGTAGCCGGGGTAGATCGCTGTGTCAGATGATGGAATGTTTTGTAAACGCGGTATCGAAATCGGCTGTATGAGAAACTGATTCGATGAAATTTAGAGTGTAGGGGTTTAAGGGGCGAAAATCTGATCCAGCTAAGTCACATTTCTGGAAATATTCGTTTTCTTCTTGTTTTAACACACAAATTGTTGCACAGTAAATATTGTCTTCAATAACTTAATGGCTAAGGCGTAGGTCTACCACGCCGTAGAGCACGAATTCGAAACCTACAATGTGGGCAGTATTTTATAGATTTTTGTGCTTCAGTATTCTATACCCACACGGCACCCCACAGCTGAACAAAAAGAAATTATTGAAACTTCATTAAATGTTTTGTACTACTATACTTACTTTTTAACCGCGAGTTTAAAGCTTTGGTCCAAAAATTTTTTATAATATTATCTTGGCAGAAAATCAATGTTTAATTGAAATACAATCAAACCTCCATATGTATATTTATATGTAATCGGTAGGTTTCTTGGAAGCGGCTCAATCTTTTTTTACTAGCTTTTTTTTTTTATAGGTGTAATGTCTGAGAAAATTATATATTTTCTTTATAGAAGAACGCCCAGATACTTATGATAATTTTAACTTGTTGGCCAAAATAATCTTAAATTTCATTGTACAGGGGCAACCTAACTAAGACCTTCAAAACGAATGACACTGACTGACATACGCAGGCACTATACTGTTTGGTGGTGGCATATGGAAATGTTCTGCCAACACTTAGTAAAATTTTTGAAAAAATGATTCTTGATCAAATGTTAAATTTTTAAATGTAAATCATTTACTCTATAAAAATCAATTCGGTTTCATAAGGGGTCGCTCGAAAATTCACAGAATTCACAGGATGCTTTGGGTATATTCTGTGACCTATCCAAAGCATTCGATTGTGTTCACCACGAAACATTAATCAGCAAACTACAACACTACGGTGTAAGACGTAATGCTCTTAAATTAATTGTTTCATATTTAAGTAACAGAACGCAAAAAGTTGTCATTAATAGTATGAGCTCTTCCCGGTCGATAATACAAATGGGCGTGCCTCAAGGCTCTTTTCTCGGCCTTTCTCTTTCTTGTATATATTTATGACTTTCCTTACATACTAGGGGATAACTATAATATAGTATTATTTGCTGATGACACTTCATTAATTTTGAAATTAAAACGACAATTATTAAAATATGACTAAGTAAATAATGCTTTATCTAAATTAGTAAATTGGTTTAATGTTAATAATTTGCATTTCAATGCCACTAAAACGAAATGTATGAAGTTCATGACAACAAATGTCAAACAATTAAATACTAATGTAATTTTAAATGGGGAGGAACTGAGTCTTGTCGATACCACCATTTTCTTTGAATAACACTAGACGCAAAGCTTCAATGGAGCCCATATATCAAAATTAGCAAGCAGACTTAGTTCTACAGCATATGCTGTAAAAATATCAGAAATCTTACCAGTGTGGAAACAGCTAGACTTGTTTACTTTAGCAATTTCCATAGCATAATGTCGTATGGTATTTTGCTATAGGGACACGCGACTGACACTGAAATTATGTTTTTACAGAAGAGGGCCATAAGAGCAATCTATGATTTAAAACCTTAAGTCGTTCCGACAAAAATTTTAAGAAATTAATATATATTGGCCTCTCAACACATTTATGAAAATGTAATGTACATCATTACAGCCCTTCACAAGTCCACTGCTGAACATAGGCCTCCCCAAGGAATGCCACAAAGCACGGTCCTGAGCCACCTGCATCCATCGACTTCCTGCATGTCTTACCAGGTCGTCACTCCTAGTAGGGGACGCCCTACACTTCATCCGCCGGTACGAGGCTGCCACTGAGAACCTTTTTCCCCAACGGTTGTCTGTTATTCAAACTAAATGGCCGGCCCATTGCCACTTCAGCTTACTAATCCGTTGGGCTATGTCGGTCACTCTGGTTCTACTGCGGATATCCTCATTTCTAACTTTATCACGCAGAGAAACCCGAGCATAGCCCTCTCCATAGCTCGCTGAGCGACTTTGAGCTTCCTCATCAAGCCAGCAGTGAAGGACCACGTCTCAGTTCCATAGGTCATCACTGGCATTTCAGCACCCCTGCCCCGCCGTTACCATGGTCGCCACCGTAGCCAGAAATAGCGGGGCCGCCGGGACTGGGAGCCGTCTCTTCGTTACTTTATTCATTGGGAGGGGGTTATATTGCCATAGTTGCCACGCTTGGCGAGCGGGTTGGCAACCGCAGTTTTTATTGTGATATTGCTGTTATCAGGAAGATGCTGCTGCCCATCTCCTGCCTGTTTCCCACTGTCGCCTATTACGACACCCACGGGAAGATATGGGGTAGTGGATATTCTTAACCGCTACTACACGGCAATAAATGTACATAAACAAAAATAAAGGTGGTTATACAAAAATAAGTGATATTCATTCTGTAAATACTAGGAACAGACAAGCTAGTAGTACCAGTTACTCGACTCCACCGAGTGAGTAATTCATTCTTGGGGCGATGTATACGCTTTACAACAAAATCCCAGAAAATATACAAAATTTGACCTGCTCAAAGTTTAAAAACTTTATTAAACAAAGTCTGTATAAAAGGGTTATTATAATATTAAGGAATTTATGGATGATAATAACCCTGGGAATGAGGTGATCGCTATCAAGCTATTTCTAATTTGTTTTGTGTGGCTAATTGTGAACATACATGATTGTAAGCTATTATTTAAAAAAATCCCACTGGGTTTCTTCCTTGTTCTTCCCATGACAGAGGTTTTTTTCCAACCAGTGGTAATTAAACAAAAGAGTGACTTTCAATAAGTATTATTTATAATCTATATTGGAAAAAAAAAATCTGTTTCTCTTTCTGTTTCTATCACTCCGTTTCGACCCATGTATGTCGTAAGTAAGTGTTTTAAAGATCGAATTGCCACCGATAGATGATAGTATGATCGTGTTGTATATATCACATGTAAAATATCCAAATACCGGCGACGGGAATGAGCGTCAAATGTGTAAAACTTCTAATAATGCGATCCAGCTGCTATACGTAGCGTAGCGATTATGGTTAATCCTCCCTCCAACGGATGTCCGGTAGTGGGCTTTTACGAGATGATGATTATGATGATGAGAAACTTAAGCTTATTTATTTATTTATACTTTATTGTACACTTTATTGTTAATAAAGAGGATTACAAGGAGTGGACTTAATGCCTTTTGGCATTCTCAACCAGTCAACCCAGGACGAGTGAAAATTATGTGATAGGTCCCAAAATTAAAAATAATATACGTAGTAAGATCAAAAAGTTTCTGGCCTAAACCATAAAATGAAGGATAAATATCAAACCACTATTATTATTTTTCGACATAATCATCCTTTATTTCAATACACTTTTCACAGCGCTTTACTAACCTTTCTATACCCTTAAAAACAGTCTGAATTTTTGTCCTCAAAATGTGACAAAACTGCCTATTTCACCTCATCATCATTTTTTTTTTTCCTAGTAAATCGGATTTAGATTTTGAGAATGAATAATAGTCCCAAGTGACTATTATTTATTCTAAAGTCTAGTCTATATAGTGGATGGTCAAGCTCAGCGATACCGCATTCCTTAATGGCAGCCTTGGAAACACCCGGTATGTGGACCTGGGCATTGTCATGAAGCAACAACACTCCTCGTGACAACTTCCCTCGACGTTTTTCTTTTATAGCATCTCGCAACTGATTTAGCAAGGAAGCATAGTAATCGCCTGTTACTGTTGTGTTGCGTTCTTTAAAATCTACCTGTAAAATACCTTCAGAACCCCAAAAGATTGTAGCCATAATCTTTTTCCGAGATTGAGTCACCTTCTCTTTTTTTCCGCAGTGAACTCGGACGACGCCACTCCATCGATTCCTTTTTTGACAGAGGATAATGATGAAGAACCATGGTTTCAACACTCGTAATAATTGAATCTAAAACTTTTTCTGTCGACCTTCACAAAGGGATAAAAACTGAGTACAGCACTTCACTCGTTAAGAAGTTTTGGGAGCCACCTAGTACTGACCTTATTTATACCCAAACATTTATGTGGGATACTAAGCACTGTTGTTTTTGAAAGTCCCGTCATAACTGCTAATTATTTAGTGTTCAGCCGTCTGTCTTCCGGTGCTGTCTCCTCCATAAATTTAATATACACGGCATCCAAACGTTGTTTGCTTTCCGTAGGTATCGTCCCCTTTTTTGTCAAACATTTTATCACAGCTGGATACTCGATTTTAAGCCTTTCTAATTTTTTATTGACAGTCTGATTTTATTAAGCTATATCACTGTAACAAAATGAAACATAATTTTGTAGTTGTATTGTGTGTAGGTGTTGTGTTTGCAATAATACACGTTCGTTAGCGAGACAACAACTGATTTATTCCTCTCATCACTACCTACATATACAATAATACAAATACCCACAACATCTCCCCTTATTAATAAAGATACAATATCATCCATCCCCCTTATACAAAAGAAATAACTGAAACAAACGAAATTTCTTATAACTCTAACTTAAAATTTATTATATTTATACCTTTAAATTAATTAATTAAGTTTTTATGTTGAGTCGTCGGGCCTTACTACGTGTGAGAGGGTGTGGCCATGGTGTGGATGCCTCATTATTATTATCATTGAGTACATTTTGAGCAATTTTATTTTCACTTAAACTAGAATTCTCGTTACGCTGATTTATCTTATCAGAGCTTCGTTGTGATTTTTTGCATTGCACAAAATTGCCACCCCCTCCATTTCCAGTGATGAAAATATCTTTTTTTATATTTTTAAAATTTTGACTTGAGTAAGACTTAATTAAATGACGCCTATTGCGTCGGATTGGTCTTCCTAGCTTATTATTTATTACATATGAACGAGGAGTATCACCTTCACCTATTACAGTAGCGGGAGTTCTTTTCTTACCATCTATACATATTACTTCGTCACCAATGTTAAGTTTAGGCAACGGTTTACAATGTTTATCATAGTACATTTTTGACTGCTGCTGTTTTTGCAGCATTGTTTTAAACGTAGATGGGTCTACAACTTGTGGTTTTAGTAAATCCGTACAAACTGGTAATTTACAACGTAATCTGCGACCCATTAATAATTGCGCGGGAGAGTCCAAACCATGTCTTGGAGTATTTCTGTAATTCAATAAAGCAAGTTCAAAGTCACTATTCCCCTTAACAGCTTTAATTAACAAAGACTTAACGGTTTGCACCGCGCGTTCACTTTTTCCGTTAGCCTGTGGATAGTTTGGTGATGATGTAATGTGGTGAAGCCCCAATCTGTAATAAACTGCTTGAACTCGCGACTAGTATATTGAGTGCCATTATCACTTATGAGTATTTCAGGTATACCGTGTCGTGAAAATATTTCCTTCATACCGCGTATAACCACTTGTGATGTAATATTTTCTAATTTTTTTACCTCAACATAACTAGAGTAATAATCAACTAAAATAAGATAATATTTCTTTCTATATTCAAATATATCAGACCCCACCTTAAACCAGGGCAAATTAGGAATTTCCACTGGAATCATGGGTTCTTTAGCTGGTGCGTTTGAACTCTCCCTGCACACCGAACAACGTTTCACATACATTTCTATGTCACGTGACATGCCTGGCCAAAATATAACTTGTCTTGCGCGTCGCTTGCACCGATCTATACCTAAGTGCCCTTCGTGCACAATTTTCAACATATCTGTTCTCAGGGAACGAGGAACTAAAACAACATTATCTCTAAATATGACGTCGTCTACCACATATAACTCATTTTTTAAAGACCAATATTTTTTAAGATTTTCTATTACGTTATACTTATCATTAGGCCATCCTAATTTAATATAATTTAGTAAGGTACATAAATCAAAATCTTTTTTCGTTTCATTTTTTATCAGTGTTAACTTGCTATTTGAAATTGGAATACTGTTTACAATTAATTTTACTTGATACAGAATTTTTTATCTAATTTATTATCTAATACTATGTCGGGAAGCGCGAGACAGTGCATCTGAAATATAAATATATTTTCCTGGTTTATACTTAACGACTAAGTCATAGCCCTGTATTCTGAGCATCATACGTTGTAAGCGGGCTGGGACGGACATTAATGGCATTTTAAAGATACTTTCCAAAGGTTTATGATCTGTTTCTACGACAACATTATTTTTTTCAAAATATATTGGTGAAATCGTTCACAGGCGAACACAATTGCTAACAATTCCTTTTCCACTTGTGCATACCGGCGTTGCGTATCTGTGAGAGTTCGCGAGGCGTATTCGACCGGCCGACCACCTGCAGTAGTACCGCACCGAGTGCATCGCGAGACGCGTCTACCGATAACAAGACAGGCTGAGATACGTCGTACAACGCCAACACTGGCGCTGTGCAAACACATTCTTTAATTTTTCGAATGCTGTCTGCTCACTAATTTCCCATCGCCAACTACTATCTTTTTAATAAATTCGTTGGGGAAGAGCGCGATCAGAATAACACGGAATAAATTTCGATAAATAATTAACGGCTCCAAAAATCTTTCTAAACTTTTTCTGTCTGAGGTTGAGGCATCTCAGAAATGGCTTTTACTTTATTAGGGTCGGGCCTCATACCGTCTTTATCAAAAATACGTCCCAAGTAAGTAACCTCTTCAACCGCTATTTTGCATTTCTTTTTATTAAATTTTAAATTAATTTCTCTAGCTCTTTGTAACAACGCAACTAGTCTTCTGTCGTGTTCATGCTTGTTCCGTCCCCAGACAATTATATCATCTATAAAACTATCTGTGCCCTCTAAATCTTCTAAAAGCTGCCTCATTTTAGCGTAAAATACTTCGGATGAGCAATTAATACCGAACGGTAAACGAAGAAATTGATATCGACCGAACGGTGTGGCAAATGTACACAAGTCTGCACTCTGCTCATCCAGTTGTATAGCCCAAAAACCTGAGTTGGCATCCAAGACGGAAAAGAAGCGTGCTCCGTGTAGCCGCGCTGCGAGCTCCGACACAGTGGGCAATTGGAAATGCGCGCGCCGCACTGCACGGTTAAGTTCTCGTGGGTCTAAGCACACGCGAATCCCGTTGTCCTTTTTTGCGACTAGAACTAGTGGATTCATTGAGTTGGATGAGAAACTTTTCTTATTATACCTTGGTTTTCCATATTTTTAAGCTCATCTGCTAGACGTTCACGTAAACTTAACGGAATCTTCCTAAGATTACAAATCACCGGAGGTACGGATTCGTCTAAAACAATATGATACTTTCCTGGAAGACACCCAATACCACTAAATAAGTCATCATAGTCTGATATATTAATTTCATGAACTCGTTTGACTAACCCTAACTTCTCACACGACTGTCGTCCCAGCACGCTTTGACAATGTAAATCGGCAATCGCAAACTTTAAATTATAACAAACATTTTTATAAAAACATTGTAAATAGCAAACGCCTCTTACTGGTATTATATTACCACTATACGATTCTAATTTAATACAATCATTTTTTATTATATTGGAATCAAAACCCAGTTGCAAAAATCTTTCAAAAGATAAAACATTTATATCCGCCCCCGTGTCCAATTTAAAGTTTTCGATACCCTTCTCAAAATATAATGTTTCGAACCAGCCATCTGAAGAAATTTCTTGACCATTTATGGTTGATATAAAAACGATTCACAATCAATAGAACGCGTAACATCTTGATTTTTAACATGCTCAATGTCATATACGGTTTACACCGGGCTTATTAATATTTAAATTCTGCTTACATACCCGAGCGAAGTGACCTTGTTTACCACAAATGAAACACGTGGCGTAAACGGCCGGACATCGAGGCATTGCACAGCGCTCGAGTCCACAGCGCGGGCAGCGCAGCGCGGAGCCCCGTGAGGCACGGCCGGCGCCTGTGCGCTGCGCGTTGCGTTGTCCTCTCCTTTGTTTGACACTATCTACCTGCACTACACTAGCACACATACCACTAGTACTTAGCTGACGGCTACTCTCTTGCGAAATTTCTTCGGCCTGGCACAACTTCACAGCTTTGTCCAGGTCTAGGTCCTCACATCTGAGCAAACGGTCCCGGATTATTGTGCTATTTACACCACACACAATTCGATCCTTTATCAGCTCTTCTTCTAAAGTAGCAAATTTACAATTTTTACTCAATAACCGCAATGACGTAACATACTGCTGTATGTTTTCACCTTCCTCTTGATTGCGAGTAAAAATTTGTATCTAAGCAATGTAATATTGATTTTAGTTCCAAAATATTCATCAAATTTACTCAATATTACTTGCACATCATCACAATCCTCCTCTTTAGTGAACGTAAAAGTTTGATAAATGTCGAATCCTTCTGAACCAATTAAATTGAGAAGTAAACTTGCTTTTACTGCCGATGTCTCCGAGTGCACACCCGAAGCTTTCACAAATAATATGAATTGTTGTCTCCACTTCTTCCAAGCATCAGCCCTGCTGACGGGTCCGCCTTCTAACTGTAATTCGTTGGGTGGACGCGCGTGCTCCATTGTTAATTGCAAGACACACGTTATAGAATTATTTCACAGTTTACTACTTTTAATAAATATTATGCCATGTATATATGTTGCAATTATTCTATTGAAGTCCTCGATTTTAAGCGTTTACTATGCTTATGATCCCACTTCTGACACCATGTTGTGTTTGCAATAATACACGTTCGTTAGCGAGACAACAACTGATTTATTCCTCTCATCACTACCTACATATACAATAATACAAATACCACAACAGTAGGTAACGAAAAGTTAAATGAAAGTTTTGTATCTCTAATTAATCTAATGTGGGTAGGCCAGAAACTTTTGGACCTTACTTAATAGTAAATCAGAAAAAAACTACCAATATAAATATATTTACTTGGTTTACATTGAGTTTACTTTTATTATACAAAATTTTGGTTGTAAAATTAATTTCTAAAGTAGAAATATTCTCTTTCAAAGAAAACCCTTTCTTGAGACACGTGAACAACAAAATGTTATAATAGGTAATATAATTTTTTTGGAACTTTCAGGAATCTCTGATGGATATAAAAAGAAACTTTGATTTTCTTGTTTTGTTATTCATAAATGTTTTGTAAACGACAAAGATTTAATCTCATTATGCTTACTACCTACCCTTTGTCCTTACCCACCCTCTTTACCGGTAGGAGACTTCAATTGTATTCTTCAGGCGTAACAACGCCTCTGCTTTTTAGCGGAATTTAAAAAAGGGGAAGGCTTACAATTCGATTGTATGTGTTTTATATGTATGTTACGCGATAACTTCGTTAATTGTTAACCGATTTAAATGATTATTTTTTATTAAATTGATTACACTGGTATAAAATATGTTATTAATATAATTATATAAATTAATATGTTATGTTACTATTTAGATGATAAAGACATTATGATGTTCTTTAGTCCACTCAAAAGGGTAAAAAAATAGTTTTTACAAAAAGGAAAAGCCGACGTCCAACGACAAAAAACATTTTTTTGGCTTTGATTCTTCGATGCACTTCTTTAGTTCTTTGCAGTTAGCTATTACTTTTTTTTAAAGTTATTTTCATTCTTAATTAAGAATAAACGTAGTTATCTCATAGGCCACAGCACCCAAATATCATCAAGTAGACTGCTCGTTTGTAACCTTTACGTATATAAAATGTTATCGTAGGTACATAAAACCATAAGAGGAAGTCCGTACGGCGTTTAGTCCATACAAACGCATTTATATGTTTTCTTCCTGGATAGAATGAACCATAGAATGAAATATTTTACACGATGCAATCTATATTGACTACTGCCATGTTCCTCCAATAATTACAGTTGTTATGTTTTGTTTTTTTTTTTCACAAATTAATTATGATTTCATTAATTTTTATAATTTTCTATTAGCGTTGACGGTTGTAGAAAGGCAACTTGGCTAGCTTCGCTGGGATGAGCTCGCTGGATTATTTCTAATTCTAAAAATTTTAACAGTTAATTTTAATAGTGAATGTGATTACTATCAGATACATTTAATGACCATCTACGAAAATAATATCTAGGTTTGATTCGTATAATTAAACCTATTCGTAGATAATTAATTTCGTCAATTACAAAATCCTTAAAAATTGTTATTTATTTTTTAATTTGAAAACTTTTTGTGTCTATGTTTTATAATAGTTTAATATAGCATTTCTACAAATTACGCACTGATTCAGAATAGACTTTGATTACGATTATCACGAGTATTACACGAATATGTCAAACTCTTGTTGTTCGTGTTTGTTCAGGCGTTCAGTTATTTGGCTTTGATCAGTCAGACGTGGAACATTACATTCACAAATGTATAATTGTAATCCAGTTTAATATGTATAGATGTAGCCTACTATAAAAGATATTAAAAATAAATTATTATTAACAGCGATGAGCTGGTATGATCGCTACCGACAATTGAACATTTTGACTACACCTTCTGCGAAATTCAAATACGTAAATAGTCGAATCTGCTTTCTCTTAATGGCGTGAGTCACTCCTAGTACAAGCGTTTTAAAGTTAATCTCAGTAGTTTTTTTTTAAACAAAAATGAAGTAACAAATTAACTAACAGTCCACCTGATTGTGAGCGGCTACTGCTGTCCATTAACATCTGCGACTAACTTTAACCAAAAAATGCTTCAGATGCATTATCACCTCCAAAGATTAAAATGTAATAAAGTAACTAAATACAAGATAAATAACTTAATAAACAAGAATTGCCTACTTGAAGTATGGGATAAAGTTACAAAAGTTATGATGAAACTGAATTATGAAACGCCAAACGCCTGAATTTACACAAAAGCGCGTCGGATGTTTAGTTTGCATAATTGAGAGCGTTGTTCATGCCTCGTATCCCTCGCCGTTTTATTTATTAACTTATTTACACCTCCTTTTAAAGAGAAGATTTTTACTTCACGTGTTATGAGCTTATGAATAAACATCTATATATCATAATATAATCAGAGTAATAGACAGCCCAACGTATTAGTAAGCTGAAGTGATAATGGGCTGGCCATATAGCACGAAGAACCGACAAATGATGGGGAAGAATGGTTCTCGAGTGGCAGCCTCATACCGGTAGGCGAAGTGTAGGGCGGCCCCTCACTAGATGGAGTGACGACCTGATAAGACATGCAGGAAGTCGATCGATTCAGGTTGCTCAGGACCGTGCTTTGTGGCATTCCTTGAGGAAGGCCTATGCTTAGCAGTGGACTTGTGAAGGGCTATAATGATGATGATGAATATATAATTCCATTACTTAATATTTTTTTAACAAAAACTTAAGCTATATTAAAATAAGTAAAATATATTTATAAACTAATAAGTTAAATTAAATATATAAAACTCATTAAATCATACTCTCAGTAGTAGGCCTCCCCAACTCCATCCATTTCTCCCTGTTTGTTGTCCAATGCTTGCTCGCTCTGTTGACTAAAATGGCACACCATCTTTTTTGAGCTCTCTTTTTTTTCGTTTTTCTTCTTTTGGTTCGCATTCCATAATCCTTTTAGCTTTTAGCCCATTTTTGGTTTTCCTTATTCGCTTAATTACGTATTTGCAGAAAACCTACAAACACTGCAATGTCGTCCACAAATCGTAAATTTTTTTTCTTCTTTTAAAAAAACGTTACCTCCACACTAGGATTTTCTCCAGTATCGTGGGGGCAGTTTACATACATAGATTTCACAAGGACGAACATCCAGACCCAGAACAATTATTTGTAGGCCATACAAATACTTGTTCCGTACGGGATTCGAACCCGCGGCCCTTTGCGCTGCAACTCATTGCAAAGCCACTGCGCTACGGAGCCGTCAAAATACTCGTAAGTCTATTTTGAAGCTCTGATTTTCTCCGTTATGTTTCTGAATTCCAGCTATAATACAAATGAGAACACCAAGATATTATAATATACTTGATTATATACAGGGTTACTGGGAAAGGAAAAAGAAAGCGAATACAATCATAAAAAGTATTTAGTAATATTATAATAAATTATTGTTTTTCTTTTTTTAAACTTATCGTATCATAAAATGTTACGTACTTCAAAAATTACTATGACATGAGAAATAAAAATATTTTAAAAAACATGCCCATTTAATCAGCTATTCAAAAAGGTAATAATTATTATTATTAATAATTTATTTTCAGACTCAGATCCATATATGTTAGTATCGGTACAATTTTTCTTACATGCTAGGTTAGTAAAACCTGAACGAAATCTATACAAAACTTGATACAGAGACTACTCCCTCGCACGCGTCGTACAAGAGATACTATCCCGGTGAAGACATTTATTCATAACGTACAGTCAATTAAACTAATGTGGGTCATTTCTAAACTTAAACAATTTTTTTACGAAGTTTTTTAAAGATTAAACATCTTGCTCAATATGAGCCCCTTGGTTGCGGCGGATACACGTCCTGATTTTTTTCCTAACTTCGGTTTTCGTTATTTTTGAAGATATTGTAGCCCTAATCTGCTCTGCCGCATTTAAGACACGCCTTTGAAGTTCTTCAAGAGAATTCACTGGGCTCACGTAAACACTGGACAAACGTAGAAGTCTAGTGGCGTCAGATCAGGACTTCGTGCAGGCCACGGAATTGGCCCTCCCCTCCCAATCCACCTGTTTGGGTATTTGCTATTTAGCCACTCTCGTACAGCAAGGTTTTATTCGCTTAGTTGAAGCTTCAAGAAAATAAATAAACTTAAAAGAAAGCATACAAAAAAAAGGTTTTATTTTTATTTAGAATTTAATAAGAAATTCTGGGTGATTATTGAAAAATCTTTGAAATCCCTATATCTCAAGACCTGTTTGTTCATTTTCGGCCATACATATTCATTAGGTTCAAAGGAATTATCAAGTTCTCAAGTTCCAAGTTATCAAGTTCCCAGTAACCCTCTATATGCTTGTTTCAGCTAAGTCCTCAGGGGTGACAACGCATCTCCATTTTAATTCTTAATTGAGGTTAAATAAGATTAGGGTTTTAATTTACGTGGGTGGTCTGAAAAGTTTCCGATCTAACAAAGCTACAAGACGTTTTTTCTTAAAATATATTTTTATTTTTCTACATCTTCAAATTTATTTTTATTTGTCTCCTTGTAGCTCTACACTCATCTCTCCAACCAGTTCAAATAGTACTCGGCGTTTTTCTCTGCAAAATAATTGTTCACGAAGGTGTTTGCCTCCTCATTTGACGAAAATCTCTGTCCTTCGAGCGCAATTTTTAGATGAGGGAACAAAAATAAGTCGCTTGGGGCTAGATCTGGTGAGTAAGGCGGATGGAGCAAGCAGTTCAAACCGTAATTCGTGAATTTTCGCCATGGCAACCACTGAGGTGTGAGAAGGCACGTTGTCATGGTGAAACAGGATTTTATTTTTCTGCAAATGTGGCCGTTTTTCCACAATTTCTGCCTTCAGTTTGTCAAGTAATGATGCGTAATATGCTCCTGTAATGTTTTTTTTTTTGAAGATAATCGATTAAGATAACTCCATGACTATCCCAAAAAACAGTCGCCATCACTTTCCCAGCCGAAAAAACAGTTTTGTTTTTTGGAGCCGGTTCCCCCTTTGCTGTCCACTGTTTTGACTGTATTTTTGTTTCAGGCGTCTAATGGTGTATCCATATTTTATCTACAGTAATTAATCGGCGCCAAAACTGCGCCAACAGAGCGTTGGAAATGTTCATTCGAACACGTTTTTGGTCTAACGTGAGCAAAGGCGCACCCATCGCGCTGACAGCTTTCTCATGCCTATATCTTGATTTAATATGTGACAAACACGTTCTTTGGACATTTCCATAGCCTCTGCTATCTCTTTTATTTTAATTCGGTGGTCGTCTAGCACCATTTGGTGAAATTTGGTTCACCAAATGGTGCTAGATGTTATCGTCAGTAGTTGCAGTTTTTGGACGTCCCGAACGTTCATTGACCCAAGCTCTCACGGCCACGTTTAAATTCAGTTCGATACAAAATTTTTCCATTTTCACAAAAACACTCACTGAAACGACTGTCAAATAACAACTACGCGTGCAAAATGGCTGAAATATTGGTGCGTAACTGTCTAAAGATGCACAACTACATTCATTAGCTTTTATTGACGAGTGCTACCATCTTCACATTAAGGTCAGAAACTTTTCAGACCACCCTGGTAATAAAACTGAGTAAGATTTCTAATACTATATAGCGTTTATTTTTACTTAATTTTTACAAGATCTGTCAGCATGAACTCATGAACCTTAACCTTCCTCATACGGCCAGCAGTGAAGGACCACGTCTCAGTTCCATAAGTCATCACTGGCAACACGCACTGGTTGTACAGTCTCGTTTTCAAGTTTTGAGGTGCACCTGACGAGAAGATGTGTCGCTATGAACGCTGCCCAGCCGAGTTGAATCCGTCGATTGACCTCTCGGTCGAAGATGATCTTACCTAGTCGGACTATTTGTCCCAGGTAAACATACTCGTCAACAACTTCGAGCTTAGTGCTCCCAACAACTACCGGCATAGGTGTGACATGGACGCTACACATTATCTTTGTTTTGTCCATGTTCATTTTAAGACATATCCGTTGGAACTATTGAGGTCATTGAGCATAGTGCTGAAGTCCTGCAGCGATTCTGCCATAAGGACTATATCGTAAGCAAATCGAAGGTGAGTGATGTACTCACCATTGATGTAAATACCGTATTCTTTTCAGTCCAGTAGCTTGAAAACATCTTCCAATGCAGCGGTGAAGAGTTTCGTATATAACGTCACTCTGTCTTACACTCTCTGCAGTTGGATAGGTTTCGTACACTGGTTCTGTACTCAGGTAGCCATTGTAGCCCTACTGTACAAACACTTCAGCACTTCGATATACCGACAGTCAACTTGGCACCGCTGATAGGACTGCAGCACCGCTCGAATTTCGACTGAATCAAAGGTTTTGTCATAGTCCACATACGCCAGACATAGTGGCAAATTGTATTCCTCGATCTTCTGTACAATTGGCCGAAGGGTATGTATGTGGTCTATGGTGATAAGGCCTTTTCGGAAACCGGCTTGTTTGGGAGGTTGAAGTCGTCGAGTCTACGTTCGAGACGATTTCTAATGACTCTCGAAAACAGCACGTAAACGCGGCTTAGAAGGTAAATCGGTCTGTAGTTCTTCAAGAGAGCATTGTCGCCTTTCTTGAAGAACAAAACCACCGCACTTCTGCTCCACGCCTCTGGAGTAGGAATTAAAGAGCTTCTGAAGGACTTCAAGTACCGGTTTTCCACCCGCTTTCAGAAGTTCCGCTGTAATTCCATCCACGCCGGGGACTTGCCGTTTTAAGGTGCTGGAGAGCCATTCTAATCTCACTCAGAGTGACGTTCGGGATATCATCGGAATAGTGTCGGATAAGACTTGCTCTTGATTGTTACTCACACTTGCGTGTGGTTCCAACGATAATGTGTTCAGCTGCCCATAGTACCTCTCAATCTCACTCAAAATCTCAGGTGTCCCGGAAACGATGCTGCCACATTTGGTTTTCAGCTTCGACAATTGGCCCTGTCTGGCAGACAGATCTCTGGTAAAACTTTGGAGCCCTGGTTCCGCTCGATCGCTTCTTACATGGAAAGCACCAGCATTAAAATAAAAAAGAATCATCAAAATCAGTTCACGTAGAAAAAAGTAATGAGGTAACACACATAAAAAAAGAGAAAAAAAATACAGTCCAATTAAGTACCTCCTCCTTTTTGAAGTCGGTTAAAGAAACGATACTGAGCTAGATAATATAATGACAAAGCACAAACGATAGCAAGGACCACTAAACTTAAAATCACACGGAAAGATAGGAAAAATATAACCACATGCGAAAGTGTGAAACAAAAAAAAATTGTGACATTTTCTTTTTTTTAATTTGACAATGATGTCGTTCATACAGTGGCTGATAAATATGGAATTGTCATAATTTTATACGAAAATATTATTATAAATAAAACTAGTGTTAATGAAGAATTGAAATAATAAAATCAATTTTAAACTCGATCTCTTGAAGAGACCCATCTAGTGGTAAATTATGGAACTTGTCATTGGTTTCATAGTTTTTTTCCTAGTTTGGCAACTTCCAATGGATTCTGCCAGCGTCAAGTATTTCATGAAAGTCACACAGTGTATTCGTCTAGTTTCCGTTTCCGTAGATACGCTTACTTAACTTTATGTTACGAAGTTACATAAGTGGTTATTTTCGAATGAATTAACATATAATAGTTTTATAAAATTATTGCTAACATAATAAAATAGATATAGGTAAGTGGCAAAAGTTCTCTAGTTTAATGTTATTATTAGTGGATATGAAGTCTAATAAAGTTTGTACAAAAGGAGTGTAAACTGGTGTAACTGGTGGTGGAGGTTTCATAGTTGTCGAACGATTCATTGCGTATTCAGAAACGAAGTGACAGTTAACCGACTTTTATCCTATTAGTCCAGGATGAATCGGCGCATGAGTACCGAAAACTATTCCACCGCATTTTTTTTTATGCGATTCTCTTGAAATTGTTCTACTGATGATATAAATGCATGTTGCCATGGGGCAACTCGGTGCCATATTGTTTAAACCGATTTTTTTTAATTGCAAGGAATTCTTATTTTCAAACGGGACAATTTTTATATTCTTTCATAAAATATTCAAATAAAAAGGTCACATGACTTTTTAAGATAAGTTAATATTTTCGGAGTTATGAATTTTTAAAGGTTTGAAAAATCCTAGATTCGAATACTTTGACCCATTAAAAATACATAACGAAAAAGAATAAAATATAAAAGATATTTTTTGTATTTATTTTTTACCCTTTGTTTACGGAATCCTAAAAAACGAAGCTTTAAATATTTTATGACATAAAAATGTGCAAAGAAATTTATAAACAAATTTTAACTCTCATAAAATTAAATAAACATTATTACCATACAATTCATCTGCACATTTAGTACTTAAAACACCATTTTAATGGCGTAAGCAAGCGTAACAAACGAGCTCATCAATTTAAAGGTTTGTCTTTATTTCGTAGATACGTTTTTCATAAACTGAAATCTTTAAAATAAAACTAGTTTTACGGATTTTATCGCGTATATTAACTTATATTATATTCCCGACGTTTCGGGTGCTTTACAGCACCCATGGTCACGGGGACTGAGTTTTGAGAAAATTGACGTCTCGATGTCAGAGTTAACCCGAAGTACCTTCAGCTTTTTTAATTATTAGTTTTGGTCCGATTTACGCAGAATGAACTTACTGTGTCTTGCAGTCTTGCAGTGGTATGCTTGGGTTTAGTTTTAATTTTATTAATAACAGGATCCCAAGCAGGTGGTAGTACCCAGCCTCCCTCTCTATTGAAATTAGGATGTTTTTTAATTTCAATAGCCTCGCGTATCATCCTTGGCAGGAATCGATGTTCTTTTGCGAGAATTTGTGGTTTATCAAATCTAATGTAATGGCGGGGGCCGTCTAAGATATGATCGCAAACTGCAGACTTCCCGGAACGTTGGTGTTTCACGTCAACTATGTGTTTTTTTACGCGGGTTTTGATAGATCGTTTTGTTTGCCCTATATATGAGAGACCACATTCACAATCAATGACCATGGGTGCTGTAAAGCACCCGAAACGTCGGGAATATAAAATAAGTTAATATACGCGATAAAATCCGTAAAACTAGTTTTATTTAAATGTTTAGTGTTCGCGTAAATATAAGAAATCATTATATAAACTGAAATCGTTTACAAATACAACCATATGAAATTCAAAAATTTAAGAAGGACATAAACGCTTTCATCATCAAAAACTATAATTCAGAAAAATAAAAATAGTTTACGACTCCAATAAAATGTCGCCCAATAAAATATAACCGTAAATCTGTGTTTATTGATCAAATATCAACACTTTTACGGCTGATTGCAATACGATGCCCGAATGTGGTGACGGCATATCACTTTATACAATATTTACACATTCATAACTTAATAGAATGCGTAATAAACAAAATTAAAATTTTAATAAAACGTTGAAACTTTAGAAGGTATATGTACTGACTTGCCTTCCTTACTTTTCTATCGCATCCTTCCTTCCAATTATATGCAAAACAAAACTTATGGCGCCATCTGTTGGCCTACGACAAAAGCGTCTGCAAAAGGAAGTCGACACGATCGATACCCACATGTAATCAAGACTCAAGACAAACTGCATTGGTAATGGCTGTTCTTGTCTAAACCTTCCAAAATAAAATCAATAAATTAAGCGTTAGTGTGTGTGCTGGTCGACCCAGCTGTGTATAGACAATATAATCACGTAGGTGTGGTCAAGGAAGACCGAAGCCTTCCACATCCGAAGATATTGTTAAAGCCAACTTGAAGCTGACCGCCGCTGCCGCTAACCGTGAGTTTACCTACTTCATTTACCCGTCCTGGTGGGCCAGACTAATTTTCTCTCACTGTAAGTAAATTAAGTAGCAATTCTAAATAAGATTATAATTGTTTTTATTTCAGTAGAAGTGTCGCGATTACTACAAAACCAGAGTTCAATCCGCGCATTTTCTATTCTAACTGTTTTTCATAGTGGTCGTTCGAGCCGGATTTCCTGTGGTATTTTGGGTTCAATTCATCTGAAAACTCCAAAATTACAGTTCATAGCAATTCAGCTTTAGATAAAAATACTTTTACAAGTAAAACTTAGTAAGGTATTTATTTCATTACCTTAATTTTAACGATATAATACGAAGTAACTTATTTAATTTATTTGATATATAATTTTATAATTAGGAGAATTATTTCTGTTGATTACATGAATTACAATTACACGTTATGTGCCGTTCATCCTAAACACGGAGATAGTAGGTGAATAATTATACTCACATATTCAATACTGATCGTTGTTTCAATAGGTGTAGTATATATACCTATTAATAGCGTCATTATTACTTAGTTAAAAAAATTGGTTTGTTTAAAATTTACGGTTTTATTGTCTTTAATTTCAAACATAATGACAGATAAAACAAAGTCGAACGCTAGTGAAATTGAGAGACAACTCAAGTTGTAATCAATATGTATTTCGAGAAATTCAAATACTATGTGATTTATCGAAGAATATCCAAACGGATACAACTTCTGCATCTCAATTCGAGTCTAGGTTTAAGCGTATTGAGTTAGTGCGTAAAGAATTCTTGGATTATACGAATCAAATAAACGATTTAAAGTCAATTATTGATATGAAGCCCGTGATTGCGTCTGACGATATGTACTACACCGTCGATGCCGCCAGGGCTGTTCTAAGCGAGGGTCGCACTCGGGCCGACCCGCAATGCGACCTGGATCCGAGTTTGACTTCCGGATATTCATACCACAGTATGAAACCATACGCGCAAGCACGCTTACCGAAACTCGATTTACAGAAATTTGATGGAAACATTGAACATTGGCAAACTTTCTTCGATACATTTTCCACAATTGTACATAAAAACAATAATATAAGGTTAATCGAAAAGTTTCATTATTTGTTGACGTGTCTCTCGGGTTCAGCGTTGTCAATCGCGAAAGGAGTGCCTGTTATCTCTGATAACTACCAAATTGTTTATGACGCACTTATCGAGCGGTTCCAAAACAAACGAATTTTGGCCGCAACGTACTTAGATAAAATTTGTAGCTTCATTCCTTTAAAGTCTGGTAAATATGCCGATTTACGTAATTTAACCAATATGTTGAATGAAACCGTTAATGCTCTTAAAGCTATGAAAATTAAGAAACTAGATGAGTTTATTTTATTTTATTTAGCTGCGCGTGTTTTAGATTCTGATACACGTAAACGTTTTGAGATGCAAAACGGGGAACAAATTCCTACCTTTTCTGATTTGTTAATTTTTTTACAAAGTTATGTTAAAGTTCTAGAAATTAGTCAATCGGGTAACTGTTCCGGTCTGTTTTTCAATCGGGACAGTCGTATAAAAATAATGTACGTGCCACCGGGACACGAAATAGTCACAATAATAAACAATATCATAAATCTACATCGTTGCCGTCGAACACTGCTATAGCTTCAAATGCTGCAAATAAAACAGCTGATTGCCTATGTTGCGGGGCGGTACATGCGCTTTCAAATGTCCGAAGTTTCAAGAACTTGATATTTCTGAAAGATACGACTTAGTGTCTAATAAAACGTTTACATGAATTGTTTACATTTAAATCATAATGCAAATAAATGTTTTCAAAAATTACATGCTCAACTTGTGGTTAGCGACATCATTCATTGCTCCACGATAACACTACCATTGTTGCTGTTCCGTGTTGCTCCACTGACAGGACTAGCGATAAAACAGTAATTACGGTTGACGACTTGACCGCGACTGCGAGCTCCGTGACTACCAGCGCTCACGTTGGTCATAGTCGTGCTCTCGTTTTGCTTGGCACATGTGTAGTGCGCGTGCGCGGTTGCGGTGCTCCCGCTCAGTATACTACCGCTCGCGCACTTATTGACAGTGGAGCTCAGGATATTTTATGACGTTATCACTCGCTCAACGTTTAGGTTGCCCATTCGCCGCTGCAATTTAGCTGTAGCAGGTTTAGGAAAAATGTAGTACATCAAATAAAGGTGAAACTTCATGCGTGGTAATGCCAACGGATTCTGATAGTCCAAACTTCACTATTAATGCTATAATAATGAATACAATAACAAGTAAAATACCTGTTGTAGAAGTACCTTCTGAGGTTCGTGCAAATTTTAAACATTTAGTTTTAGCAGACAAACAGTTTGACAAACCCACTAATATAGACTTGCTGGGCGCAGAGCTATTCCATAAAATTTATGATGGCCAACGCCTAGAGATAGGTCCTGGTTTACCAGTCACTTTACATAGTGTCTTTGGGTGGGTGCTCACTGGCAAAATTGATCACAGCTGTCACCTCCACCTATGGTTTCTTCCTCGTTACTTCCACCCGGCTTTTGAATGACGTGGTCAAGCGTTTTGGGAGGTCGAAGAACCACCGAAAACATTTATAGCGAACCCTGAAGATGTTAAATGCGAAGAACTATACTCTACTCTTGTGTCACGTAAACCTGACGGTCGTTACGTCGTCCCTTTGTTACTGAGGAAGCCTTGTGATAATCTAGGTGAATCTTTCGATATGGCAAAATCACGCTTATTCAAACTCGAAAAGCGGCTTGAGTGCAATGTAG
Organism: Parnassius orleans; assembly: GCA_029286625.1. Classification (NCBI taxonomy): domain Eukaryota; kingdom Metazoa; phylum Arthropoda; class Insecta; order Lepidoptera; family Papilionidae; genus Parnassius; species Parnassius orleans. The sequence goes on along the minus strand of JAGSMP010000260.1, from coordinate 223,616 downwards.
AGTTAAAAGGACTATTCTGATTTTATGACTGAATGTTCAGATCTGGGCCATATGCAACCCGCAGATGTTGGATCAGGCAAATTTGTAATTCCGCATCATTGTGTACTCCGCCCTGAGAGTACTACGACAAAACTACGCATCGTTTTTGATGCAAGTGCCAGAACGAATAACGGAAAATCGTTAAATGATATCGTGTACACTGGGCCTAAGCTTCAAAACGACATTGTTGATGTACTGACAAAATTCCGTCTTCACGCAATAGTGTTCACCTCCGATATTTCGAAAATGTATCGCAATATAGATTTACGTCCGATCGAGGTTGGCAACACGTGTTGTGGAGAAATTCTCCAGCTGATCCCGTGCGTGAGTTCGAATTAAATACCGTGACATACGGTGTGACCAGTTCACCATACTTAGCCATTCGTACTCTGCATCAATTAGCGGTCGATCATGCTTCTGAGTATCCTCAAGCGGCTGACGTTATACGTCATGACACTTTTATGGACGACGTAACGACCGGAGCACCATCTCTAAATCAGGCGCTTGAGCTCAAAGACGAACTTATTAAACTACTGAGCTGTGCGCAATTTGAGCTGCGTAAATGGAGTAGTAATTCAGCCGAGTTTATTGCAGCTCTACCGTCGGAACATTGTCAAGTACCTAGAAAATACAAATAAAAGTACATAGAAAATCACGACCATATCCTTAAAATTCTTGGTATCCAGTGGGACCCCGTAGAAGACTTCTTTACGTATTCGTTGTCCGAGTTCAATTCCAATTTAACAAAGCGTGCAATATTATCAAATATCGCTCGCATCTATGACCCAATTGGTTAGGTCACTCCTGTTGTTCTAATAGCCAAACTATTGCTTCAAGACATGTGGCGCCTTCTGCTAATTTGGGACAAACCCGTTCCGCCTGAGGTCGCTCACCAATGGCACAACTTTATTTCTGAAATTCAACGTGTTTAACAGATTAAACTGACTCGTAGAGTTACATATGATGACGCCAAGAGTTATCAATTGATTGGGTTTTGTGATGGCTCTTCAAAGGCTTGTGGATGTTGTGTGTACTTGAGGACAGTTTGTGCCAACTATTGTAACACGCATCTGTTGATTGCAAAATCAAAATTCGCACCCCTAAAACCACTAACGGTTAACCGTCTAGAGCTTTGCGGTGCTGTCCTTTTAGGGCGAGTTCTAAAGCACATGCAAAACTTGCTGCGAGATAAAACCCTTCTCAGTAAAGTGATTGCCTTTACTGAAAGTAACACAGTTCTAACACGGTTACACACGGAACCTCATAAACTGAAGAATTTTGTTTCCCATCGCGTTGCAAAATCATCGACGATGTATCAGTTGATAGCTGGCAACACGTATCGACATATGATAATCCTGCCGATCATTGCAGTCGAGGTCTTAGCGGTTCACAACTGGCGACATGCTGTACGTGGTGGTCAGGTCCAAATTGGCTCGCTAACGATTCTTCCACTTGGCTAGTAAAGTGCAAGTGGAATCACAAGATTCCGTACCCGAGTTGCGCTCTACTGCTCATATATCTCAAACGGATATTAGCTCTGCTGAGCTTGACCTTATAAGTGGACTGTTAGACCGCTACTCCACGCTATCCTGCGTCCAGCGTGTGCTAGCTTGGTGTCTGCGTGCTGTAGCTGCGTTAAAACCAAATTATAAAACTAAGAATTTCCTGAGCGTATCAGAGCTGGAGCAGTCTATCGTCTATATAGTTCGACATGAACAAAAACTTCATCTTACAGACGAAGTCATAGCCACCAAATCCGTTAAAAAACTGAATCCATTTATTGATGATGCGGGATTGCTGCGAGTGGGGGGCCGTCTAAAGCACTCTAATCTACCGGCAACCGTAAAACATCCCGTATTGTTGCCAAAGGCTTCACGCCTATCCTTCTTGATCATAGATCACTTTCATGTCAATTACTTACACTGTGGTCCTCGTACTCTTCAATCGATTATTCAGCGTAGATATTGGATACTTGGCATCCGTAACTTAATTCGGTCGCGTTTATCTAAATGCATAGCATGTTTTAGGTAAAACCGGTTGCTTGTCAGCCTTTAATGGAAACCTTCCTTCACCAAGAGTACAACCGACGCGGTGTTTCCGAAATGTGGGAATCGACTTTGACGGTCCATTCATAGTGAAGGAAAGTCATACACGAAACGCTCGTACTTACAAGGCCTACGTGTGTGTATTCGTTTGCCTCGCGGTAAAGGCTATCCATCTTGAGGCAGTAACCGAGCTATCGACTTCTGCCTTTCTTGCGGCGTTAGATCGCTTCGTATCACGTCGTGGCCTTTGTACCTTCATAGTGACCGACTGCGGCACTAACTTTATTCGTGCCCGGCGTTACCTTAACGAACTACAACAAATGTTTTGTAAGAATAGTAATTCGCTTGAGTCTAGTCTTGCGAAACGAAACATTGTCTGGCGACTGAACCCTCCTACCGGGAGTAATTTTGGTGGTATATTTGAGAGCGGTGTAAAATCAATGAAGTTCCACTTAAAACGCGTTATAGGGTCACAACTGTTGACCTTCGAGGAGCTCATAACGATCCTTACTAAAGTCGAAGCCGTACTTAACTCGCGACCGTTGTGCTGTCTATCTCCGGATCCTAATGAGGTCGATATTCTTACACCTGGCCATTTTTTGGCCCATGGTCCTCTTATATCGTTACCAGAACCTGAACTCTCTAATGAATATGTTCCACCCCGGGGTATTTTGGCATATTTGGCAACGCGATTATCTCCATACCTTACAGCAACGCGCGAAATGGTTTCGAGAACAACCAAATATTCATGTCGGAGATATTGTTTTAATTGTCGATAGCAATTTACCACCACTAGAGTGGCGTTCAGGTAGAGTTCAAGACGTACATCCCGGCAAAGACGGTGTAGTGCGCGTGGTCACCCTACGCACTACTAATGGACTCCTCAAGAGACCAGTAAATAAACTATGTCCTCTACCTTTAAATCAATAATATATAACTATACTTATAACAAAAAAAATGTCAATTTTTTTTTCGTAATTAATATTATAGTTTTTTGTTATTTAGCTTGTATAGTTATTAAATTTTGTTGCCTCACATACCTTTCTAATAGGTATGCAATTCGAAGTGTTAATATTATAGTTAGTTAGGTACATATTATTCTAAGTTAGTTTCTATTTCGTGAAGTATTTAGTTTTATAGGGAGCACTGCTATTATTACTCATGAAATCTGAAACGATTTCAAGTGGGGGGAATTATGTACTGGCTTGCCTTCCTTACTTTTCTATCGCATCCTTCCTTCCAATTATATTATGCAAAACAAAACTTATGACGCCATCTGTTGGCCTACGACAAAAGCGTCTGCAAAATGAAGTCGACACGATCGATACCCACATGTAATCAAGACTCAAGACGAACTGCATCAATAATGGCTGTTCTTGTCTAAACCTTCCAAAATAAAATCAATAAATTAAGCGTTAGTGTGTGTACCGGGTCGACCCAGCTGTGTATAGACAATATAATCACGTAGGAGTGGTCAAGGAAGACCGAAGCCTTCCACATCCGAAGATATTGTTAAAGCCAACTTGAAGCTGACCGCCGCTGCCGCTAACCGTGAGTTTACCTACTTCATTTACCCGTCCTGGTGGGCCAGACTAATTTTCTGTCACTGTATGTAAATTAAGTAGCAATTCTAAATAAGAATCTAATTGTTTTTATTTCAAGTAGAAGTGTCGCGATTACTACAAAACCAGAGTTCAATCCGCGCATTTTCTATTCTAACTGTTTTCAGTATACATAAGGAAGCTATGCTTATGTATACTCTAAGGTTGAAACTTACTTCGAAGAACTAAAAAGAATAAAATAATATCAAAATATTTGCTTCTGAAGTGTGTGCTAAAACAAAGTGTATTGAAAAATTACAGCCTATATCTTCCTAATATAATATAAGCTATAATATGGAAAATGTTTTATTATTTTTAGGTATGTGGCATGCGAATAGGCGACCCGACTTGTATGTTTTAGCTCCCCTTCGCAGATATAGAAATTTTACATCTGACACAAACTACACTTGCACAATGCAGTGGCGGCGTAAGAGAATATAATACACCATATCAGCCAGTGAACGTCGTTAAAGTCGACAGAAGGAAATGAAAGATAAGTTAAGATAAGATACGATAAGATAGGGAAGAAAAGAAAACAACGATTACCAAACCGCAAGCTATGAAAAACATTCTTCCTATGAGGCAATATATGGCAGAGGCCTATGTTCACCACTGCACATTTGATAAGCTGTATTGATGATGATGATTATAAACTACACTATAAAAGTCGATTGTTCTGACAACTATAGACACAGACAAAACATTCCATAAATCGTCTTTATTGACACTCAGCGAAGGAGAATGATTTGATTTTCCGCCGCCACACGAGTTCACATATAACTCTTTGCCGTCTGTTCAGCATATGGCTTCTAGGCGAAGAATTTCATGCGAAGTGTACGGAGTATATACGAATGTCCGTAATGCACAAAACAACTGTTTCTAAATCTTGATATAATTAGAATTGTTAAAGTGATGGTGCAGATATTATCACATTCTTTATTGTGTCATCATCATCATGATATACGCGGTAAAGTCATGCTGCAGCTTTATTATGGTTGTAGCACGAATGAGTCGGTTCGACTGGGGGAAGGATCCCGCTTTCACAAAATACAATGGAAAACCAGCAGGTTAATGATGCTGTGTTTTGTATGATTAGTGTAAGAGAACCGGAGACCCTTTTTACTCGAAACGAGGCATACCAGTTTAGTCCTCAGGGGTGAAAAGGCATATGCATTTTGATTCTTAATCCAGGATAGATGTAGATGTCTATAGGCCACATCGTCCATTTACCATCTGTAATCGGTAGACTGTATGCTCGTTTGTCTCCCTTATGATATAAAGAAATCAATCATCGTTACAGTCCAAACAAGTCCACTGCTAAACAAGGCGTCCCCCAAGAAACGCCTCAAGGCACGGTTCAACCAATACAATATAATATTGTGAATATAAGTAATTTTGGTCGATAATAGAATTTATTAATAACTTGTCCACAGCGCCACCTATGGGATCGTAGCATAAATATGAAAAATCGTCTCGACAAAAAAATATATAGTGAGAAAATCAGTCAAGTTGTTCAAAAATTACACGATCACTAACAGACGCACAGAGGTGAAGTGTCGTCTAATGAATTCAACGCTCCGTCCCCCTCGTGTTCTAATCTAAAGTAACAAAACCGTTTTCATGCCTAGAAGATTACAATGCAGTGGACGATATGAATGACATGCTCGTGGAAACTGTCCATGCGGTCGGAGCTAAGTTTTACAAGACCCGCCGCAGAGGAACACAAAAACTCTCCGATCACACTCCCGTCTAACAGCCATGAGATTAAGAATCTCATGGCTGTTAGACGGGAAATGAAGCTGCAGTCTTCAATAGATTTGACAGCGTACAGGCAACTAAAAAGACAGATCTCCAAATGCATGCAGCGGGACTTACGCAACTTTAATACTGCTTCTATTGAAGAAGCGATAGAGCGGAACCAGGGCTCCGAAGTCTTGGCCAGAGATATGTCTGCCAGAAGGAGCCAACTGTCGGTATATCGAAGTGCTGAAGTGTTTGTATAGTAGGGCTACGATGGCTATCCATGTACAGAACCAGAGTACGAAACCTATCCTACTGCAGAGAGGTGTAAGACAGAGTGACGTTATATTCCCGAAACTCTTCACCGCTGCATTGGAAGACGTTTTCAAGCTACTGGACTGGAGAGGATACGGTATTAAAATCAATGGCGAGTACATTACTCACCTTCGATTTGCCGACGATATAGTCCTTATGGCAGAAACGCTGGATGACCTAAGCACTATGCTCAATGACCTCAATAGTGTGTCTTAAGATGAACATGGACAAAACAAAGATCATGTGTAATTTCCATGTCAAACTTATGCCGATAGTTGTTGGAAGCACTAAGCTCAAAGTTGTTGACGATTATATTTACCTGGGACAAATAGTCCGATTAGGTAAGTCCAACTTCGACCGAGAGGTCAATCGACGGATTCAACTCGGCTGGACAGCATTCGGGAAATTACGACACATCTTCTCGTCAGGTATACCTCAAAACTTGAAAACGAGATTGTACAACCAGTGCGTGTTGCCAGTGATAACTTATGGAACTGAGTTGTGGCCGTATGAGGAAGCTCAATGTCGCTCAGCGAGCTATGGAGAGGGCTATGTTTGGGGTTTCTCTGCATGATAAACTTAGAAATGAGGATATCCGCAGTAGAACCAGAGTGACCGACATAGCCCAACGGTTTAACAAGCTGAAGTGGCAATGGGTCGGCCATATAGCTCGAAGAACCGACAACCGATGGGGAAAAAAGGTTCTCGAGTGGCAGCCTCGTACCGGTAGGCGAAGTGTAGAGCAACCCCCTACTAGATGAAGTGACGACCTGGGAAGACATGCAGGAAGTCGATGGATGCAGGTGGCTCAGGACCGTGCTTTGTGCTATTCCTTGGGGGATGCCTATGTTCAGCGGTGGACTTGTGAAGGGCTGTAATGATGATGATGATGAACAGATGCACAAATGATTAAATGCATATATATATATATATATATATATATATATATATATATATATATCACTGCTGAATATAGACCTCCCCCAGTTTCCAACCTCTTGCCTAATTAGGAAGACGCTGCTGCTGCTGGTTTGTTTCCCTCTGTCGCCTCTTACGACACCCACGGGACGATGAGGGGTAGTGGATATTCTTACACCGCCACTACACGATAAATGTAAAAGTGTAAATATAAAAGTTATTACTAACACGACGACAGCGCGCCACCTGTCAGGTCCAAATTTTATGAGTTTCCTTTTTGAATATGAGTAATTTTGGTCGATAAATATAAAATTTGTTACTAATACAGCCACCACATAGCGGATCCTAGCATAGATATGAACCATCGTCTCAAAAAAATTGGTGAGTATGATCCCAATTTGTCGAGTTGTTCAGAAGTTACATGATCACTAACAGACGCACTAACGATTGTAATACATAAAGATTAGCCGTTGCAAAATTTTCTAATAAAAATATCAGCCTCCGATTAACTTGTTATTGTTCAATGATTGAAATTAAACAACAATAGACTGCTTGATTATTGTTTGAAGAACAAAGCAATTCCCGCTGATGTTTGCGTTTGACAAAAGTTTGTCTACAAAGACTTCTTTTGTTTCAATTTAGAAACGTTTTACAATGGCACTAGACATTAATGTCAAGACGAAACATGGATGTTCTTGATGTATATCGTATTTGTTATTAAATTTATATTTGACGCGGTGGCTAGTTGGATAAAGGATTTATTTGCTTAGATTCCAGGGTATGTAGAAAGATGTGTTTAATAGGTCACATCAAATGACGACGAACTCAATTAGCATTTTCATGCAGATAACATGGCAGAACACACACTATATGCTGCTCCAATTTGTCTTCGACCATGACTAGTTACGCTGTCTAGATAATTACGTATTTAAATATACTAGAAATCAGAGATGGATAGGTCCGAATTGCCTGTGCTGTGTGAAAATCTACATAGAGAACCTTATGGGTCTTTCATCTTTTTTCTAGCTGAATGCACATCCGACCCGAATCTGAATTCTATACCTACCCATCTCTACTAGAAACCCTCATCCCTTTCTCTTCTAGTACCGATAATTCTTCCTTGTTGTGAAAGAATTTAACATACTAAATTTTCTACATTATTTAATCTAACAGTAATTTAAGGTGATTTCATTATGAAATATAATAAATAAATAAAATAAAGGGAAGTTTATGAACGGTGATTTCTACGCTTGATAAGTTCAAGTAAATGAATGACAAAGTCACAAATTAAATTAAAACACTGCAATGAATGAGAATGAAGCAAATATTTCATCTCAGTTGAAACAAAAATTTGTTCTACACAAATAGGAGAGGAGTTTTTTTATAAAACTGAAGTGACAAACTATCTTACAACTCACCTTGAGATTGAAGGAAAATTATCATAATAGCTCAATTTTTCTGACTATTTTCTCAAACATTTATCGAGAAAGTAAACACTTAAAAATGTTTGTCTATACTAAAGTTTGAAGAATATCAACTATCAAAACAATAATTTTGTCAGCAACAGTTTTCTATTATTTCCTCAAGAACAAGTCATCTAAGTATCGTTTGTCATACACATCGCTCTCATAAGTTATAACGAGCTTTGAAGTTGTTAGATTGCGTGGTTGCCCGCCGTAGATGTTTCTTGTTACAACATGCGATAAAAGTTAAAACTCTGGGTGCGAGTTAATCTATATAATACCAGTAGTAACATATTATAATGATAGTACAATCTACTAGATTTATTTATAATTCATTCATTCATTTATTCATTTCAGCCTTTCAAAAGTCACTTTGTACAAAGGCCTTCCCATAGATTGCCTAATACTCGGGCGCACATGGATCATTCAGGATTGAGAAATGGGTGCAGAGTATTCTACTCTGGACCCACTTCTCATATCATCACATACCACATATCTGCGCTGACGGATAGGCAGCCAATTTGGCCGAGTACGAAAAGAAAATACAACATGGTCGTGTTTACGAAGACCATAAATGTATCTAATGCAGTTGTTGTAGAGACGATCCAATGTGTTATGATGATGTTGAGACAGATCCGGGGAACACACATCGACACAATCAATAATCGGCAGAATAAGTGCCTGACCAAGTAGAATTTCAGTATTGGGGGCAGAAAATTTTTGGGCAAAAATAAAGATCGCAGAATTCTAATAATTTGCTTATTCCGTGTTAAGCAACTATCGACTTACAGACCGAGATTCCTCACATGAGGAGAGAATTTTATGCCATTATTATTAAAAATGATTGATGGTAGGGTGGAAATATGATAAAGATAATATCTAAGAAGAGCAATCGATAATCTAAGGTAGTCCATGATTCTTATCTTCTTATTCTTACCTTAGATTATCGATTGCCATTTAGAGGGGTTCAAATTTATACAATACACAGTGCTATACGTCGGTCGGTGATGATACGTCGTTTAATAATGAAATTGCATTTTGATATTTGAGAGTTCCACTTGAGCATATAACTGCAGATCGTCGGCATATAGATGGTAAGAGCACTTGGGATTTTATGTGAAGAGATTAATAAAAATGTAACGTTTCGTTTTATAACATACGTGGCGCATATGAAAACAGTTTTTATTACGTACAGACTATTCATTCGGATACTTAAAATGAAACATCTTTAAGCAGTTCATTAGTTGTTGAATTAGTATTATATTTTGTTTAAAAAAGGCTTTTAATACTCTTTATTAATTTAAACAGCTCGTAAATATCAAAAAGCGTTTTTAAATATAAAAATGCGGTATTAATCATAACCATAATCTTAAGCAACAATATTATCATTAGAAACAATATTTTAATAAAGTCAATAATGATTGCACGTTAAACATATACTTGTATCATAGTTATAATTAATAGCATGAAAACACTTTTATTTCAGCGTCTAAATATAAAAAAAGTAAAAAAGTACTATGCACTTATGCTTTGTATGACCCTCCGGACAGCGCTAAGTGTCTGTAATTATTTAGGTAGGTAAATATCAAGCCATAGTTTTTTGAACAATAATTAGGTGAGTTTTATATTTTATTTTAAATGTATTTAATGTTTCCAGACTACGAAGCGGTGGCGGCAGGTTATTCCAGCATTTAGAGGCTGAATATTTGAAACTTCCACGAAAGGCGATAGTACGATGGTAGGGAACAACCAAAGAGTAACATGACGAGCGAGTGATCTGTGATTGTACGTCGCGAGACCACACTAATTTGTGATAAAGATAAGGTGGTACATTATATTTAATTAATCCAAATAGAAATGTGGCTAGGTGGTGTTCTCGCCGATACTGCATTTTTAAAACATTGTGTTCGTTTATATACGGCGTGACGTGAGCGCGTGGAGGTATTTTAAAACAAAATCTCGCACAAGCATTCTGCACCTCTGGACAAGTTTCTTGCTACGCACAAGCAGACGAGGCCATATACTATATCCATATAATTAAATTTAGACAGAATCAAAGAATCGCATAGTCTTATCCGCATATCGGTATTTAGGCAATTTCTAATTTGATATAATACTTTTAATCTATAAAAACATGTTCTTGCAGTGTTTATTATGTGACTTTCAAAGCGTAACTTGTCATCTATCAACAAACCCAAATTACGAGCCTCAGTCACGTTCAATTCGTTCGCTCCTTATGGTTACCTTAGTTTCATGTTTTGCTATTTTTGTATTTGCTGAGCCGTACCTAGAATTATATATTTAGACTTGCTTCCATTAAGGACTAATGCGTTCGAATCTGACCAAGCTGCAATTCTTTCGAAATCGTCATTTAATTTTTCCACCGCTAATCTAGTCTCCCCCGGCTTACAAGGTATATATATCTGTGTATCATCCGCGTACATATGGTATTTGCAATGCTTAATACAATTTGTTATATCCGCACAGTACACGGCAAACAAAATAGGTCCTAGGATAGATCCTGCGGAACGCCTTGTTTGACAGCCTGAGCGTTCGAAATGACTGGTAACCCATTTTCATCTGATATTTACTTGCTGTATACGATGCTCGAAATAACTTTCGAACCATTTTATCGCAGATATGTCGAAACCGTAATAATGTAATTTAGACAAAAGCAATGGTACATTAAGACAGTCGAATGCTCTTGAAAAGTCTAGCAAGGCTAAAATCGTTCCTTTGCCACTGTCTATATCTGATAGTATATCGTCGACAACATTTATCATAGCGGTTGACGTACTGTGGTGTTTTCTAAACCCTGACTGAAGACTGGGAAGTACATCGTTTGTTTCTAAGTATATTCTTACCTGCTCAGCCACGACTTTCTCCAAGATTTTTGATACACATGGGAGTATACTAATCGGGCGTATGTCCTTCATGGTAATAGGATTTGAGTTTTGGGTATAGGCCTGATGAGTGCATGCTGCCATTCTGAGGATATGTTTGCGTTGTAATTGATTTATTAATTATCTCCGTAATAACAGGTATTACATGGGAAAAGACATTTTCAACATATCCAAGGAAATACCGTCTGCACCCACCGCATTTGACTTTAATGACTGTGCTATTTTCACAATATCACTTTCCTCTATTGTCTTCAGTTTGAATACATTTGAGACTTTGATGTGATTTAAAGAATGTCATATATGAAATAGGAACTTGATTATTTCCTGGCACATTTAAAAGCTTGTATTAATCAAGTCGGGGTCGTTGAAAATATGGTGAGGCAGGTCCGGCTTAGTTTTAACCTAACGTTTTTTTTATATGTGACCATACGATGCGAGTATCTTTTGATTATTTATAAAAAATTGTAGTAAGCTTTTCTTATTAATGCTTGTGCAACATAGTGTTTGAGCTCTTTATAAAGTAATTTTGGGCTGCTGTACCACCTGACTTACGTGCGACAACACCTGCTTCATCTCTGGCTTTCATCATTTTTTATATTATAAGTAATCCAGGATATTGGAAGTGTTTTAATGATTTTCTACATACGGGCGCATGAATGTTAAATAATGTTTTCAACATAGTATTAATATTACGATTAACAATCCGCCTGCAAGCGTAAAGATTAAGAAAAATACTCCCTACAACGAGAGAAGTCCATATCCAGCTATATATTGTATTGTATAGTCTTTTTCAGGCTGATAAATTGGAAGAAAAGGCTGTTCTCTGGATGATTTTGTACTTCATCATCATCATCATTTTTACCGGCTACTAAAGTCCACTGCTGAATATAGATCTTCTCATAGATTATAAACTTGCGGCTAATCACTACTGGGAAAAGGCTCTGCATGTCATTTTAGCTGAATGTAAATGCTACTTCATTATATGAACTCTTTGAAGTTGGATAGATAAATATAGATTAATCATAAAAGAAACAGTATATATAAACCCCTTCTTTAACTTAATTTTTAAAAATATACCTCATTTCTACAAGAAATATTAATTTTCCGAATAGGCCACTTTAACGCAGATATAATATGGAGACCGAAGCTTGGTAAAATTTTCTGCAATTTTCCTCTCTTGTTCTTAAGATATTTGTCCCCCTCCCTTGCAAGATGAGCTTTTAGCTCATCAACAACTTTTTAAGTGCGTAACACAGGTCCTTGATTCTTCGACAGACCTTAACCATCACCCATCGGTTTCAGATCAGGTGATTGAGTGTCCATTCTTTGGAGCTGATGGAATCACTGATGAACATTTAAGGCCCTGTGAGATGGAGCAGAATCGCGTGGAAATACCCATGGACAATTACGAGAAAAAGAAGAAGTGAATTTTCAAGTATGTCTCATTGGCTCATCTCAGTTTTTTTTAAATAGAAAAAGAATGATAAACGAGCACACAGTTCACCGGATAGTAAGTGAATTCTGTGGCGAATAAACGCCTACATTTTTATTTCATTTATCCTGAGAACTTAAATAGTATGCTCTCTACACTTACTTTACGAAACACCGTAGCATTATGCTGCTACTTCACGCTGGTATTCTGTGAGTTCGTGGTTCTTTTCCGGTCGAGTTGACCTTCGTACTTCAACGATATTATAGCTGCAGCGTAGCTTTACCACGTTCACTTTCTGTACGTATGATACTGTTGCGCTCTCTAGTATATATACAGTAATCTATGGTTACGCTATTACGTCGTCAATTGTTAACCGATTTTCATATTTCTTTGTATTTAATCTCTAGGGTGGTTCTATTTGAATTTAAACAATTACATCCACCCTAAGAGTAGAAACTAAAGCATGAAGTTTATAATGTAGCTATTTAGATAATATTCCAGTAGTTACCTCGTGATATTGCATAGTAAACTCAAAAAAATCAAATAAACCGACAAAAAAAAACTAAAAAGAATACAATAACTTTCATTCATAATATACATATAATACCATAATTTTAACTTTCTTGGCACTATACCGCGGGGATTAGAACTGTACACATACGACTTAGGGACCTTCAAGAAAAGAGCTTACTCCTTTTTAAAAGGCCGGCAACGCACCTGTAATTCCCCTGGTGTTGCATTTGTTCATGGGCGGCGTCACTTACCATCACTTACCATCAGGTGAGCCGTATGCTCGTTTGCCCCTCTCCTAAAAAAATGATAATTTAAATTTTTAGCGTTGTTTTTATTATGGTAATAAATATTCAATATATTTGAATATTATGTATATAAAAAACATAATAAAAAAATTAATCTATTAGTTTTTAAAGTCGGTTATAAGATGTTAGTGTATCAAAGAACGATTCAAATTTTTGAAGGCGTTTTTATTTTGTTTAAAGTTTAATCATTATGTTCTGCTTAAAATTACATTGGCTATTTGGTTTAGTAAATTTAATTTAACAAGATTCCTGAGGTCGCTGTTTGTTAGCGGTTAATATTGCGGGGTTTCGGGGTTTATTGACTTTGAGAATTTTCATCAAATTTTACATTCTTGTAGTAAGTTTGTAGACTACAGGCAAATTTTTCTTATTTTAAAAATATTATAAAACAGTTATTGACTCCTATCTGAAAGATGGAATTTTTACAAAAATTTTGAATTCAATAGTTCAAAAACAGTTATTTTTCCATTAAATTATTTGAAACATTAATAGTTTTGGATTAGATCTCACGTGATGTTAAGTGATAGGGTCCTAGATGCGAGTCTAGAGTCTCAAGTAAAAAAGCATCGTCTAGGCCCTAGACGATGCCTTTTTACTTTTGCCTTGCAAAGTTTCAAATTGTAGTAGTCATGGAAAACTGAAACACATGTAAGAAAAATCTGTCTTATACGCAACAAAAAAAATCAAGTGAACTAAATCTGTCAAACCGTCTCGGCAAAAAATGCACAAAAATACATTTTAATGAGCGGAAAATATTAATTGCAGCGCCCCCTGGCGAGTTCACATCATAACCCTTGTCTAAGAACCACCGCCGATAAATCACAAACCCTTTGCATAAACCGTATCTAAATCGAAATCGTATCTAAATAAACCTCATCGTAAACGCATACACCTTCTCCGTTCCGTCGTGGGTCGTGGTAAAAACTTTGAAATGCACACATTAATGGTTCAGATTAGCGCATTATGTTCAAAAATTATTCAACACTACGTATTTTTGAAGTTATTCATCTTTTTGCGCGTTTGGGAAAAATGACGAGAGTGAATTTTAACGATGCACGCGCACACCGACACCTAAAAGCGACACCATGAAGTTGGTTGGTTATTGTATCTCAAGTGTTCGTGAGAACTGATAACTATATTCAAGGTAGTTATTCAAATATATGAATCTACAACACGCGTAACCAACAATTATGAACTGTGTTGGTTGTAAGGTTATTATTTATTAAGCCTATGTATGTCTAAGGGCTGATTTTGCAATCAAAAATGTGCAAGGAGCCGCACTCACTGTCAATGGCGACCGATATCGGACGATGATAAGACATTTTTTGTGGCCTAGACTAGATGGTATGAACCTCATATGTAGTTCCAACAAGACGGCGCCACTTGCATACGAAATATGCACGGGAAACATTGAATTTATTGGATGTTTCGTCATCCCCCATGGTGGTGACATCAACTGGCCACCGAGATCTACGCAACTCGAGTTCGTCATGAAATTGAGCCCCATTTATGAGAATATGTCGTCCGAAAGTGGTCCATCAGGATACACCACCTACATTGGAGTCGCGGCAGCCATATATAATGTCATCAAATGGCCTTTAAAATAAAATAAAAATTGTGGCAATATCACTTACCCAGGTTGTTTTATTTCATTTCAAAGTTCGAGCGCTCTTGATGAAAAACCCTATATAAAAACTTTCCATTTTACACAGAGTAACTGCATATTACCTATAAGCATGCCGATTTCAGTTATCTGTGACACATAATCTTAGAAAAACGTCGCGGTCAGACAAATAGACAACGAGGTTATTTTATAAGTACTCCGTATCGTCAAAACTACAGGTGGAGATTATTAACGATCACATTTGGGTTGTTCCGTATTCATCCTATGACGTTTAATCCTACTAATTATTTTTACTAACTCATCCGATTTATGTTCCTTACTCAACCTACAGCAATTTTTGATTTTATATTCTTAATTCATCCCGTGAGTATTCGTCTCTTGACCGATTGCGAAGCTATCAAAAAGTATCGAGTCTTGTGTGTACGGATTGCATAAAAAGCACATACAGTGTGATCTACGAATTCTTTTAAACATAGAAAAAATATTTTGGTCAATGTGAACATTTACAATATTGATGAAAGTTAATGACATTCGTAATTAAACTAGGCGCGGCAAGAGATTGCATGGCACAATACAATAGACCATTGTCTAGGGAACGTGATGACTGGGTTTCATAAATTATTCAATTTGGTTTCACAGGGTCACTCGACGACTGACGCAGGTGTCGAGCATATGAAATATATTTTTAATGCCTGGGAGAGTTCACAAGATGCCTTAGGTATTTTTTGTGATCTTTCCAAGGCTTTCGATTGTGTTCATCATGAGATATTAATCAAGAAACTCCAACATTACGGTGTCAAAAATATTGCGCTTAGACTTATTATTTCATATTTAAATAACAAAACTCAAAAAGTCGTGATCAATGGTAAAGGTTCCTCCGGATCAGTAATTCCTGTTCTTAGTCTATATTAATGACTTGCCTTGTCTTGTAGGGGACAATCACGATATGGTATTATTTGCTGATGATACCTCTTTAATTGTCAAACTCAAACGACAGTTAATTAATTTTGACAATGTAAATAATGCTCTATCAAAATTAGTACTTACATTGGTTTAACGCGAACAATTTGCTCTTAAACGCCAATAAGACAAAATGTATTAAATTTACAATACCTAATGTTAATCAGTCAAATACCAATGTGCTCTTAAATGGGGAGGATTTGAGTCTTGTGGATACCACTGTTTTTCTTGGTATTACTATTGACGCGAAGCTTCAGTGTTCTTTAACGCTGGTTTTTATGGATCTTTTAGTTTGTCCTATTTAAGTGAGACTACATTCACAATCAAGCTTGTACACTCCTGCATCTTGCAGAGGGACATTACACTTGACTGATAGTAAAAACTGACTAATCTTCTTCGGCAGCTTGAAGTATGTTTTAATGTAAGTACGCTTCAAGATGTAGCCAATCTTGTGTGACACTCTAACATGTGGCAGTACAGCAGGCACTCGCTCGACTGTGGCCGGCTTCACTCGTTCACTGTGACGTAGGCGCGGGACCCGGCTTATTGTCGTGCGAAACTTGCTTGACGTGTTGGAGCTCGACGTCCGGGTGTTTACTGTCACAGATCCCTCGTGCTCTCTGAAACAAAGATTTACCCACGGTAGCTAACTGTAAAGGATGTTGATCAGAATCACCGTTTAAATATCTATCTGTATGGGTCTTTTTTCTATACACAGTTTGGCTCAAGGTATTATCAGGATTCTGAATTACTAACACATCTAGAAAAGCTAAAGAATTGTTTGCCTCTAACTCCATTGTGAACTGAATTTTAGAATTTATGGAGTTAAGATGGTCCAAATATACGCGATACAATCCGTAAAACTAGTTTTATTTTATTTAATTGTGTAGTGTTCGCGTAAATATAAGGAATCATTATTTTAAATGGTACTTTGTATTTCAAGATAGCAAATTTGGCTAACATTGCTCTCAGTTTGTCACAAATTGTGTCAATATGATAACCCCAATTAAATCTGTCATCAACTACTAGTCCTAAGTATTTGTAATGAGGAACCTGCTCTAACAACTCACATTTGCAACCGGTCCCATTTGTTTCAAAAACATGCAAGCACTGGTGACTGTGTGCGATTACTTCGATTTTCTTATCAAAATTGAGTAGGTAGTTAGAGCGGACATGAATAATTTTAGTTTTACTAGCATTGAGTACTAGACCAACATCATGAGACCATTTACATAAGTTAGTGAAATGAATTTGTAAACAGTGTTCAGCCTTAGCTAAATCTTTATCAACTGCTACAAGACATGTATCGTCAGCGTATTGGTATATGGAACAGAGGTTTATTATGTTTTCTATGCTATTGACGTACGTTTAATAATGCAAGTGTCCGAGGACGGAGCCTTGTGCTATTCCAGTAGTTACCAATATTTCGTCACTGAATTCATTGCCAATCTTTACCCGGTATTTTCTACCGTTGAGATAATCTTGGCACCATTGTAATAATGGCCCGCGGACACCTGTATTGTCAAGTTTTTTTATAAGAATATCATGCCTAAGTCTATCAAATGCCTTACTAAAGTCGATGAATAGTAATGTAACATGTTTTTTATCATTAAGGTGTTGATTCATTTCGTCCGTGAATTTAGACAGCAAAATAGTAGTTGATTTATTAGATTGAAAGCCATGTTGAGCATTTGACAATACATCGTTTTTAGTATAAAAATTGTGAATTTGTTGAGACACATATTTTTCAACTCCTTATCTATGACTGGCAGTTTTGTTAGAAGTCTATAGCTATCATAGTCACTATGCGATCCCTTTTTAATAAATTGGTTTTACGATGTCAGTTTTCAATTTGGGTGGTTATTTTCCTACTGTTATGCTAGTGTTGATCAACTTAACTACAACATTAGCTATCTTATCACTTAACATCTTCACGTCAAAACATCAAATTCCATCATTACCAGTCGATTTATTTGCATTTAGACTTTTTATAATAGTTAATATATCGCGCTTAGTAGGTTTTCTAAATAACATAGATTTATTTTCTGGAAATATATATTCCGATTCCGATATGAGTTTTTTGCTGCACCTAGGCAAAATTTTCGTTACGTTTTCGCAGAATTCCTTACCAAAATTGTTAGCTATATTTTTTAATGATAAATTATTATTCTTAAATGCTTTGATTACAGCTTCAGACTTACAGACGCGACCAGTCAGTGAATTTAATATATCCCACATTTTCTATTTATTCATATTACTATTGTTAATTAAATCATTAAAGTATTTGTTTCTAGACTTCTTTATTAATTTTTGAGTTTTGTTTCGCTGTTTATTAAATTCTAATCTAAGTATATGATTATTCGTATCTTTTTTCCACTGATTAAAAAGTAAATCTCTTTTTTGGCACATATTGTTAATTTTATTATTTTTCCATAATTCTTTGTTTCTCTTGCTATTTAAATGTATTTTTTGTGTACATTTAGATTGTTCGTAACATATTTCGAATTTATTTTTTATATAATTATAAATTTCTATCGAACATTGCATCTTATCGACTACATTCCAATCTATTTCATTAAGCTTTGGTTTTAATATATTATAATCAATTAGCTGTTTAACTTTTGCACCATTCTGTATAATGTTTTTAACTCCGCTTCCTATGCGCGACAACACAATCATACGGTGGTCTGCCATAACAGTACCGAGTGCGGCCGAGTAAAGGTCTATCGAGCGCGTTCTTGCAAAAATATAATCAATGCAACTCCGCGTAATAGTATCATTTCATTTTTCGATTCTAGTATGATCTGATATTGCACTCGCTAGGCCACACTCGGACATACAACTTATATAGTATTCACGTATATTATTATGCGACTTCAAATTGATATTTATATCACCCAATAAGTATAAATCTAAGCGTTTAAAAGAGTCATACAATGAGTCATACAAAATAGTCATACAATGAACAAATAAGTGCCGTGTAATGAAGTGACGTAGATAATTTCTCTATTAAAGAATTACAATGGTTTAGTGATACATTATTTAGAATTTGGAACTTGTGGATACTTTTTATATACATCACAATGCCACCACCTCTTCGCTGCTCACGAAGCTTACAGTACATTTCATAGCCATGAATATTAAACAATTGCATAAGATTACTGCTTTTGGAAATTGCTACCTCTGTTAATATAATAACGTCAACATTAATTTTAGAAGAATGAATGAATTGTAAAACTAGACAAAAATGATTAGCTATTGATCGTACAATATTTAGTTTTTGTGTAATATGTGTTAGATATTTACTAAAATCGTTTATGTTAGCACAGTCAAAAAATTCATGTATTTCCGGTGTAGAAACTGTTGCGTTGTATCAAACTGCTATCGATATTTTAGCATCGACATCTTATCAATATCACATGAGCTCCTTATGACAATCGGCTTATCATTATCGATTTTGCGAGACAAAATTCTACCACCCTGGAACCAAATATATTTGTACGTCTCCTTCAAGGTTTGTTTAGCTTGCCACAGAAGCGTATTATATAATATATTAAGTATCACTCTTGTCTTGGCTACATCAGGATTAGTGACATTGGGAATTATATCTTCCATAGCAATTGTTTCCCTTCGTGCAGCGCCTGCTCCTCTTGTTGCAATACTACCTGGATTACACCTTTTTAGCCGTCCCTGCCTTTCAGTCTCTTCACCATTGACACTTGACATTTCTCTATATTTATCTTCGAGGCTAGTTTACTTGAAAGTTCTTCTAAGTTCTCTTTCTTATCTTCGGGAATTCCGGTTATTTCCAGTACATTATCCAGCTGTTTTTGTTCCAAATTTCTTATTTGTTGTTCCATTGCATTAACTTTTAATTCCAGGTGGGTATTTTAATTTGTCAAGTACATGTTTTTCTTCCCCAAGTCTTTAACTTTTTCCGTTAGGATGTCCAATGTAGTGTTTATAATATCCATTTTAATGCACCATGAGCTTAACGATCTGTTAACAGAAGCCAGTTCCTTCTTCACTGTTTTCTTTACCTTAAGTGAGATATCACGGGGTAGTTTACTCATCGCTGTCGAACCGCTTTCGCCCAGCTGGTTCCCATCAGTATCATCGTCATCATCCTCCGGAATTATGAAAAACTTAGGATGGGGCGATTCTTTATGACAATCTTCGCATGTCCACTCCAGGTTTTCAGTATTGCGCAGCACTGATAGCTGCTTCGAAGATAAGCCTGTGCATAATTGATTGGCTTGTACTACTTTTCCACATTTGTTGCACTCAAGCCCAGGTAAATTTTTTGTTATGGACTTATCACAATTTTCGCATTTAGATTTTTTTTTACTTTATACAGAATTCAAAGTAAATTGAAACTAACTAACTTAAATTGTAATGAGTCCCTTAGAGAAAATTTTAAAGAAATAAACATATTAACTTTGGCATCGCAATATATTTATGAAAATGTAATGTATGTACATAAAAACATAAATAGCTTTGATAAGAATAAAGATGTTCATACTTTAAACACTAAGAACAAACATAAGCTTGTAATACCAGTTACTAGACTCCACAGAATTAGTAATTTATTTATGGGACAATGTATACGCTTTTACAACAAAATCCTAGAAAATATACAAAATTTGTCAATAAATAAGTTTAAATGTTTTATTAAAGAAAAGTTAAACAAAAGGGGTTATTATAATATTAAAGAATACATAAGTGAAAAAAAACCCTGGGAATGAGATGATCGCCACCATGCTGGTTCTATTAAAACTCATTTAAAATTTGTACAAACAGAAAAACAAAATTATTGTAAAGTGAAATATGTTTAAAAAAAAGTCCCTCCGGGTTTCTTGCTGGTTCTTCCCAGGACAGAGGTATTTTCCGAACCAGTGGTAAATAAAAAATGACTTTCAATAAGTATTATGTAATAATCTATATTGAATAAAAATTATTCTATTCTATTTCGAGACATGCCTTACACAGACAACACAATAAAAAAATACAAACAACGTATAAAATATACCGATAGACATAGAAAAGATAGGCAAGATAGGCAAGACTTCTGGTATTATAGTCGCCAGATTGAGAGAACAAGTGAAGAGGAGCATGTCAGGTGGGTTTCAATGGTTATAAAGTGTCTTTGTGCAAAAAAAATTTTATCCTTACCTCGTTGTAGAATTTTCTCGCAGAGGTGGTTTACATATATACAAGTACTTGTACAAGAACACTCATCCAAACCAGGAAAAAATATTTATAAGCCATACAAACACTTGTTCCGTGCAGCATTTTATTTTTCTCTTAAAATAAATTCGATTTTTCAGGAAAGTAGAATGGTGTAATTTTCTAACAGGTAATTTCTCTTAACTTATATTAAATAACGTAAAGGTCGACTTGGAACTTAACAAGCGACTGGATGTGCGCATCGTTTAACATCTATAATGTTAACGTTAGCATGTGGTTCGTCTACATCAGAGATACTGGACAAGATACTGGAAGTTTTCTTTTATATTTTTTTACAGAATAAGTTTGCCATTGATAGGAGTAGATGTCTATTGCCCATAGACATCTAGTCCTATCCATCTATCTTCAATCATGAATCAAAATGCAGATAATTAAGTGGTCACCCCTGAGGACTAAAATGGAATGCCTCGTATCCAGTAAAAAGGATCTCGGGTTCTCTACACCCATCGTACAAAACACAGCAGCATTAAGCTGCTATTTTGCGCTGATATTCTGTACGAGCGTGGTCCTTCCCCGGTCGAGCCGACACAATAGCTACAACTTTATAGCTGCAGGATTGCTCTACCACGTAATGAACGTAAAAAAACCTTTTCATTAAAACTTGTGTCGAGTAAGTGTAACATTACATCGATGATCGCTTGGTATACATTATTAATAGTTTCGACGTTAGGATGTGGTTCTTCTTTATCAGACTTACTGGACATAGGTTGCTAAACTGAAAACTACCATTACTTTTCTATTATATGAAATTAATGAATTAAGAGTAGAGGGAGGCCTAAGAAAAGATGGATGAACAGTGTTAGGGATGATATGCGTAAGAAAGGTGTGAGTGAAGAAATGAAGGCTAATGCAGGGAATCGTAGAAGAAGACATGCTATGCGGACTACAAATAACTTGGGATAGGGGCAGGAAGAAGAAGAATTTTCCATTCTAAATACGTTGAGCAAGCTGGTTAATAGTTGTGGTATGCACAGAGCCAACGTTCTCCTATTGGTAATCCCTGCGATGAATCACGTCTGTGAAGTTTGATTTCAGATTTTTATGCATTTTCGACCAGATGAGTTGCTTACCAGAGGACTAAGAAAGTCTCTGGTGATGAAAAAAAATATCCCTCAATGGTTGACTGAAAATCTTTACAGACAAGTGGCGGTACAGCAACAACGAGCATGTTAGCAAGAGCATTCTTAGAAAGATCTTTGCTTATTTAAAGAAAAAAACTATTTTGAACTTTAATCATTCATTCAAATGACATTTTAAAACACGGTCCTGAGCAACCTGCATCCATCGACTTTGTGCATGTCTTACCAGATCATCCATCTAGTTGTGACCGCCAAAAATAAACTGTTAAAACAAATTAACGAATGAACGCAGGATGCAGTGTAAATGGAGCTCTTCACTTTATTTATTTATTTATTGATTTAAGGAAGGCTTACAGACTAATCTTCTTAAAGTTACAAAACGGTAATAATTTCATTGTCGAATGAGAATCTGTCAAATAAGGCACATATGGAAATTCACATTGCTGTATTAGTCCCTACTTTAATATGTAGTGGTGAAAGCTGGGAAGGGAAAAGAAGCATAAAAGCACAAATAACACTGTAGAAATTTGGTCATTAACAATATATTGGGTGGGAGAGATATAGGTTGAGATTGAGAAATTGTGTGATAAGAGAAAATTGTACTTTGCGAGACAATGTTGTGACCAGTATTAAAAAATGATTGTGTCGGTGTTTTATGCAGCAGAAGTTTATGCGGTGACCAAAGGCTTCCCTTGCCGACTATGTCACTCGCTTCAAGAAAGTTCATCGACCAAATAGGCGATATATTGGTCATGGGCAAAATTAAGAGTACCCTTAATCGACGAGCATGTATGCGAAGATATATGGACATGAAAGAAGCGATAGATGTGTCCCAGTACGTGGAAGTGCAGTCTCTGCCTACGCCACTGGGTGTTAGGTGTGAGAGTTAATGTATGGATGTAATAAACGATTTCAATAATCAATTTCACTGCATAAGAGATTTCCCCTATTCTACGATTTTATAATCCTACATCTAAGTTACACTTTGTTTCTAACACGTAGAAAATAATTTCCCGAATTGCTGCTTTTGAATGGGATCAAAGCAGCTACCGTATATCAAACAGTGTTTGCCTCCAAGCTATCGGAAGCTCTACGAGATTTATCGTCCTTTGTCCTCGTTGATTAATACTTTTCACAGTTCACTTTCACTTTGTTCTTTAGTTTGTACTGTAATCCACTGCGGAACTACTGGAGCGAAAAATCGTGGTAGTTGTCAATGAACATGAAAGAAACAATGAATGTAACAATTTATTGTACAATGCGATTCAAATAAGAATAAGAACATCAATGACCTCGAATGACCGCGATCTGTCAACTAGACATGTGTCATTCATTCATTTTACTCGTTTCGTCTTACGAATCGGGTCATTCGGGTTGATCATTCAAATGGATTATTTCGAGTTTCATTACTCTGTGATCTGTGAGGCCCGCTCGATAATGTCGGTCGTCGGACATTACTATACTCTTTATTCGTAGGTCCTGTCAATTGTTTGATCCCGATCGTTCAAAAAATGTAATTGTAATCATCAATACTTTGATGCGACCGGGGTCATCAAATTACCTTACTAATTTTTTCAAGTTGTGAGTAAAGATCAGAAAAGATTATATATATTATAATGCGAATGTTTGTTGAAAATACATGGAAATGCTTTTAAATGGCCTACTGCGTAAACGAAATGTAGCATAAGGGCAACATTTTGAATAATGAGCTAGAAAGGAAATTTCTTTTTTCGTAAGGAAGATAAAAAGCCTGTGGGAATATCTCTGTACATTGTTTTAACTTATTGCTTTGTCTTCCAAAAATAGCTTAGCGGTGTGTCAGGGGAGTACGTACACTTTTTCTCCAAACGACTTTACTTATGCTCGTTGCACTGTACTAACGGCGAGGGCGTGAGGACTGATTGCTGGAAAAAAAACAGAAAGAAAAATTGTGACAAATTGTTTAATAAAGACATCAAATGATGAAGAGAATACAACCTTATGGAAATAAATACAAAACATATATGTACATACTACATAAATAAATACATACCTTCGGTTATATTATTAAAAAAAAATTGTTTTCCTGATTGTTTTTGTAATATTATTTTGTGTGGCACATAGACGTCCGTATCCGTTCGGGCCCACTACTACTATAATGTTAATATAATGTAAGTGATTTGATGATAATATGATAAATTACAAAATGTATGAATCATACTTAAAAAAATCTGGCAAGTTCAATTTAATAATATTTATTTTTAAAAAAAACAGTGACTGCTTTTAACATATTCTACATGTTATATTAGTTCTCATTAATTTAAAAGAAAAATCGAGCTGTAACTTAATTTCATTACAATTTAATTTTGATTCAAATCAAAGGTAATTTCAGATCTTTCAGCTCGATTGCATAGAAGCGTTTGCGACTAGCGATTTTCTTGTTATCTGGCAAATTAAAGAAGCTAGGATAGTGCAAAAGTTGCTTGATCGGAAAACTAATTCAGCTAAATTCCGGTACCTTTTTCTATTTTTTTTATTCAGCTACCTGTTACGTTGCAATGCCTTTTCGTCAGAAACATTTGCGGGCGCGCTCACAGGTTAGGTAAGGTTAGGTTTTGTATACATACAAGACAAACAAAAACCTTTTATTTTATATAGAAGTACAAATAGAAACTTTTTTATTCAATATAGATTATTAAATAATAGTTATTGAAAGTCACTTATGTGTTTAATTTACCACTGGTTTGGAAAATACCTCTGTCCTACGGAAAATACTCCCCCTGTTTACTTCGTTTTCGAAACCAGATCAGCTTACAATCATTTAATATGTTACACAATTGACAATACAAAAGAAATTAGAAAAAAAATTCTATATATATCGACTATCATATCAGACAATATTTATTTATCTCATCAACAACTGGAATTTATTCCATTTCATGTAATTTGAAATCTTGTTTTTTTTTAAATTGAAGTCACAAACGGCCTATCAAGCTGATAGAGCCAGAAATTATTCAGGTGAGTCAACGCACCTCTAAAGATATGTCACTCAGCCTGCCTGTACACCTTATTTTTGATTTAACATGGGAAAGTGGGGGTTCTTTGAACGATGTCATCCGAAAAGCTCTTGTCTAAATAAATGTTCCCTCGGTTTTATAGTCTTGTGGGATATTTAGAGACGATGGCAAGAGACCCGACGGTATGACTTTGGTCCCTTGGGAGAGAGGTAATACTTGCGTAGACACTTTGGCGACCTCTCATGTCAAGGGTAACTCGTTTAGAGGCGGGGCGGCATCAGAGGCAGCTAAATTAAGTAAATGGCGCAAATATGAGTCTTTGAGAGATGACTACATATTTGTGCCATTTGCTGTAGAGACTATCGGTCCGTGAGGTCCACGTGCAGTGAAGTTCCTAAAGGAACTGTATTCGCAACTCGTCGTCGCTGCTGGTAATAACAGGACTGGTTCTTTTCTCGCTCAAAGGCTAAGTATAGCCATTCAGCGAGGAAACGAAGCCAGCGTTCTTGGCACGATACCATGGGGAGTAGGACTGTGTGATAATTTAAGTTATTAATTTTAGTTTTTTTTTTATTACAGTTTTTTTTTAATATTGTATATTTTGCAATGTTAAATTCCTCGCAAATGAAAACTACATATTTTGCTAAAGCATTTGAAATTTTATTATTGTTCTTTTCAAAATCACAAATTTAAATTTTATTTATAGCGATCCATCTCAACGTTGTATAATGTACATATACCTATACAACCAATATAACGAGGAATTTACTAATATGTAAGGTAAGACCCTAATTGGCATGTTAGAATGTGATTGAAGTGGGGACCGGTATCATAAAATAAATTGGTCAGTGGGAAAGGGTTTTGAAGGAAACATGTAAAAGCTTTTTGAACCGTTGCTAAAGGTCCTAGAGCTTCAAGACGTAATTTATTAACAGACTCGGTTTAATTAGAATTCTCAGGAAAATTCATCTTAAATTGTGCTATGCTATCCATATTATATAAAAGTTATAGTAAAGTTACAGTCTATATGTTTCCTAACGCTGGGCACACGCCTACTCTCATTGAAAGGGTTTAAGGGCAAGGAAAATTTTTCCGGTCATTTTGTTGTTTATTTACAATAGGAAACACAAGCACATAGTTTGCCTTATTCGTTTCTTGGTTCGTTTGTAGGTCCGACCGTTAGTTCGTTTGTGATTCAGAGCATTGGTTACTTTGCAGGTCCATCTATATGTTCGTTCGTTAGTTGGACTGATGAACCGATAGTTTTTATCCAAACTAGTGTCTTTTTAGGTCTTCGCCACGGTTAAAAGTACAAATAAATCATCATCATTTATCATAACAAAATTAATAATTCCACGCTAATGAAATTGCGGGTACAGTTTGTATATAATAAAGATTGAATCTCAGTGAATAAAACAACTTATCTAGATTTTGTACCGCTTAATTTTAACTTATTTTCTTCCAAAGATCAAGTGGTTTTCAGTACCCATGATTAGGGGGTGTCTGTATTTAATGTCTTTTAACCCTTTTAGTTTTATGTTAACCCTATTAGCTTTTAATTGTTTACCCAAACATCTCAGCCCCCTATGAGCAAAGCACTCGAAACTTCGTGAGTCTAAAATAAGTTTAAATTAATAGGATAAGTTCCGTAAAAGAGTATTTTTATTAAATGTCTTGTGTTATTAAAAGTCTTGCTTTAATACAATGTTGAATCTCATCTTAAATGAAACAAAGCCCCATTCGAAGTTTCCCAACTAGAAAGGTTTTAATAATTAATACTAGTAGCTTTGTAAGATTAACTAAGCCTCGGTCATTGTAGGGGGTATCATTACAATTCCTCTTAATAGTTGTAGGTAAATATTAAAAAATAAAATCAAACTTCACTTTCTGCTATCACACTGTTCTGTCGCCCTGTTACTACCGTAAGAAAGACAAATTACTGGTACCAATCACAACAGTAGCAATAAGTAAGTACTGCCACGCTGCTTCGCCAAACTGGACTGACCTTCGTTAATAATACATACCTACTACCACACTTTCTAATATATCTTTCTATTTCTAAACTTAAATTATTAAGTTATTAAGCTATTAAGCAAGAGACAATTTTGGTCTGGTTGTTTTTTTTAATAATTTAGCGGCAGCGCTAAGGGCCGCGAAATTGATTTTAATAATCTTAATGTAAAAAAAAGCTAATTAACACTCATTTTATTTTTAACTCTTACTCTTTTTAACTCTTACTTCAACAGGAGGAGGTATTCAATTCGACTGTATATTTTTTTTATGTGTGTTACCTCATGACTTTTTACTGGGTGAACCGATTTCGATAATTGTTTTTTTGTTTGAAAGCTGATGCCTCACATGTAGTCCCATATAAATTTGATCTAGGTCTGACCAATAGTTTTTGAGTTATTCTTAATAATTTACATTGAAGTCGGTTGTACAAAATTTTTAATTTTAAATTATTTGAATAACCGTCAACCAATGAAAAAAATCGTTCGAAGCTTCACACCTGCACAAAGCTTCGAAAATTGTGCATTCTTAAATTTCTATTGAGATTTGTGAATAAATTGTGGTTGATAAAAAACACATTACACAAAACACATTGACTCGTGGGCCTGAATAAGTCTCTCAAATTTGAATGTCAGATAATGTAGCTTTAAAAGGCTTTAAAATACTAATACGGCATTAGATTTAGTGAAGCCATCAAAAAAGAAGAAAAAATGCTTTTAAATCTATTTTCTTCTCCCACAAACAGCATTAGAAAGTACATACCACAAAAAAGATAAATTTAGTTTTGACATTGATGGGGTCGTTTCTCCTATAACTATATAAAAGGGGTAGAGCTACGCTGCAGATATATTATGGTTATAGCACGAATAGGTCTGCTTAACTCGACCGAAGAAGGACCACACTCTCACAGAATACCAGCTTAAATAACTGCTTAATGTTGCTGTTTCGTATGGTGAGTGTGTGAAACGAAGACCCTTTTTACTAGAAACTAGGCATTCAATCTAAGTCCTCAGGGATGACAACGTATCAGCATTTAAGTTCTTAGTCGAGGATAAATGTAGATGTCTATGGGTCACAATATCGACTTACCATTAAGTGGACTGTGTACTCGTTTATCACACTTATTCTATGAAAAAATAACCAAAAACAACATGCATTCTGTCCTGTCCTAAATAACCATCGCCGTAAAGTTCAAGTGTAACGCTCGGTAGCTGACGCTAATCGTATTTTATTACAGTCGTAGTTCCGTCTGGTATAAACGCGACAGGCAAAATTAACTTTCAGCCTAGATCTGCTGTACCTAATTCACTTAAATCCTATTGCACAAATACTCAAACGCTGCTCAATTTTGAGATGCCGTTAAGTCTCGTGCTGTCTCTATCACTTTAAGTCAAAGTGACTGTGACACCAGAGACTTGACGACATCTTAAAACTGAGTAGCGTTTGAATATTTGGCTATATTTATATTAGTTTGGCTGTCTGTTTGGTCTCGGTCTCGAATCCCGGGTCGGACCAAAATCAGTTTTTTTTGTAAAGAAATTCTCCAAGCCCGGAGTCTCGAAATTGGCGTGTTTCACCCCTGAGCCACGTAAAGCCGTTGGTTCTGAGCCTGATCTCTCTCCGGTCATGTCAGATTACCGTCCCATCGGACTATGAGAGTGAGGGAAATGAAGTGCACCTGTGCTTGCAGACACACTCGTGCCCTATAATCCTGACGAGCACATATGCCTAGTCTCAGTTGAGACTGAACGCCGTGACCGAAATTCGGTCTGGAACACATTATTGTATTAACTGTAAATTACAAAATGTAGGCATTGTTTGTCTGAGAGGGTTTTGGGCAAAGGAGTGTCCGCCACGCTGCCCCATGCGTGTTAGCAGACTTCACATGTTTTAATTTTTAAAACATGCACGTTTCCCTAAGATGTTTTCTTTCACCTCCAAGCACATTGGAACCCTCTTTAAAATGAGAGGAGGCCTGTGCCCAGCATATTATATCTAAACTGGTAAGCAGACTTAGTTCTGCAGCGTATTCTGTAAAAATATTTAAAATCTCACGATCGTTGAAACAGCTAGACTAGTTTATTTTAACTATTTTCATAATCTTGTATGATATTTTTCTATCGAGAAACGCAACTGACACTGAAATTATATTTATTTTGCAGAAGAGAGGCTAATCTGGATGAGAATTTAAGAGACCAATTTGTATGCGGGCTCAGAAGCGAACCTACTCGTATACTACTCGTCGACGGTTATTTTGTAAAGATAACCTAACTTGCTCGGCGGCATATTGTGTCCATATACATACAGAGACGTTATTGACATACATATTATAGGTACAATACAATACATCCCAACAGCATCTTGCAAAAAACACTATTCGTTTATTTAACAATTTCTTATCCTATCATTTTGACATTCAGATTTACATTTGACGGCTCCGTGGCGCAATGGCTTAGCATTGAGTTGCACTGAGGGCCTCGGGTTCGAATATATATGAGCGAAATACCACTGACTCACTCATCACAAGATCTCCAAAACTATACCCCGATTGACTTGAAATTTAGAATATATACTCCTCTTTCGAAGTAAACAACCACTATGAGAGAAACATTTTGGAAAATTCAACCCCTGAGGGTGTGAAATACGTTGTTACAGCTTGTAATTAATAACCGTATTTCTACAGCATTAATTTTACTCTCAGTAAATACTTGATTAGATAATAAATTATCAACTCTGTTACAGCTCTGTCACCTGAAAAGTTTATTATAATGTTGCTTTGTTGTAGTCTTGAAGGTCTTTAGTAAAATTTATCTTTAAGTTCAAAACGCCCATAAGGAATTGTAATAATTTATTCGATAGTTGCTGTTACTTGTTACTTAAATTGCTTTTGTTTTCACAACAACAGGTTTTTGTAACTACAATGACCATAACAAATACAGATAATTGCAAAAGTTACTTGGTTAGTAGTTCTCTACTGGAACAAAAATGTGCCCTGAAAGCCCTTTTTGTAGGTTCTGATAAATATTACATAAATATGAGTAAATGTGTTGTAAATATTTTACAGTGTAGAAGCAGTGTAAGAATATTTACTACCCCATATCATCCTGAAATGGTCTGAATCGCCTTCCTAATAACAAACTGAAAATAAACACTGCGCTTGCCAACACGCCTACCAAGCGTGGCAACTATGGCAAATATGCCCCTTGTGGATTAATCTATGGGTAGGCCTATGTTAAGCGGTGGACTTTTGTAGACTGTAATGGACGGATATGCTAGCATGCCCTGTATCAATCATCGGTTGTTTAATATAAAAATGTTTATCGTTATACATGTATTATAAATATTTATCAAATATTATGTAGTATATATAATAATAATAATAATAATAATAAACGGCGTAGGAAGTGACGACCCCATCGCCCGCTGACGTAACGGTTATGTGACAAAACTGCTACGTCAGCGCAGTCAGTCAGCGCCTGGCCATGAGGTGTTAGTGCCGTGCCTCGGCAAAACTGAAGGTGCAAAGGCCCGCTTGTGCACATGGCCTCACCATGAACGGTGCCGGGTCTGCGTCTCCCGTTAACTGACGCCCATTATATGGATGATGGAACTCAGAAATACGCGCAAAGGGTCGCTGCCTGAGGTCGCCAGGGCGCGTCTGGAGCTGGCGCTGGACGCGACAGCATGCGAACCGCCAGCCGATCACGAGGAGCTGCACGACCACCAGCAGCCACTCACATCCATCATCCCCACCAGCTGGCTTGGTGTCGGCAGGGTCTTTGCGGGCCCAGCAATCGGCACCCGCCACTGGTGGAGTACGCCGCATGCGATGGACAATTCAAATGAATAGCAACGCATTGCGGGCGTATTTTAGGGCGAAAGGGGGAGAAGTTGGAGGTTTTGCGTACCGGGCTAGGATGCATCGACTTTTTGCTGAGCTGGAGCCATCTATAACCGTCACCGAGCAAAACCTGGCAGACCGAGTTCGGTATATCTTGCGCTCAAACATATTTGATGGCACCGAACTCGAACGGCTACGACGTGAGGCTGTTTCATCGGATGAAAATTACGACTGTGAATGCGCCACAAGTTGCAGAGCAACCCGCACGTGGATGCCGCTGTGAATCCCCAGTTGTGGTTGATTCAGACGATGATGAAACAATCGCCCAGGAACTAGAACTAGAGCAAATGAGGAGTACATTGGAAGAGGCGATTTTGGAAACGCGCAGTACGTCTCTCGAAAATCGACCGCGACTTCCTCATAACCCTGCTAAGCGGAATCGGGATGTCGTGACGGCCCTGAACCCATTGCTGGCAACCTATTTGAAACCAGCCGGGACCTTTGCGATACGGACTCAATACTTTTGGCGCCGCTTTGGCAGTTTGCCGCATTGTTGGTGCCAACTTCCCACGTCTGGACGTGCTACTGGTCAAAGTAGCGCTATCCCAGCCTGGAGAAGAAGGATTGAGGACCGTATCGCAAAGGCAGGGCCCTCATCGGCAGACTGATAAGCTTCAGGTCGGGCAATAATAGGCCGAGAAGCGCACCGTCAGGATGGCGTTTGCTGGGACAAATGTCAGTTTGTCCCAGCCGGATATAACGCAAAACTGACGGAGCGCATAGACGACCTGAAGCAGAGAATCGCTGCTTGGGAAAGCGGATTCGGCGATATACCGAGAGGTCAAGACGGTTCAACCAGAATCGTCTCTTCCAGAGTGATCAGAAGAGGCTCTATGAGTCATTGGAGCGACCAATGGTACGTGGAACGGGCCCAGCACCGAATCAGGCCGACACTATCGCATTCTGGCGCGGCCTGTGGTCAGAGCCCGTAAACCACAGCGAGGGCCCTTGGACGGAAGTTGTGGCGAGTCAGTGCGAGTGTTACGCCCATGGACCCCGTCATCATAACGCCGGATGACGTAGAAGAGGGCGGTCCGTAGCCCTGAACTGGAAAAGTCCGGGACTCGACGGACTGCATCACTACTGGCTGAAGGGTTCGTGGTGTGTCACGCTGTACTTGCCCGACAGTTTCAAGAGGCTCTCGACCAAAAGTCGCTCCCGAGCCTCTTCACTACTGGGATCACTCATTTGGTTCCTAAAGACCATGATTCCACAGACCCTAGCAAATACCGCCCCATTACGTGTCTACCCACCATATATAAGACACTGACATCCATTTTGAGTACGCGAATCATTCGTCACCTGGATTTAAATCAGGTGATGTCGCGCGCTCAAAATGGATGTCAGGCAGTCGTGGAACGGAACCACTCCTCATTGACGCGGTCATTGGCAAAGTGGTTAAACGCAACCGTCGGAACTTCTCCGCCGCCTGGATAGACTATAAAAGGCATTTGACTCGGTGCCCCATACATGGCTAAAGGGTCCTCGAGCTGTACAAGATTGACTGTACAGTTAGAGACTTCCTCGGGCAGTGTATGGGGCAATAGGTACAATCCTTTGTCATCTAGGCGAGCGGATGACGGATCGGAAAGCCACATAAGGATAAGAAGGGTATCTTCCAGGGCGATTGTTTGAGTCAATCTGGTTTTGCCTCTCCTGAACCCTCTCAGTACATTACTGGAGGACTCCGGGAGGATTTCAGCTTCGGAAAGAGGTACAAAGTGACCCACCTTTTCTATATGGATGATCTCAAGTTATTCGCCTCCAATCGCTCTCATCTTATGGAATTGCTAAACATCACTTGTGATTTTAGTAATTCTATCAGAATGGAGCTGGGGACGGATAAGTGTGCGGTCCTCCATGTTGAAAGGGGAAGGGTTGCTAACTCTGAGGGCATAGACTTATCTATGCCCATCAACATAAGGACCCTTTCTGAGGCTGAAACATACCGATACCTGGGTATGTCACAGAGCATCGGTATCGATGAGGCGGGTATGAAACAGTCAGTTTGCGATATGTTTTGCACGCTTGACCAAAGTGCTTAACAGCCTTTTGTCCGGTGTGATAAGACACACACGCATATAACGGTTGGGTCATGCCTGTTCTCATGTATACCTTTGGCATACTTAGGTGGACTCAAACTGAACTTAACGCCCTGGATAGAAAAGTCCGCACTACTATGACGTCCCATAGGATGCATCACCGAGATCGTCGATTATGAGGCTGTACTTGCCGCGGAAACATGGTGGGCGTGGCTTTTAGCGCGCACCATGCATAATCGCGGTGTGCAGCCTCCGTAACTACTTTCTGACGAGATCGGATGATCCATTCTATAGGGACGTCATTTCTTGTGATAAAGGACTTACCCTCTATCCTTAGCCAACGAGCAATGGCAAGACCCGCAGTACAGAGCATTTCCGACCGGAGACCGTATGGAAGGAGAAGGAGCTCCACGGGAGGTTCTACAAACTCTACATGTGCCTTTCGTAGACACAGTTGCCTCCCTCCACTGGCTACGTTTTGGTGACCTCTTTGGAAACCGAGGGTTTTGTCTGTGCGATACAGGATCAGGTTATTAAGACCAACAACTATCGGAGATACATCCTGGGATGGCACCGTCGACATCTGTCGAGCTTGTCGCCATCCCGGTGAGTCACTTAGGCATGTCATCTCCGGTTGTTCGGCGCTTTCTAACTCTGAGTACTTGCACAGGCACAACTTAGTAGCCAGAATTCTACACCAGGAGCTCGTCTGAAATACGGTCTCGTGGACCGAAATTGCCGTATTACAAGTACTTGCCGGAAGCCGTGCTCGAAAATGATCGCGCCAGGTTTACTGGGACCGCCATCATCACAGACAGGACTATTCTTGCGAATAAGCCTGATATTGTGCTGATGGACCGGGCACAGTCAAGGATATTTTTGGTCGACATCACCATTCCATATGACGAGAACCTCGTGAAAGCCGAAACAGATAAGCGAACAAAATATCTGGACCTGGCTCACGAGGTGACCGACATGTGGGGTGGACTGCCGACCGAAATTATACCTGTAGTCGTCTCTGCGAACGGGTTAATCCCAGTCAGCCTCTCGGGTCATCTGAGGCGACTGGGACTCCGTGACGGACCGCTCCAAGCTCAAATGCAGAAGGCGGTGCTCCTCGATACCGCCCGCATCGTCCGCCGGTTTCTCTCCTTTCCCTTAACCTCGGCCGTTTGGTCTCCTGCCGAGGGTTTCCATCTGGTTGGGTTTTATTTATTTATGTATTATTTATTTATTTATGTATTATTTATTTGTTTATGTATTATTTATTTATTTATGTATTATTTATTTATTTATGTATTATTTATTTATTTATGTTAGTATATTAAATATATATTTATGTTTATTTATTATTTACTTTAAAATATTTATTCAGCCCAACCAGATGAGAATACTATATAAATACCCCACAATAATAATAATAATAAAATATCTGGAGCTGGCTCACGAGGTGACCGACATGTGGGGTGGACTGCCGACCGAAATTATACCTGTAGTCGTCTCTGCGACAGGTTAATCCCAGTCAGCCTCTCGGGTCATCTGAGGCGACTGGGACTCCGTGACGGACCGCTCAAGCTCAAATGCAGAAGGCGGTGCTCCTCGATACCGCCCGCATCGTCCGCCGGTTTCTCCCTTTCCCCTAACCCTCAGCCGTTTGGTCTCCCCTGCCGAGGGTTTCCATCTGGTTGGGTTTTATTTATTTATGTATTATTTATTTATTTATGTTAGTATATTAAATATATATTTATGTTTATTTATTATTCCTTTAAAATATTTATTCAGCCCAACCAGATGAGAATACTATATAAATACCCCAATAATAAAAATAATAATAATAAAGGCGTAGGGAAGTGACGACCCCATCGCCCGCTGACGTAACAGTTAAGTGACAAAACTGCTACGTCGGTGCAGTCAGTCAGCGCCCTGCCAAAAGGTGTGAGGGCCGTACCTAGGCAAAATTGAGGGTGCAAAGGTCCGTTTATGCATATGGCCGCACCATGAAACGGTGCCGGGCCTGGGCGTCTCCCGTTAATTGACGCCCAAAAATGGATGATGGAAAAAAAAGAGTGCGCAAAGGGCCGCTGCCTGGAGGTCACCAGGACGCGTCTGAAGCTGGCGCTGGACGCGACAGCATGCGGGTCACCAGCCAAGCGCGAGGGGCTGAAAGACCACCTAGTAGCCGCCCGCATCCATCATCCCCACCAGAGGGCTTGATGTCGACTGGGTCTTCTCGGACTCGGCAAGCGGCATCCGCCGTGTTCCACCCGCCACCAGCGGGTGGAACACGTCGCATGCGTTGGACGCAAATTATGAACGCAAACGCATTCCGAGCGTATTTTAGGGCAAAAGGGGAAGAAACTGGAATGTTAGCGTATCGGGCTCGGATGCATCGCTTTTTCGCAGAGCTGGAGCCATCTGTTCATGTAACGGAGCAAAATCTGGCAGACCGAGTTCGGTACATCCTGCGCTCTAACATATTTGGTGACGCCGAACTCGAACGACTACGACGTGAGGCTGTTCCCTCATCGGATGAAAATGCTACAGCTGGTAATGCGGTGCCACTAATTGCAGAGCAACCTGCGCACGTGGATACCGCCGTGGATATTCCAGTTGTGGTTAATTCAGACGATGATGAAATAGTCTCCCACAAGCTAGAGCAAATGAGGAGCATATTGGAAGAAGCTCATTTTGGAAACGCTCAGTACGCCTCTCGAAAATCGACCGCGACTTCCCCGCATACCCTTAAGCAAGCGGAATCGGGCTGTCGTGAGGGCTCTCAACCCAATGCTGGTGACCTATTTGGAAGCCAGCCGGGACCTTTGCGAGACGGACTCAATTCTTTTTGGCGCCGCACTGATAGTTTGCCGTATTATTGGCGCCAAATTTCCCACGGCTGGACGCGCTACTAGACAAAGTAGCGCCATCCCAGCCTGGAGAAAAAGAATTGAGGACCGTATCACAAAGGCAAGAGCCCTCATCGGCAGACTGACAAGCTTCAGGTCGGGTAATAATAGACCGAGAATTGTGCGCACCGTCAGGATGGCGTTTGCTGGGACAAATATAGGTTTGTACCAGCCGAATATTACGCAAAAACTGTCGGAGTGCATAGACGACCTGAAGCAGAGAATCGCTGCTTGGGGGAAGCGGATTCGGCGATATACCGAGAGGTTGACACGGTTCAACCAGAATCGTCTCTTCCAGAGTGATCAGAAGAGGCTCTATAAATCATTGGAGCGACCAATGGTACGTGGAACGGACCAAGCACCGAATGAGGCCGACACTGTCGCATTCTGGCGCAACCTCTGGTCAGAGCCCGTAAACCACAGTAAGGGCCCTTGAATGGAAGTTGTGGCGAATCAATGTGCGAATGTTACACCCATGGACCCCATCATCATAACGCCGGACGATGTAGCTGAGGCGGTCCAAAGGGCCCCGAACTGGAAAAGTCCGGGCCTCGACGGGCTGCATCACTACTGGCTGAAGGGGTTCGTGGTATGTCACGCTGTGCTTGCCCGACAGTTTCAAGAGGCTCTCGACCAGAAGTCGCTCCCGAGCCTCTTCACTACTGGGATCACTCATTTGGTTCCTAAAGACCGGGATACCACAGACCCGAGCAAATACCGCCCCATCACGTGTCTACCCACGATATACAAGACACTAACATCCATTTTGAGCGCGAGAATCACTCGTCACCCGAACTCAAATCAGCTGATGTCGCGCGCTCAAAATGGATGTCGGGCGGTGGTCGTGGAACCAAGGAACCACTCCTCATTGACGCGGTCATTGGCAAGGTGGTTAAACGCAACCGTCGGAACCTCTCCGCCGCCTGGATAGACTACAAAAAGGCATTCGACTCGGTGCCTCATACATGGCTGAACAGGGTCCTCGAGCTGTACAAGGTTGATTGTGCAGTTAGAGACTTCCTCGGGCAGTGTATGGGGCAGTGGAGTACGATCCTATGTCATCTAGGCGAGCGGATGACGGCTGCGGAGAACCACATAAGGATAAGAAGGGTATCTTCCAGGGCGATTGTCTGAGTCCAATCTGGTTCTGCCTCTCTAAACCCTCTCAGTACCTTACTGGAGGGTTCTGGGAGGAGATTTCAGCTTCGGAAGGAGGTACAAAGTGACCCACCTTTTCTATATGGATGATCTCAAGTTATTCGCCTCCAGTCGCTCACATCTTGTGGAATTGCTAAACATCACTTGTGATTTTAGCAATTCTATTAGAATGGAGCTGGGGACGGATAAGTGTGCGGTCCTCCATGTCGAAAGGGGTAGGGTTGCTAACTCTGAGGGCATAGACTTATCTATGCCCATCAACATAAGGACCCTATCCCAGGCTGAAACATACCGATACCTGGGTATGTCACAGAACATAGGTATCGATGAGGCGGATATGAAACAGTCAGTTTGCGATGTGTTTTATGCACGCTTGACAAAATTGCTCAACAGTCTTTTATCGGGTGTGAATAAGACACACGCATATAACGGTTGGGTCATGCCTGTTCTCATATACGATATCTATATAAATAAAACGTTAAAAATCTGTGCATAAGAAACTAATTTCAAGAAAAATGTATTTATTTCAAACTGACAACTGTCATCTAAGAAATTTTACAAACAGATTTATAAAATATTTAATTTAACGTTACATTATGCATCGAACGAGACGACAAATACGAATAAATACCGCCAATACTACTTTCGCACATGTAACATCGCCTACGGAGGACGACACATCCATGGAATTTAATCCTAGAGGCACAAGAAGAACCCCCGTACCATCTTTGAGGGGACGAAGAGCGCCACCGGCTGGCTTGGGACCTGAAGGAATTACTATCCTACAAGAGGACCCCGCTACTGACGGTGTGGTGCGACGACGCATGCGCTGGACTAAAGAATTAAATATAAGTATGCGCGCGTACTATGGCTACCAAGGAGGAACCAATCTTACATCTTATCGCCCTAAAATGCTGTATGAATTCCAACAGCTACAGCCCAACCTAACAAATTTAACTGCCCAAAGACTTTCAGATCAAGTACGTGTCATTCTAAGTCGTAAGATTTTGGACGACAGATTACTTGAACAACTTTGCAGTGAGTACTCAACATCTACTATCAATTTAATTCCTTATTCCCAACGAACACTTCCAGGTGAGAATGATGACTTAAATGTTAATAACAGTAACCATAATATAAATATTACTAACTTAGACAACAAAAAGTAGAGCAAAATTGTTTTGATATAGATGTGAGTTCCCAGGACAGGAATATATGAGAAAGACTTTCGAATGTTTCCTTCTGAATATAAAAATATACCTATAGAAAATAGACCGAAACTACCTAAACTTCCTAACAACAAAAACTATATTAACAGTAGCATCAATGAATATTCTATGTAAAGATTATTTTGAAAAAGTAATTCAATTTTGGAAACTATGTCTCTTCTTTATTGTTGTGCCCATGGTGTATGCATGATAATGAAAATTCTGTCATTTCAGTACATAATTTTAAGAAAATAATACAGAACCTAAATGGAAACAGAATTCAAACACGAATTGACAATACTCGCAAAATTATAGAAAAACTAAGCCTACCAAACAGGTAACAGACGTAAAAAAAATAATTTTACTAAATCAAATCGCTAATGAAAATAATATTAGCCAATTAGATCCCCATTTTCCGGATAAAATTGCTGAGTACATTGATACGCTAAAACAAAAGTTAAAAGCATGGGCTAACCGTATTAGACGATATTCAGAAGATCTAAGCGATTCTTCCAGAATCGCACATCGAAAGTAACCAAAAGTGGATGTATCGGTCTTGGGAGAACACTACAACTAACAGTTGCACTCATGGCAGCCCAAGCTTAAATGAATGTCTAAGTTTTGAAAAGTATATGGTCTAGTGAAGTTTTCATGATGAAGGCGAATGGATTCGTGCAACCGAACGTACGTATTCTAATTTGGCTAGCATGGGTTCTATCTCAATTACTGCTGAAGACATATACTCAATTACTCGTAGATTACACAATTGGAAATCCCTGGACCAGATGGTATACAATTTTTGGCTGAAATGGATAACAAGTAGCCACGCGCGTTTGGCTGCACAGATTCAAGAAGCCATAGAGTGCTGTGAGCTCCTGAGACTTACAACTGGTATTACCCACTTACTATATAAAATGGAAACACCACGGAACCTAAAATTACCGACCTATAACATGCCTTTCAACTGTATACAACTTAATAACTGCAATTTTAAATAACAAGATCTATAAACATTTTGAAAATAATAACATTTTTCAACTGCACAGAACGGATGTCGGAAAGGGTCACGTGGTTAAAGAACTTCTTCTCATTGACACAGCTATTTGCCGACAAGTCTTTCGTAATCGCAAAAATATGTCTGCCGCTTGGGTGGATTACAAAAAATATGACTCTGTTCCACATTCATGGCTAAAGAGAGTTTTGAAATATATAAAATAGATGACAAAATTTGTAAATTTCTAAGAATTAATGGGTCAGTGGAACACTGTCCTAAACCTACCAGGTGAGTGGCAAAGTAATTCGATAGACTCTATAAATATTAAGGGTATATTCCAGGGCGATAGTTTGAGCCCAACTTGGTTTTGTTTAGCCCTAAATCCTTTAAGCACTGCTATTGAGAATCCGGATTAGGGTTTCGGTTTCGGAAAGAAAACTCACCCATCTCACATCTACTTTACATGGATGATCTCAAGCTTTTCACATCAAAGAGAGTGATTCACTATTATTGTTGAAATTAACACATAGTTTCAACAATGATATTAGAATGGAATTTGGAATAGATAAATGCTGTCATTAATGTAAATAGAGGCAAAATTAAAAATTCAATAATTTTGAAATTACAAATGATTTACATTTTACTTCTCTTTCTGAAACAGAAACCTATAAATACTTGGGCATGGCAGCGCTAGGAATTAATGACAAAAATATTAAAGAAAATTCAAAAGCAAAATTTATGTCAAGATTTAAAAAGTTATCAAAAGTCATTTATCCGGCAGAAACAAAATTAGAGCATATAACTCCTGGGTAATACCTAGCCTCCTTTATACTTTTGGTGTTACAAGATGGTCTCAATCGGAATTGGATGCCTTGGATAGACGAGTCCGTACATTAATGACTACGCACAGAATGCACCACCCACGATCATCTGTCATGAGGTAGTATCTTTTAAGAAAAGATGGTGAACGGGGTTTATTAAACATTAAAAACCTACACAACCGTGAAGTATACAACCTCAGAGACTATTTTATTTTAAAAAAAGACACACCACGCATTCATAGTGACGTAGTGATTAATGACAAATCATTAACCCCGCTTAATATGTCGGCAAAGGACTGGCAGAGGCCTCATACTATGACTATAGATGAACGCAAAAAGGTTTGGAATGACAAGCAACTGCATGGTCGATTTTTTAAAACATTGACTAATCCTTATGTAGACATGGTTGCATCAGTACATTGGTTACAGTTTGGTGACCTTTTTGCAGAAACTGAAGGTTTTATCTGTGCAATACAAGACGAAGTAATTAAAACGAACAACTATCGGAAGTACATTTTGAGGGACGGCACGGTTGACGTATGTCGCGCATGTCACCGCCATGGAGAGTCCCTCAGACATGTTATTTCCGGTTGTTCACAACTATCGAATGGTGAGTCTTTGCACAGACATAACAAGTAGCTAGAATAATACACCAGCAGCTTGCCATTAAATTTGGTTTTACTCAACAGGACGTTCCATATTATAAGTATGAACCAAAGCCAGTCCTTGAAAATAGAAGTGTCACATTGTACTGGAATCGGTCAATTATCACAGACAGGTTTATAGTGGCAAATAAACCTGACATTGTGGTGGTAGACCGAACTACACGCAAGGCAATAATATTGCGTGTAAACGTTGATTCTACTATTATTGTACCAATAGTTGTATCAGTCAATGGGCTTATCGGTAAAAATATGGACGATTATCTGTCCAAGTTAGGTTTAGGCAAGTGGCTGAAGGGATTAATTCAAAAATCGGCCTTATTAAATACAGCTCGAATAGTAAGAAGGTTCCTATCTTTGGATGCCTAACTTCACCGATGGCTTAGGATTCCTCGCCGCGGTGGATAATAGCCGAAATAATAATATTATTTATATAGATTGTATTTATATTTATAATATTATAATTTTGTGACAATATATGTGATAATGTAATAATAATAATAAAAAGGCAAAATACCAACCGCTTGCTGAAGAAGTGAGACAAATGTGACTTAAGGATGAAGTAGTAGTCCTTCCCCTCATCATCTCAACTACAGGACTAATACCGCATCAGCTTAACGATAATCTTGCTAAGCTAGACCTACCAATGTCCGTTAGGAACAATATTCAAAAAGCTGTTATCCTAAGGACAACTGCCATTGTGAGGAAACATCTTACCCTATAAAACACAACCTCTTTGCATCTTGCTAAAAGCCGATCTAAGAGTTGTAAACCCAAGTGGAGTAAAATAAACAAAAAAAAAACATAATAATAATTTATTTTCTCACCACAATACAGAATTATTGTACATAATATTATAGTATAGCCTCAATATTAAAATATTAAAATGTATTACCTATAACTTCAAGCTTAGGAACTAAGTAGTATTTATGTATTCGGGTTAGTAAACATGTATCATACATTTGAAATCAATTAGCATCGTAACACTAAAAAAATAATCAACGACGTTAATGCATTAAAGTTCAAGAGTATCGTGTCCATCTGACAGTGGCAGTGGCCCTTAAGGCGCATGGTTGAGCAAAATGTCGCGCTAGTCGTTATTTCTGCGGTTTTTAGGAGCTATCTACTTTTTATTAAAAAGATATACCAACTAATAAAAAACACATTAAATTTCGACATAATGTTGATTCCATAATAGTCATATCCAATTTTTTTAAAGGAGTAAATATTTGAATAATCTCCTTACAACGAAACCACATAAATGTGAAATAATTATTGATAACATGCATCTCCTCGTAAAGTAAGCATTATTTTATTTTGCGATTGACACTAATGGATAGGCAATTTATTAATGAACATTTCGATCGATTAAATTTTTTCAAAAGACCAAAATTTGATTTTATTAAGAAATTATTTTAAAATCTGGGCGTATTCACTGCCCACGGGGTAGCGGGAGTCAGTGAGCGGCAAGCTCTTGAAGGTGAAACCTGTGTCGTTAGTCACCGCGTCGGCCAG
Organism: Parnassius orleans; assembly: GCA_029286625.1. NCBI lineage: Eukaryota > Metazoa > Arthropoda > Insecta > Lepidoptera > Papilionidae > Parnassius > Parnassius orleans. The sequence continues at coordinate 181,222 of JAGSMP010000260.1, read as the reverse complement.
CGCACATGCTCGCTTACGTCATCTTATCAGTAGATAATATTATTACTTATTAGGTTAGTTATAGGTTATAGTTATTATTAGTTAGTATTATTTGTTTGTTTTGGGTATAGTTTTTTGTATTAGTTATATATTTGTTGTGTTTTTTACTGCGCGTAGAAGCTTTTTGTTTGTATTTTTTTTGAAGTAAATGCAAATAAAAAAATGAAGCACCATTAGCATGTGAGGTTCGAATCCATAATTAACATTTTGACAAATATTATAATTTACAATATAAAAAGCTAATTCAATATTAGCAGTATAGTATATAGTTAAAATAATCCTAATACCTAACCACAATATCTTAGTAGGTATAGTAATTAGGTAAAAAGTATCTAAGTAGGTATTAATATACCCACCCAGTATAACTTATCACAGTAGGTACCTATGTAGGTATTATCATTAGATAAAAGGTACTTATCTAAATAGTTACCTACTTTTAGTAAGTAGGTACTAATTATTAATTATTAAACCCAGGCATCATTTAATTATAACCCAAAAACCTCTATAACTAAGCTGACCATTTATTTTTTATCTCAAAACAGGACATGGGTTAATTCCAGTTAAGCAGGTTAACAATATAAATAAACACAACTTTTTAATGTTATTTATTTCGAAAAACTGTAACTTTATACAATTAGTATTCACATTAATTATAATTATTTTTATTATAACAAATTGTGAAAAATAAAAATCGATCACTAGTTCACCAGCTTCATTAAAGCAAAGTTCCTCAGACAGTAATTATTAAATTCAACATATTTTTTTAATTATATTTATATTTGTCAGTAAAGTTGGTGATGATTTTAAATAAGAATAAAATTCTGGGGATGTTTTTTTTTTGTTGTTACCTTTGTTATCAACATCGTCTTTAGAACTGGAACCGTAAGTAATTTTTTTCAGATGTCCACAATTTATTCAAAATAGAAAAATAATCTTTCTACTGGAGCATTTGTACCAGGTAGACATAAAATATATTCGATTAAAATGAAAAAAAAAATTATGTTGAAGATTGTTGGTGCGAAAGAGATTGAATACTTCCATCCAACGAGTTTTTGTGGAAACTTTTAAATTATCCCATTCGGTTATTTTTGGTCGGTCCCGCTCTCGCACTGACGTGAAGTCTGACAAACTTAATAATTTTAAATTTTCGCGCGGTTTCGGAAAACGGGACAATTTTGTGTCCCGGAGCTTTGTTTGGAGACAACGGGACAGGTGACCGAGAAAAGGGACAGTCCCGTTCAAAACGGGCCGTATGGTCACTTTACCTATAACCCTTATACTTCTTGTTGGTTTTTGTTTTTATATTACCTTTATTATAACCCTTATGTATAAATAAATATAATTACGTATGTAGAAATAAAATGGAATAAAAATAAAAACAAACATGTTTTTTTTCATCCTCATCAATCATTGGGGTGAAGATAATGTCAGCATAAGTAAAAAGCAGGCTAAGTTACAAGGTGCTCAGTTCAAAAATGTTACTTTTCAATACGTGACACGTAAAAATTAACAATAATAAAAAAACACATCTGCGAAACATCTACTAAATATAATATACCTACCTACCTACCTATTTACCCATAGTGAGTAGCTATCTTTTAAACTCGCTATTTTCAATGCCTCATTTTCTCATGTTAGAAGGTAATATACCTTCCCGGGCGTTCGAAATGAATGATGTAATTTTTATTAATTAGATAATATGTGAGAATACATAATTCTAATATAATACAACTAATATACCGAATTTAAAAATGAAAATACATTTATCATTGTCTGTCGTGTCTATTTCCATAAATAGTTTATTGATGTTGAAAAAATAATACTACGTTTGTAAAGTAGGTGGCGTCTTCCAGATTTTTACACGATATATTGTAGCGAGAGTCGGCGGACCGAACGCTCAAGGTCGTTCGCTAGGAGTAGCGCCTTAATTAATTACCTCCTGAATATCCTAATCTCCTTGATCTCAAGGAACGGTAAAGCTCAATTTAATGTGAAACATCGTTAATATTTAAATAGATCGTTACCAGTAGTGGGATATACGAGTACATAATATACTGCAATACTACTTTTGACGTGAATACGTCATTAAATTTGCTTCCTTAGTGGGAGGCAATTCTGAAAAGTGATGATAACAAAATCAGGGGATACAGTTTCGTGTTGCAGCTACATATCATGTACATCCAAAATTTAATTACACCACTCGATAGCTAAAGGATCAAAGGATTTGTTACGTTGAGTGAGGACTTTACGCCTTGCGCGTGGCGGAAGGGGGAGCGCCGCCAATTTGAGGTCGTTTCGTTACGTACACGCTACACGTATTCACACGGCCGTGTCCCCACACAGCCGCACCCCGCTTTTTTCAAATTTAGTGAAAAAACTAAAATATTTTTCGGGAGCGAAAAGTTTACCAACACACACACACAGGCCCATCTTTTTTTATAAAACTGAAGTGACAAGCGAACTTACATTCCACCTGATGATAACTTGAAAGGCTGTTAAGCTTTTCAGAAGCTATTTTGTGGATTTTTTTTTTAGGTACGTCTTATTAAAAGTCTAATTTTAACCATTTTAAGTATAATTAGATATATCACAAGCTCGAATGTCGTCTAAATAGTTACATTAAAAACTTCATCCCACTTAGGAGGGAATTATTTCATCTCATTTATATGAGACCACTCGTGAAGTATAATCTATTTAATAAAAAAAAGAATCATTGAAATCACTTCACGACTGACGAAAATATTGCAAAACCAAAAAAACATACTTATAAAAATACTTTTTCCATATTCCACTTAAAAGGCTTAAAAATAACTTTTATTAGAAAATAGCTTAAATTACTCTATACACAATATTATCTTAGCACCGATTTCAGAATGTGAAATTATTTTTATTTTTCTGTTTTTTGAAGTCGGCTTTTACTTTTTATAAAAGTTATTTTTTTATTAAATAGAACTAATTCAAATTAATTCTCATGTACGTGTACTGCGGGATGCTAAAAAACTATTACAATTGTACAGTCAGCGTCAGATATAAGCGAGCAATCAAGGTGGTCAAATATTTTGAATCTTCCAAAGTGAAAATAAACATTCAACCATCCATAGTGGTCAAATTATTGAGAACATTAATCTTGCTCAAATATATTGGAACACGTACAACGTCAAATATATTCGATCATTTAAACCGTTCAAAATTATTAAAATTTGGAACACTTTAGGAAAATAAATTTTATCTTGATGATACATACAAGGTTGAATTTTGAATAATTTTAAATTCAATCCATGCATTTAACACAACAATTTCATTGGTGCCGGCGGGATCGAACCCAGGTTGCTCGCGTACTGTGAAACTTACAGCGAGCGCTAACCATCTTTGCTACCACGGCTCGGCTGATTTACCACGTGCTCGGCGGTGAAGGAAAACATCGTGAGGAAACCTGCATGTCTGAAAAATCAAAAAAATATTTCGAAGACATGAAGTTCGCCAACACGCATTGGGGCAGACATTTCCTTGCCCTAAAACCCTCTCAGAAATGAGAGGAGGCCTGTGCCCAGCAGTGGGACGTATATAGGCTGTAACTTTACTTTTTACTTTACTATTTAACACAACAGCATGAACAAAAAGGAAATTTTCTTTAATTAAAATAATAACATTGATAAATAAAATGAAACTAGATAAAAAATGATATCTTTATTTTTCTTTCAATAAAATTGTTTTCATATAAAATTTTGACTTTGATGCTGATGAAATCGAAGTAAGAGCGGAGTTACATCTTTTATAAGGACAAAAAGACGATATGCCTTTGCATTGCTTTGTCATTTATAAAAAAACAGTATCGTAAAATTTGAAACTTAAGGTTAAAAAATGACCTCTCTATGAACTCTTAAATATTAAATCTGAGATTTAAATAGTAATCTACGCTATATTTTTTTTTTCATAAGAGTTTATGATCAACAAAATTTATCATCTTTAAGATAAAATAATATCCTTCCGACTTAATTTGACCGAGCTTCAAGACAGACTTCCAAATATTTTCGAAAAATATCAAATGAGCAAAAGATATTAGTATCAATTTTTACCTATCTACACCCTATATAAAAAGTACACTATACTATATACCTAACGGGTATCGGGCATAAGTATGGAAAGGTTAACCGATAGGATTGTGGGAACATAAGTATTTGGATATAGTGTGTGCCACAAGCCACAAGGCCAAGTGCTTAAAATACCTAACTACCAAGTTGCGGATCTTCAGTTGGAATCCAAATAGAAACTGTGACAACAAAAGTTTGTTGGGCTTTTTTTATAGAATGAAGGTGACAAACAAACACACAGTCCGCCTGATGGTAAGTGGATGCTGTGGCCCATAGACATCTACGTTTATCCATATTTTTTTTTAAACTTAACAACGCTAGGATTTTCTCCTGCATAGTGGGGGCAGTTTACAAACATAAATTGCATAAGGAAAAACATCCAGACCCGGAACAATTATTTGTAAGGCATACCAATAATTGTCCCGTACGGGATTCGGACACTGCGCCACGGAGCCGTCAAATTAAGAACCACAATGCAGATGCGTTATCATCCCTGAGGACTGAGATCGAATGCTTCGCTTCCAGTAAAAGGGTCTCGGTTCTACACTCACCATACGAAACACAGCAGTATGAAGGTGTCATTTTACGCTGGAATTTCTGAAAACGTGGTCTTACCCTGGTCGAACCGATCTATTCCTGCTACAATCATAACTACAATCTATCACAGAAAAAAATATATTAAAAAGATTAAAAATGAGGTGTGTCGCATGTCTCGAACGCTGCCCTACAAAGATCTGTCGAATGCCCTCTCGTTCGAAGTTGAAAGAAGAATGAAGAAACATATTCGTCAATAACTTCAAGCGTAGCGTAGTTAATAGCAATTATTTTTTATAGAATGGGGTGACAAAGGAGCACACAGTCCACCTGATGTCAAGTGGATGCAGTGGCCCATAGACATCTACATTTATCTTCGAAATGCAAATACGTTGTCAACCTTGAGGACTACGATGGAATGCCTCGTTTCCAGTAAAAAGGGTCTCCGGTTCTCTACTCACCATACGAAACACAGCAGCATTAAGCTGCTATTTTACGCTGGTATTCTGTGAGAGCGTGGTCCTTCCCCGGTCGAGCCGACCCATTCGTGCTAAAACCATAATATAGCTGCAGCATGGCTCTACCACGTAAAAATATTACTAACTAACGGCATAGATGTTACATGGACTTTTATTGGAATTATTACTGCCTATCAAAAGTTCACTGCTGAGCATAGGCCTCCCTACGAGTAAAAAATCACATAATTTGATAAAATCCAACGAATTCTTTTTCGCATTGAAAGCTGACAATTAAAACAATTTAACGGTATTTTATTTTATTTGAGATATATTTAAAGTAAATTATAACACAATATATTAATAAATTAAAACTAGAAACGAGTATATCCTCCTTCAGCATCAATTACGTCACCAAGCCGTTGACGCATTGATCGCACCGTATTGTAACAAAAATTACTTCCTCTCATGGATTCCCATGTTTTAAGAACATGTCATTTTAAATTTTCGATAGACCTTATTTCAGTATTATCCCAAAGTTGTATAATTTTTCCCCACAAGTTTTCTATTGGATTTAAGTTCCTATTTTTGCTTAAATAATTTTGTACTATCCTGCAGTTGTGGACAAAGCTATTATCTTGAATCAATTTTTTTCATTCTCATTCGGATAAAATACTCTGGCTGTTGGCAGTAGCACATCCTCAATGATTTCCTTATATTGTTGCCCATTTAATCTTCCACCAACCTCGATCAGTTCTCCCGGACCATTTTGGCACATCCACTCCCAAAAAGCCAATGTGATTCGGCCACTTCTGTTATTAGTTATTATATTTCTCTCATCGTATCTGGTGTTATTAATTCTCCATAAAGATAAACGACCACAAGCAGATGAGCAAAATACTTTTTCATCTATAAAAATGACATTTTCGAAGTTGTAATTTATATAGTTTTGTGCAAATTGTAAGCGTTGTGCTTTGTGCCTTGATGTAAGTTTAAGCTTTTTTGCAGGTATTCTGTGATGAACACCTTGCTCATGAAATCGTCGCCTTATTGTACTCTGCGATAAACCGAATTCAATTGATAAATTGCGTGAATTAACAAAGCGATTGTTTATAGCTCGTTGTGCTATTCTTCTGTCTTCTTCGACGCTGGTTCGACGTGGGCGTCCTGTCGTTACGTGATTTTGGAGATGCATTCGCTCAATCCAACGATATACAGTATTTCTCTAAAACAAAATTATCATTAGAATTAAACCTATGTAACAGAAATCTAAAAAGCATGGTGAACAAAAGTCAACTTACGGATATGCATTAGATATATCTGTTACAGACGCCTTCTTCTTTCAGGTGAACTATTCTATATTTCATTTCATGGTTAATACGAAATTAATTCATATTGTTTTAATAATGAGCAATAAATTAAGAGAATTAGGAAAATGCGAATATTATAACTACGATTAACCAAAGAACATTCAAATGTAATGACTTTGACTTACTTCAAATATTGAATAAAACTATTTTTACGGATTTTATCGCGTTTAATTTTACTATTTTGATTCCCGTTGTTTCGGGTGCTTTACAGGACTGAGGTCTCTTGGTAGTGAGTAATTGTGTTCTGTGACTGAGGTGTTTGACGTCCCAATGTCATAGTTAGCCCGGCTACCTTCAGTTTTTTGAATATAAGAAATCATTACTTCAAATATGACAGGATGCATTTGAGAAAAATTTAAATATTGTCATTACTAGTGATAAAATGAGTTTGGTTTTAAATATTAAATTTATATAAATATTTATAACTAGCTAAATGTCCCGGTTTCGTCTGGATAGGATCTATTAATGTGGTGTATGTTGTACTTATGAATTTTTCTTCAAGTTTGTCGGATAAAATATAGCCTAGGTCTCTCTTGGTATTACTCTATATCAGTTCGTAAAGTTTTATCACAATCAGTTAAGCCATACCAAAGATTAGCCCTGACAGACAGATAGTCAGACAGACAGGTAAACAGACAGACAAGCGGACAGACAGACAACATTTTTTTAAATGGTTGTTTTTGTTTTAATCGTATGTAAATAATTCCCTGGGCTTAATAGAAGCCATTTATTTTAATATTGCCGACAGACATAAATTCCTCTTCGACTTCATGAAGATTGCATAATATTTAAGATTTCGAATTCAAAATCTTATATAGGTAATTCGTAATCTGTGTACCAATATAATATATTATGTTGTATTTACAAAAGTAAAGATATTTTTTGATGATATTATGTTTTTTTGGTTTAAAAAAACATTATCCCAGTAGACTGTCTCCTGTATCGTGACGGCGATTTTCATACGTGAATTCGCACATGGATAAACATCCAGACTCGGAACAATTATTTGTATGCCATAAAAACCCTTTTTTCGTTCGAGATTCGAACCTACGGTCCTGAAGCGCGACAACCTAACGCTTTGCTACTGCGCTACGGGGTCGTCAGACAACGGCGTGACTTAGTAATCACTGTACTTGACAACTAAGTCGAGGGTCTAAAATTCAACTACCAACTGAGGCTAATAAAATAAATAAATAAACTTTTAAATCTAACCAAAAAAAACAGTAAAAGTAAAAACAAAATTAAAATAAGAGTGTAGTTATAAAATTTATTTATTTTTACTTGTTAATCAATTAATAACTTAATATAATCATTCGAATCTGATAATCTGTATCTGTAGTGATCACTCAAGTCCTGGTTATATTTGTGGCAGTAATTACGAGACAAGCGCCATCTCCCAATCTGTCGTTCGAACTTTATAACGCTGATCGATTTTTACATAAGTGCCATTAGTCAATACAGTGGGTATCGATAGTTGTTTAAAAAAAACCCAAATCAATTATCGTCACATAATGTTTAGAATTTTTACAATAACAGAATAATATATGATTTTTATTTTATACTAGTACACGCGAATAAAACCACGGGAAAGCTACCAATCACAACACTGAGATCCAATAATTTCATTTACATTAACATCATAAATAGTTTTATAAAAATATAAACTGAACAAAACATGTCAATGACGTCATGCTAAAATAAGAGTAAGCGAAATAATAACACTGAGTTGCATTAAAAGGAACAAGTTATTCATGATTTTATCTAACACTTTAGATAGTGCTGGTAGCACAGAAATCTGTCTATACTTTGTTACACTGTCTCGTGCCTCACTCTTGTGGACAGGTGTAATAATAGCTTTTTAAAAACCTTGAGAAAAACGCCTTGCTCAAAACACAGTTAAACGATGATGGTAAAGACCGGGACTATGATGTGTTTTATCAGCTTAAGGAACTTATTTGATATAGAGACACAGCCAGTAGCACTATCATTTTTAAGATTCATGATCAAGACCTCAATTTCGCTTTCATCTTTTTTTATAGGAGAGGGGGCAAACGAGCATGCGGCTCATCTGATGGTAAGTGACTACCACCGCCCATGAACAACTGCAACACCAGGGGAATTGCAGATTCTAAAAAGGAGTAGGCTATTTTCTTGAAGGTCCCTCTGTCGTATCGGTCCGGAAAAATCGCTGGTGGTAATCGATTCCACATTAATTTGACAGCATAATCTGGTGGGAGTAGAGCCATCGAGTCTCTGTTACGGGATATTTTATAATCATTTGTGCTGTCTCGGAAGTGCTTAAAGATTGTGAAATAATATTGTCCGCTAGTAGTTTTCCGACGTTTATAATTAAATATAATTTAATATGAAGTATATTGTATATTTTTTTATAATAAAACTTAGCGCAAAATAAAATGCTCCCTATGGTTTTAAGCTAAAGTTATTTTTCCTGTTGTGTCCCGCATTATTGAGTACTTTAACTGCTTCGCTACCATTGACGTTTTGTTTGTTACTGTATTAAGGTCGATTTGACTGAAACCATATATTTGACGTTGTATATATTCCGATATATTTGAGCAAGATTGGTGATCACAAGAATTTGCCTACTTTGGATGGTTAAATATTATTGATCACTTTGGATGTTTCAAAATATTTGATCACCTTGACTGCTTTCTTTTGACGCTGACTAACTGAAAGTTAAGGATTAAACAGCGAGTAAAGGTCTTACAGTAAGAAACTGAAATTAATTTCTTCATGAAAAATTGTCATAATTGTAATGAAAAAAGCTCAGTACCGGTACAACATTTGTTCGATCCCCACTGACACAGACTGTAAATTTTAATTTTCAGTGCGTATTTACATGCTCGGCGGTGAATACAAACATCGTGAGGAAACTGCATGTGGTAGTGCTTCTTTTCTTCTCCGCCTAGAAGTCAGTCTGGGTATGAAATTGTAAATTTCAATCTTAAGTACTGATTTAATACTAATATTTACAAACAAGTCGTGAAAATCTCGTGCGACGCCAGACCAGAGAGTGGGCGGGTAGGCAAAAATACTATTTATATATTTTCTAATCATATACTAATTATTAAAATAGATTATTTACAGCCTATCCAAAGTCCATTGTTGAACATGACGTTCCCCATAGATTTTTTTATAAGATAAGGGTGACAAGCGAGCACACAGTCCACCTGATGGTAAGCGGTGGCTGTGGCCCATAGACTCTACATCTATCCTCGTTTGGGAATCAAAATGCAGATGCGTTGTCAGCCGTGAGGACTAATATGGAATGCCTCTTTTCTAGTAAAAAAGGTCTCCGGTTCTCCACACTCACCATATGAAACACAGCAGTACTAAGCTGCTATTTTACGCTGGTATTCTGTGAGAGCTTGGTCCTTCCCAGGTAGAGCCGACCCATTCGTGCTACAACTATACAATTAATATAGCTGCAGCATGGCTCTACCACGTATGAAACGTAGATTGCCTCGTTTTTGCCATAGTTGCCACGCTTGGCAGGCGGATTTGTATCCGCAGTATTTTTAGGAAGATCCTGCTCATCTCTTGTTTCAGTTTCCCTCTGTCGCCTCTTACGACAACCACGGATTGATGTAGGGTTGTGGATTACACGGCCTGACCAGATTAATTTGACGCAAATTGCGATAGCATTTTTATTCTCAGTAAATTTTAATCAAAATTTTAATTGCAATCACAGCTTCTAACATAAGCTCTCACGAGGCAGATAAATTTAAATCAAACTTTATCTACAAATTATCTTGCCTTTGTGAAGATTTATTTAGTTCGACTTTGATAAAACTTTCAAATCTCCTCTTCATCTTTATTAAGTGAAGTTATTTTATGTTATAAAATGCGTTACAAAAATCTCGAACATTCGACAATACTCCCTGTTACCAGTTTGAGAATTTTATATCTGACTTAAACGAGATTTTATTATTGCCATCTATTTAGGGCAATGGTTTTTAAACAATGGTCCATGGACCACTAGTGGTCCGTCCTTGAAGGCATCCAAAGTGGTACGCAGGTATCATGACAATTTTCTTTCATATAAAAAACCTGTACAAAATTTTTGATAAGATAGTCGGTGTGCCGATACTGCCAATACAGTTTACAATTTAGATTGTTGCTACATTTTTATAGAAGATGAGACAAACGAGCATGGGCCTCACCTGGTGGTAAGTGACTACCGCCGCATATCAATATCTATAACACCAGGGAAATTGGAGGTGCGTTACCGACTTTTTAAAAAGGAATAGGCTCTTTTCTTAAATTTTCTTAGTCGTATCGATTCGTAAAAATCACTGCTAGTAGGCTGATTCCTAAAAAAGAAGTCGTGCAAGGAATGCCAAGCTTTTTAGAGGCCAAAAAATTTACAAAACCTTTCCTTCCAAGTGAACACGGATTTGAAAATCATTCGATATGGATACCAAGCATTCCATGCTAAGTGAGGCTATAAGGGGGAGTGCTCTGAAATTAACGAGACAAAGGAATTCTTTTTTGTAAACGCGCAAAGCTGAGTAGCTTTAAGAGTAAAACTAGACTAGATTTAGTCGCCCATAATCAAAGGCAAAGGCTCCCATTCTACTTTATACAAAGTTGTTTCGCCACTCGACAACGTGTTTTCGAGAAGTATTGGCACGACTATTGTGAGAAACATCTGCAGTTCTGTCATCTAGATAACTATGAATGTTACTGTTTTGCAACTTAACACTTTCACTCTCCGATTTTCAGACAGAATAGTAAGACGAGAGACGATTTTCAGACAAAATAGCAAGGAACTATATGTAGTACACGGGACAGCGAATGGATTAAAACTAATATGCAGAAGAAATTGAATTTGTGAAAGCACACAGAAGCTTTCGTAGGCTTGGAAACCACTAAAAAACGAGTTTGTCTAACTAGTGCTACTATTAGTTCTAAGATAGAACAAAATGGACAGTTTTTTCCAATTATTTCTACTGCTCAGTAGGTATGACATAATAGATTTCAATATTTTAAATAATTGATATACGAAGTTCTCCAATTTTTTTATAATATTGCATTATTTTAAAAATCAAATATATTATGCAATATGTGCATATATGTCGCAGGTTTATGGTAAAATCAGAACATTAAGTAATAATTTCGTCTCCTTAAGGTTCTTGATCAAAAGCCTAGGTTTTTGATAAAGAACCGAAAGAAGACAAAATTGTTACTTAATCTTATCATTAACCTGAAAAACCCTGCATTTTGATCAAAAACCTGAACTTGTTTAGATTTATGATAAAATTTAAGCTTAGGTTAGGTTATCTAATAGTTTTATTTATGTTAAAAAATAGCAATCGACATTGATTTTATCATAAAACTAAGTTTTCGATCAAAAAAACCTGGTTTTCTCATTTTTATGATGACATAAAGAAGTAATATTGTCTTTTTCCGGTTCTTGATCAAAAACCAGGTTTTTTCATAAACCTGCAACATATACCACTATAAAGTCTAAACTAATATTATCATAATATAGAGGATAGATATATATGTCTATGAACCACAGCATTTATTTATCTTTAGGTGGACTGTGTGCTCGTTTATCACCCTTGTTATATAAGAAAGTACTTAAAACAGTGGTGACGATTCACTGAATGGCTATATATATACTTAACCTTCTACTCTCTTGACACTAGTGGCGGTGATCAAACTGAGATGCAGTTCAGCAGCTAGCTTTGGGAAGGTCCAGGAATACTTTATGTTTTTAATATGCGACTTAATTACAAATTTATGTTGAAATTAGAATATGTTGAAATCTGAGTTCCATCTTATTGCTTACACCATTGACATACGTGTATCTATCGGCTGCAATTAAAGCTTGATTAGCATTCACCAGTTCTCATGTTTTTCATATAGATATTTGCCACTCGCAATGTAAAACTGTATGGACATCAATTATTGAAAATATTACAATCCATTTCATGGAATACTGAGCAGTAGGACTAATTACACAGTTTTGTTCCGTACATACTTGCCACTTAAATTTAAGTACATACATTAAGTATGTATGAATTATTATTATTGTAATTTAAATAGAAAAATAATTTAGCTAATCTTAAATATTACCATAATTTAATTTCGTAACATATATACGATTGTATTTCCAATTTTCAGTAACAATCACTCATAAAACTATGTGTCACTTCTTCATGGTCAATGTTCGTATATGAATATAACGCTTATGACTCATATTAACTTATTTAATGGTTAATACTCAAAAGATTATGTTGCGATAAATCATAACGTGTCGTATTATTTTTCAAATGAACACATACCCATAATATTTTTTTAGATCTTAGGTAAATTAGATATCAAGATGTAGAAGAGACTATATTTAGGCAATCTAGACTTTTGACAGAACTAAAAAAACACAAGGACTTGGAGCCCTTAAGATTAAAGTCAACAAAGCATCAAATAGCAAAGTAATATGAGAGGGTTTATACATTATTCATAAAAGTTATAAATAACAGAACTTTCTTAAGTAAGAAATTATTGTAAGGCAAATTATGTAGAGGCAAGCATTCTGATTGTAAGCATAAATGGAAAGTCATTTCCAAATTAGGTGAACCGATTCTAATAATTCTTTTTTTTTTTTTAGAAAAAAAAAGTAGAAATCGATAGCACAATTCCTCCGTAATCTGTATGACTGTCAAATAAAGCAAATAACGATAGTAAAGTTAATTAGGCAGCGTTTGAAACGTGTTGTTTGGTAACATTTCCATTTGATAGAATGGCGATGTAATTGCATATAAAATTTGAGGTTTGAGATAATTTATTTCTCATAAGAATTACATTTACTTAAAAAGAAAAAGAAAGAATAATTTAATAAGTATTAAAGGGGTAGTTGTTAATATTATGATAATGATTTGTTTCAGTGTTGCGCGCTAAACTACGTAATGTAAAAAGTTATAAATAATCATAGAGTAAATGCAACTGGAAGTGACACACATCAATGCGTCGTGTTCGCAGTGTTAATGACATAATATTTAATTTTTTTTTTAAAGTTGTCATTTATTTTGCTTCTTTTATTTCTTTTGGAAGTTTGTTATACAATCTAGCACCTTCATACAAAAGACTCTTTTTACCATAGTTCGTCCGGGGCGTATATAACTAATAACTATGTCGTTTGTTCGTCTTAGCTTAATTTTTTGTATTTGTTTTTTCTTGGTAAAGGTTATTTGTGTATGCATATCTTTATTTAATATTTACCTTAAAAGAATGCATACACATATGTTTGTTAAATAAACATAATTTTAGTTTCCTTGTATACTTTATGTATCGGTGTGAAAAAATCATAATTAAACAAAATTTTTAATAGTTTATTTTGGGCCTTTTGTAGGACGACCAGATTTGTTTTTGCAGCCGCACCCCATATTTCTATTAAATATTCAATGTGTGGTTTAATAAGTGAATTATAAATCGTGTATCTTACTTGTCGCGGTAAACATCGAATTATGCCTCGTAAAGCTCCGGTGAGGGAAATTAGTTTACTTCTTATTTTATTAATATGTGACTTCCATGTTATGTTATTATCTAAAATTAAAGCGAGATATTTTTCATGATCTTATAGTTTAATTTCTTCATTGTTTATATTCAATGATGAATCTCTTGGTATTTTCTTATTTTTTCTTTAAATATTATAAAGTTTGTTTTATAAATATTTGTGGTTAAAAGATTATTTTAAAAGCACTTATTTAGTAGATCTAAGTTCATTTGTCCGTTACATATAATGCCATGAATTCAGTTACCATAGTAAAATAAAGTAGAATCATCTGCGTATAAGGTTATTTCACCTTTTAGTACAAGCTGATGAATGCCATTTATATATATATAAGAAACAGAAGTGGCCGAGAACTGAGCCTGCGGTACGCCATAAGTTATGATTGTACTTGCATACTTTGCATTAGATCAATCTTAACCACTTGACGACGATTTGAAAGGTAAAATTTAATTATGTCATTATTCTCATCATTATTATTTGTGGCTCGACTGAATCTAATTCTATAACTAATATACAAGCAATATAATACATTTTTTTTGTAATCGCGTTCTCTAAAACGGCCAAATAAAAAACGGATTTCGACAAAATTTTGAGTATACAAGTTTGCGGGGACGAAATATCGATCTAATTAGGTATTGTTTCTGGGAATATTCGTTTTTTCTTCGTGATTTTAGACACAAAGCAGCAATCTTGACTTTCCTGCGCAATATGATTGGTAAAGTTACTACGGTAATTATCTTCCTATTATTATTATTCTGATGGCTACAGCGAAGATCCACCACCGTAGAGAGCGAGGTTGAAGCCTGCAAAGTGGGCAGATTTTATAGTTTTTTTGTATGTTTATTTTTATGAAACAGAAACAGAAACTTTTTATTCAATATAGATTATAAATAATACTTATTGAAAGTCACTCTTTGTCTAATACCACTGGTTCGAAAAAACCTCTGTCCTGGGAAGAACCAGCAAGAAACCCAGCAGGACTTTTTTTAAATAACAGCTTACAATCATGTATATTACACATTAACCACACAAAACAAATTAGAAACAGCCTGGCAGCGAACACCTCGTTAATTAGTTAATTTATACCTACTTAAAAAAATTGTTGGAAGCCTGCAAAATGCTACTAAGTAATAAGTACCATCTCTTTACAGGGTTACTTTGCAATATACGAGCGAATGATGAAGAAAAATTTTTTTTTTAAAATCTCAAACATTCAGTCTTTTTATCCTTTGAATTCAGAATGCGTGGTAATGCATTATTTTAACTGATTTTCATTCATAAATATCTAACGCCTACTATTTTACTACGCACGCACACATTCGTTTAAGTCGATCGGTCGGCAAAAACATTGTGAATTAAATCGCACACAGAGGAGCGCGCGTACACGTAGTTTTTGCCCATAAATCACATTCAAGTTGGAATAATTTCAAAGAAAAAGTAGAAGCCTTAAATACTCGTATTTTCTAAAATTGCAATAACGATATATCATAATTTACATATTTGAACTTAAGTATAAAATTTGGCTGCGCTGATAAATAACCCTGTATATAAAAATCAATTGCTGTCCGTTAGTCTCGCTAAAACTCGAAGCTGACTCGATCGATTATGATGAAAGTTTTTGTGTGTATTTGAGTTGGTACCTGGATGGTTTAGATTTACATTTGGACTTGGTAGGTAAAGCTGTTGTGGAGGAAATATTAAGACCTTATTGTACACTTTTTTTTTAAAACCTTACCTCCACACTAGGATTTACTCTTGTATCATAGGGGCAGTATACATACATAAATTTCACAAGGACAAACATCCAGAGCTGGAATAATTATTATTTGTAGGCCATACAAATACTTGTTCCGTGCGGGATTCAAACCCAGGCCCTCAGCGCTGTAATTCATTGTTAAGCCAATGCGTCACGGAGTCGTAAAATTTTTAAATACATTTGTGCTTTACTATATCCCCATGGCCCCGCAGTTAAAACAAATTAAAACACAAAAATAAATTATTGAAGACTCATAAAATATTTGTACTACTATGCTTACTTTTTAACCGTATGGTAAGGCTTTGATCTAAAAAAAATTAAAGTGTATTTACACACAGAAAATCATTGTTTAATTGATATACCAATCAAACCTAATCAATACGTTATTCAAAATTTTAAATAAAAAAATGATAGAATAAAAAAGATGTGTATTTATATATTATAGGTTTAACGACGTTTTTAACGATTTGCGTTTTTAGAATTTTCTTTAGATAGGTGTATTGCCTAGGTACTTATAATTTTAAGTCATTGTTAATTTTCATTGTACGGGACAATCTGACTCAGACCACCACTACGAATAGTACTACTGACTGACATACTGTTTTGGTGGTGGCGGCATATGGAAATTCATCACTTCATTTCGATATTCCGTATATGTTGTAAGTGAAGACTATGGTAAGTGCTTTAAAGATTCTTCTATTCTTCTACCGCAAACTTCTATCGCATATATCACGAGGAGTGCTCAGAGAAATTGTTCGGATTAATTCCAACTGCTGAATTCCACCATCGTACACTGCGACAGAACTCGAAATTCCATCCTTATCATTTCGATGGCTGGCAGTCCACTACTGTGCGATTTACGCGGAATTTTCTGCCTCGCACGACCAAACTGTGGAATATACTGTCGCTAGCAGTATTTCCGGACCGATACGACTTAGGGACCTTCAAGAAAAGAGCATACTCCTTCCTAAAAGGCCGGCAACGCACCCGCAATTCCCATGATGTTGCGGATGTTCATGGGCGACGGTGATCACTTACCGTCAGGTAAGCCGCCTGCTCGTTTGCCTCCTCTTCCACAAAAAAAAATCGCATCCAAATAGAAGCGACGGTTAGGAGCGTCAAATGTATAAAATTTCTTGTATAATTATGGTGATGAAAGACTAGCTTATTTATTTATACTTAATTGTACACCTTTTTAAAAAGGATTACACTGGGTGGACTTAATGTCTTTTGGTATTCTCTCCCAGTGAACCCGGGACATGTGGAAATAATGTGATACGTGCCAAAATTAAAAAGAACATAATAGTTAATCGGAAAAAAGTACTACTAATACAAAATATATTGACTTGGCTTACATTGAGCTTACTTTTATGATATAAAATTTTGGTTATAAAATTAATTTCTAAAGTTTAAATATTCCCTTTCAGAGAAAACCCTTTGGGTACTTGAGACACATGAACAACAAAATGTTATAATAGGCAATATAAATTGTTTGTAACTTACAGGAATCTCTGGTGAATATCGAGGCAAAACTTTAATTTTCGTGTTATGTTATTCATAAATGTTTTGTAAACGACAAAGGTTAAATTCCTATGTGCTTACCTACCCTCTTTACTGATAGGAGACTTCAATTTTAGTCTTCAGGCGTAACAACGCCTCTGCTTTTTAGCCAAATTAAAAAAGGGGAAGGCTTACAATTCGATTGTATGTTTTTGTATGTATGTTACGCGATAACTTCGTCAATTGTTAACCGATTTAAATGATTCTTTTTTATTAAATTGATTATACTGGTATAAAATCTGTAATAACTATAATTATATAAATGAATGTGTTATGTTACTATTTAGATGATAAAGAAATTATGGTATTCTTTAGTCCACACAAAATGTTAAAAATTAGTTTTTACAAAAAGCCGACTTCAGTTCTTAAAGTTCGACTTCTTTTCTTAAAGTTATTTTTCATTCTTAATTAAAAATAAACGTAGTTGTCTTATAGGCCACAGCACCCAAATATGATCAAGTAGACTATCTGCTCCTTTGTAACCTTTACGTATATAAAATGTTATCATAGACACATAAAACCATAAGAGGAAATCCGTACGGCGTTTAGTCCATACAAACGTATTTCTATGTTTTCTTCCTGGACATAGAATTAAATATTTTGCACGATGCAATCTATATTAACTACTGACATGTTCCTCCAATAATTACAGTAGTTATGTTTGCTTTTTTTCATAAATTAATTATAATTTCATTCATTTTTGTAGATTTCTATAAGCGTTGACGATTGTAGAAAGGCAACTTCACAAAGACAGCTTCGCTGGGATGGGTTCGCCGGATCATTTCTAACCCTAAAAATTTTAACAGTTAATTTTTCAATAGATAATGTGATTACTATCAAATACATTAACTGACCATCTACCAAAATAATATCTAGGATTGATTCGTATTATTAAACCAAAATCCTTAAAACTTGTTATTTATTTTTTTAATTTGAAAACTTTCTGTGTCTATGTTTCATAATCGTTTAATTCAGCATTTCTACGAATTACACTGATTCAGAATAGACTTTGATTACAATTATCATGAGTATTACACGAATATGTCAAACTCTTGTTCTATCGTATTTGTTCAGGCGTTCAGTTATTTGGCTTTGATCAGTCAGACGTGGAACAATTTGATTAAAGTTACAAAAGGTATGTTGAAACTGAATTATGAAACGCCCAACGCCTGAATCTACACAAAAGCGCGTCGGATGTTTAGTTTGCATAATTGACAGCGTTGTTCGTGCCTCGCATCCCTCACCGTTTTATTTATTAATTTATTTACACCTCCTTTGAAAGAGACCTTTTTAACAGTGACTGACATTTAACAGGAACTGGTGAGTGAAGGTGGCCGGGGGCCCAATTCCTTCCCCCCTCCCTTAACATGGTAGCGGAGTTAAATAGAACACTACCCCAGGAGGGTACCAGTACTGTCACTGTACAGTATGGTCTGACACAACTGGTTACTTTGCCTACGCGGATTCCAGATGTGCAGGATCATATACCTTCCCTGTTGGACCTTCTGCTGACCTCTCATCTGGACGGATATCAGGTGTCCGTCGATGCCCTTCTTGGCTCTTCGGACCATTGTCTGATCCGGAGTACGGTGCCACTCACGCTCCCATCGCAGTTGCGATCTGCAGCTTGCCGCCGTGTTTGGCACTATAGGTCGGCCGATTGGGACGAGATGCGGTCTTTTTTTGCATCCTACCCTTGGGGGCGGGTTTGCTTCACGCCAGATCCCATCGTTGTTGCTGATTCTGTCGCTGATGTGGTACTTCAGGGAATAGAATTATTTATTCCATCGTCTGTGGTGCCTATCGGAGACAGAACTCATTCATGGTTTGGTCACTCCTGTAAAATTGCATCATGCTATAAGTAGGAGTGCTACCGGGCCTTTGCTGACGCATTAACGTCCCGGAATGTGAACACCAGCGCTCTTAAAAAGAAGTATAATTCCGCCTCCAGGTCCTTCAAAAGTGTCGTTGCCAAAGTCAGAGCACATCGGCAGAATTGGCGAGAAACGAGTTCGCCCCCCTTCGTGAACACGTGCATTCTGGTCTCTCGCCAAGGCTGTCAAAGGGAACTTCTGTCAGCCATCTTTGCCATCTCTGCACAGGGTGGACGACTCACTGGCCCATGACGCAAAGGAAAAAGCCGATCTGCTAGGCTCTCTTTTTGCTTCCAACTCGACTCTCGATGACGGAAACACACCGCCGACCATCCCGCGGTGTGAGTGCTCCATGCAGGAAGTGCTGTTTACACAGCGCTCGGTGCGCAAAGCACTCCTCTCCCTGGACGTCAACAAGTCGAGTGGGCCTGATGGAGTCCCACCTATTGTGCTGAAGACGTGTGCTCCGGAGTTGGCACCGGTTTTAACGCGTCTTTTCCGGTACTCCTACTCCCTAGGCGTAGTCCCGAACTCATGGAAGACAGCTTTGGTGCACCCGATCCCTAAAAAAGGCGACCGCTCAGATCCGTCCAACTACAGGCCTATCGCTATCACCTCCTTGTTCTCCAAAGTAATGGAAACTATTATTAACTGCTAGCTCATGCGGTACCTTGAGGATCACCCGCTGATTAGTGACCGCCAGTACGGTTTCCGTCGAGGTCGCTCAGCTGGTGATCTTCTGGGTTACCTGACTCATAGATGGGCGGAGGCAGGAGTGCAAGGGGGAGGCCATTAGTTTCGACATAGCGAAGGCCTTCGATCGGGTTTGGCACAAAGCGCTTCTTTCGAAGCTTCCTACCTATGGGCTTCCCGAGATTTGTGCAATTGGATCACCAGTTTTTTTGCAGATCGGAGCATCAAGGTCGTAGTAGACGGTGCATGCTCCGATTACAAGCCCATAAACGCTGATGTTCTACGAGGCTGTGTGCTATCACCAACGCTGTTTCTTCTGCATATCAATGATATGTTGCAAACTGGTAATATTCATTGCTATGCAGACGACAGCACTGGTGATGCTTTATACACCGGCCGTGCCAATATTTCTCGGGAAAACGTCGCCGAGTACCGGAATAAACTTGTGTCTGAAGTCGAGACTTTGTTGAACAAAATCTTGGGCTGGGGCGACTAAATATAGTCCAGTTCAATCCCCAGAAGACACAAATTTGCGCGTTTACCGCTAAAAAGAACCCCTTTGTCGTATTTCCTCAGTTTCAAGGCACTCCCCTTGTTGTCTCAGCTAGTATCCTCGGTGTCGACATATCGAGTGATGTGCAGTTTCGTGGGCACTTGGAAGTGAAGGCCAATTTGGCCTCTAAAAAGCTTGGCGTGCTCAGCAGAGCGGGACAGTATTTCATGCCGGCACACCGCTTGCAACTTTACAAGGCGCAGGTTCGGGCCCACATGAAATACCGTTCCCATCTCTGGGCAGGGGCTCCCCAGTGCCGGCTCCTTCCACTTGACCGCATCCAGCGCAGAGTGGTTTGAATCGTCGACGACCGAGTTCTTTCCGATCTTCTTGACTCACTGGCACTGCGTAGAGATGTTGCATCTCTTTGCGTATTTTATCGCATCTACCACGGGGAGTGCTCTGAGGAATTGTTCGGACTAATTCCAGCCGCTCAATTTCACCACCGCACATCGCGATAAAACTCGCGATACCATCCATACCATCTGGATGATTGGCGGTCCACCACTGTGCGATTTAGAAGAAGTTTTCTTCCTCGCACAACTTCCTTGTGGAATCGATTACCACCAGCGATTTTTCCGGACCGATACGACTTAGGGACCTTCAATAAAAGAGCATACTCCTTATTAAATGGCCGGCAACGCATCTGCAATTCCCCTGGTGTTGCATGGGTGGCGGTAGTCACTTACCATCAGGTCGTTTGACCCCTCTCCTATAAAAAAAGAGAAGATTTTTACTTCACGTGTTATGAGCTTATGAATAAACATCAATATATCATAATAGAACCAGAGTAACAGACAGCCTAACGGATTAGTAAGCTGAAGTAGCAATGGGCTGGCCGTAAAGCACGAAGAACCGACAAACGATGGGGAAGAAAGGTTCTCGAGTGGCAGCCTCATACCGGCAGGCGAAGTGTAGGGCGGCCCCTCACTAGATGGATTGACGACCTGGTAAGACATGCAGGAAGTTGCTCAGGACCGTGCTTTGTGGCATTCCTTGAGGAAGGCCTATGTTTAGCAGTGGACTTTTGAAGGGCTATAATGATGATGATGATGAATAAACATCAACAAAAAAATTAGAAAGCCTTTATTCCTTTACTTAATATTTTTTTTTACAAAAACTTAAAATATATTAAAATAAGTAAAATATAGTTATAGACTAATAAATAAAATAAAATATTTAAAAACTAATTAAATCATACTCTCAGTAGTAGGCCTCCCCAACTCCATCCATTTCTACCTGTTTGTTGTCCAATGCTTGCTCGCTCTGTTCACTAGAATGGCACACCATCTTTTTGAGCTTTCCTTTTTTCCGTTTTTCTTCTCTTGGTTCGCATTCCATAATCCTTTTAGCTTTTAGCCCATTTTTAGTTTTCCTTATTCGCTTAATTACGTATTTGCAGAAAACCTACAAACGCTGCAATGTCGTCCGCAAATTGTAATTTACTCGTAAGTCTATTTTCGTCCCATCTGATTATGAGAATGAGGGAGTAGGGAGTGCACCTGTGCTTGCGCACACACTCATGCTACTCGTATAATCCTGTCATGCGCATGCGCAGATCAATTGAGTCTGGCCGCCGTAACCGAAGTTCGGTCTGGAGGACATCATTGATTATAACAACGTCCTTGGTGCCCGCTGGAATCAAACTCGGTTTGTTCGCGTACTATGATTCTGTATTCTACAATATGTAAACAGTTTAAAACTCCGCGATAACAATACATTCTTCTACTTCTTCAACATCAGCCCGTGTTCTCTCCCGTTGTAGGGAAGGATTTGCCATAAGTGTCACGTTTGGTAGGTGGATTGATGATCACAGTACCAGATGTGAGCACTTTTGACATTGTTAGCTGACACAGATATTTTGGCAGAACCCACTCTCACGTCTTACGACACCCAAGAGACTAAATAGGGTGTAGTCTTACGCCGTCACTACACGGCTAATATATGTATACTTAATAAGTATGTATACTTCTTGTTAACTAAGCTATTACAAATATTTTAAAATACATATTTTAAATCTCGCAAATTAAATAAAGTTCACAGCGACGCTAGAATATTTACCGCTAATAAAAAGCGTCCTCCGACAAGTTCCTAAATGAAACATACAACACAATAAAGCTTTTACTGAGCACTGAGCAATTAGTTCCATCTGGTGCCCACTGTATCGTAAAATGTTGCTGCTTAATTGTAATATTTTGCTTAATAGAGTCGTTTCGATTTACTTTTATAGAAGTAAGGGTGAAAAATTAACAAGCAATCTACCTGATGGTAATTTTTATACAAAGACTGAATGACTAATTTTTACGAGGCAGAGCCAAATGCAACTATATTATGGTTGCAACACGAATGGGTCGGCTCGACCGAGGAAAGACCACGCTTCTCACAAAATACCAGCGTAAAATAACAACTTAATGCTGCTTTTTTTCATATAGGGAGTGTAGAGAACCGGAGACCCTTTTTACTGGAAACGAGGTATTCCAAATAAGTCATCAGGGGTGACAACGCCTCTGCATTTTGATTCTTAATCGAGGATAGATGTAGATGTCTATGGGCCACAGCATCCACTTACCATCAGGTTGAATGTGTGCTCATTTGTCTTCTTACCACATTATCTTCCTCTTCTTCATCGGCCCATTACATCAACTGTCATTATCCGTAGTCACCTCTCACGAAATCCATGAGATAAATTTTCTCGCGGCGCCGCCAAAAATGAGGAGAGGTGAAGTTGCAGTCGGGATTGGCCAACGCAGTATACGATACACAGTATTAATCTTTTTTGTAAAACTTAAGTGACAAACGAACTCACAGTTCACCTACTTGGCTTCTGCAGCTTATGGACATTTGCAACTAACTTCAAACAAAGAAGGCTGCAGATGCTCTGAGTACTCAGATGGAATGTCTCACAGTCTGTAATCATACGAGCTCTCTACAACCTTTAGACCAGAACACAGCAGTGCCAACATCAACAGCATTAAACTTCTATTTTGCACTTATATCTAAATAAAAAAAAAATATTTCGAAGACACATAAATTATTGCTCCAAAATCCCTTTTAGTAATGACAGGTCCTAGCAGTGGGACGTATCCAGGCTGTAACCTTTTAATATAAGCCAGTGCTTGACTACAATCCCACCTGGTAATAAGAGACTGACTTAGATGGTAAATCACACTGTTCTTAGCGTTACAAAAGCCAAAAATCAAAATGCAGATGCGTTGTCAGCCGTGAGGACTAATATGGAATGCCTCTTTTCCAGTAAAAGGTCTCCGGTTCTCTACACTCACCATACGAAACACAGCAGTACCACGTATGAAACGTAGATTGCCTCGTTTTTGCCATAGTTGCCACGCTTGGCAGGCGGATTTGTATCCGCAATATTTTTAGGAAGATGCCGCTCATCTCTCATTTCAGTTTCTTACTGTCGCCTCTTACGACAACCACGGAATGATTTGAACTTTTAAAAGGAATAGGCTCTTTTCTTAAATTTTCTTAGTCGTATAGCTTCGTAAAAATCACTGCTAGTAGGCTGATTCCTAAAAAAGAAGTCGTGCAAGGAATGCCAAGCTTTTTAGAGGCCAAAAAATTTACCAAAAACCTTTCCTTCCAAGTGACCACGGATTTGAACATCACTCGATATGGATACCAAGCATTCCATGCTAAGTGAGGCTATAAGGGGGAGTGCTCTGAAATTAAGGAGACAAAGGAATTCTTTTTTGTAAACGCGCAGAGTAGCTTTAAGAGTAAAACTAATAATAATAATAATATAATAATCTTTATTGAAACCAAAACATTTTAACATGAACATAGTTAGCGGTAACATCCGCAGTAGTCGAAGACTGTGTCGCAGATGTTAGCGCCCATCTCACAAAGACAGGCGTTTCCAGTTAAAAGTAGTACATAATAATATTTATAGTGACTTATACTAAGGACAAAGCAAAATATGCTAAGTAATTTTACGTGTGTGTGTGTGTGTGTGTGTGTGTATGTGTGTATGTGTGTTTATGAGCGTGTGTGTGTATGTGTGTGTTTAAAACTATTGCTCAATTATAGCTTCTACCTCGTCATAATCAAGGCTTAGTAGCCACTCATTTAGCAGGGCTTTAGATTTATTTAAAGGCAAAGGGTAGATGTTTAATTGTTTATTAATTTTATTGTAAAGTACCGGAGCAATAAAGTCATAATGTTGTTTTACCACTTCAAGCTCACACCTCACCGTAGAGCATACTTTGTCTTTTCTTCTTTTATTCATTAAAATTTTAGGATCATATGCAAGGGTTTTGTGTTTGTGAAGAACCGTATTTAATATAAATAATTTACGAACGGAAAGAACTTCTCAATATTTAAATATAAGTCTAGTTGAATACCTAATTGGCTTGGAAGCCATAACTTTCAATACAGCCCTTTGTGCTCTTTCGAGCTGCATAATGTTTATTTTCCGACAGCACCCCATATCGTAATACAGTAAGAGATAATGGATTGAGCTAGGGCTAACTTTAACTAGACTAGATTTAGTCGCCCATAATCAAAGGCAAAGGCTCCTATTCTACTTTAGACACAAAGTTGTTTCGCCACTCGACAACGTGTTTTCGAGAAGTATTGGCACGACTATTGTGAGAAACATCTGCAGTTCTGTCATCTAGATAACTATGAATGTTACTGTTTTGCAACTTAACACTTTCACTCTCCGATTTTCAGACAGAATAGTAAGACAATAGCAATGAACTATATGTAGTACACGGGACAGCGAATGGATTAAAACTGATATGCAGAAGAAATTAGATTTGTGAAAGCACACAGAAGCTTTCGTAGGCTTGGAAACCACTAAAAAACGAGTTTGTCTAACTAGTGCTACTATTAGTTCTAAGATAGAACAAAATGGACAGTTTTTTCCAATTATTTCTACTGCTCAGTAGTTAATACATTTCAATATTTTAAGAAATTGATATACAAAGTTCTCCAATTTTTTAAAATTGTGCATTATTTTACAAAATCAAATATATTATGCAATATGTGTATATATGTCGCAGGTTTATGGTAAAATCAGAACATTAAGTAATAATTTCGTCTCCTTAAGGTTCTTGATCAAAAGGCCTAGATTTGATCAAGAACCGAAAGAAGACAAAATTGTTACTTAATGTTATCATTAACCTGAAAAAACACTGTATTTTGATCAAAAACCAGAACTTGTTTAGATTTATGATAAAATTTAAGCTTAGGTTAGGTTAGGTTATCTAATAGTTTTATTTATGTTAAAAAATAGCAATCGACATTGATTTTATCATAAAACTAAGTTTTCGATCAAAAAAACTGGATTTTCTCATTTTTATAATGACATAAAGAAGCAATATTCTCTTTTTCCGGTTCTTGATCAAAAACCAGGTTTTGTCATAAACCTGCAACATATACCACTATAAAGTCTAAACTAATATTATCATAATATAGCGCTTAGGACATAGTATACCAGCATATAATAGCAGCATAATGCTGGTGTGTGACGAGAACCTGGAAAGAAAGGCTCTCCTTTTTTTACTGATAACGAGATATTCTATCTTAGTTTTAAGGGTTTCACATCTGCATTTTGATTATCATAGAGGATAGGTGTGGACTGTGTGCTCGTTTGTCACCCTTGTTATATAAGAAAGTACATAAAACAGTGGTGACGATTCACCGAATGGCTATATATATGTATAATGTATATATATATACTTAACCTTCTACTCTCTTACCACTATTGGCGGTGATCAAACTGAGATGCAGTTCAGCAGCTAGCTTTGGGAAGGTCCAGGAATACTTTATGTTTTTAATATGCGACTTAATTACAAATTTATGTTGAAATTAGAATATGTTGAAATCTGAGTTCCATCTTATTGCTTACACCATTGACATACGTGTATCTATCGGCTGCAATTAAAGCTTGTTTAGCATTCACCAGTTCTCATGTTTTTCATATAGATATTTGCCACTCGCAAAAAAACTGTAAAAACTGTATGGACATCAATTATTGAAAATATTATAATCCATTTCATGGAATACTGAGCAGTAGGACTAATTACACAGTTTTGTTCCGTACATACTTGCCACTTAAATTTAAATACATACATTAAGTATGTATGAATTATTATTGTAATTTAAATAGAAAAATAATTTAGCTAATCTTAAATATTACCATAATTTAATTTCGTAACATATATACGATTGTATTTCTAATTTTCAGTAACAATCACTCATAAAACTATGTGTCACTTCTTCATGGTCAATGTTCGTCTATGAATATAACGCTTATGGCTCATATGGTTGATACTCAAAAGATTATGTTGCGATAAATCATAACGTTTGTATGAATATTATAGGTATGTGTTCAATTTTCAAATGAACACATATCTATAATATTTTTTTAGATCTTAGGTAATTTAGATATTAAGATGTATAAGAGACTATATTTAGGCAATCTAGACTTTTGACAGAACTAAAAAAAACACAAGGACTTGGAGCCCTTAAGATTAAATTCAACAGAGCATCAAATAGCAAAGTAATATGAGAGGGTTTAAAAATTATTGATAAAAGTTATAAATAACAGAACTTTGTTAAGTAAGAAATTATTATAATGCAAATTATGTAGAGGCAAGCATTCTGATTGTAATCATGAATGGAAAGTCATTTCCAAATTAGGTGAACCGATTTTGATAATTCTTTTATTTTTTATTTTTTAGATCAATCTGTATGACTGTCAAATAAAGCAAATAACGATAGTAAAGTTAATTAGGCAGCGTTTGAAACGTGTTGTTTGGTAACATTTCCATTTGATAGAATGGCGATGTAATTGCATATAAAATTTGAGGTTTGAGATAATTTATTTCTCATAAGAATTATATTTACTTACATGAGAAACTTAAATAATACAGAATTTAAAACATTTTGGGCATATCGTACATAGAAAAAGAAAGAATAATTTAATAAGTATTAAAAGGGTAGTTGTTAATATTATGATAATGATTTCTTTCGAGTGTTGCGCGCTAAACTACGTAATATAAAAAGTTATAAATCATCATAGAGTAAATGCAACTGTAAGTGACACACATCAATGCGTCGTGTTCGCAGTGTTTATGACATAATATTTTAATTTTTTTTTAAAAGTTGTCATTGATTATGCTTCTTTTATTTCTTTAGGAAGTTTGTTATACAATCTAGCACCTTCATACAAAAGACTCTTTTTACCATAGTTCGTCCGGGGCGTACATAACTCTATGTCGTTTGTTCGTTTAGCCTAATTTTTTGGATTTGTTGTTTCTTGGTAAAGGTTATTTGTGTATGCATATCTTTATTTAATATTTACCTTAAATAAAGATATGCATACACATATGTTTGTTAAATAAACATAATTTTAGTTTCCTTGTATACTTTATGTATCGGTGTGAAAAAATCATAATTAAACAAAATTTTTAATAGTTTATTTTGGGCCTTTTGTAGGACGACCAGATTTGTTTTTGCAGCCGCACCCCATACTTCTATTAAATATTCAATGTGTGGTTTAATAAGTGAATTATAAATCGTGTATCTTACTTGTCGCGGTAAACATCGAATTATGCCTCGTAAAGCTCCGGTGAGGGAAATTAGTTTACTTCTTATTTTATTAATATGTGACTTCCATGTCATGTTACTATCTAAAATTAAACCAAGATATTTTTCATGATCCAATAGTTTAACTTCTTGATTGTTTATATTCAATAATGAATGCCTTGGTATTTTCTTATTTTTTGTTTTAAATATTATATAGTTTGTTTTAGAAATATTTATGGTTAAAAGATTATTTTGAAACCACTTATTTAGTAGATCTAAGTCCATTTGCATGTTACATATAATGTCATGAATGCAGTTACCATAGTAAAATAAACTAATGTTATCTGCATATAAGGTTATGTCACCTTTTAGTCCAAGCTTATGAATTCCATTTATATATATATAAGAAACAGCAGTGGTCCAAGAACTGAGCCCTGCGGTACAGTTATGATTGTAGGGCTACTTTGCATTAGATCAATCTTAACCACTCGACGAGGATTTGAAAGGTAAAATTTAATTATGTCATTATTCTCATCATTATTATTTGTGGCTCGACTGAATCTAATTCTATAACTAATATACAAGCAATATAATACATTTTTTTTGTAATCGCGTTCTCTAAAACGGCCAAATAAAAAACGGATTTCGACAAAATTTTGAGTATACAAGTTTGCGGGGGACGAAATATCGATCTAATTAGGTATTGTTTCTGGGAATATTCGTTTTTTCTTCTCGTGATTTTAGACACAAAGCAGCAATCTTGACTTTCCTGCGCAATATGATTGGTAAAGTTACTACGGTAATTATCTTCCTATTACCCTGATGGCTACAGCGAAGATCCACCACCGTAGAGAGCGAGGTTGAAGCCTGCAAAGTGGGCAGATTTTATAGTTTTTTGTATGTTTATTTTTTATGTTAATTAGTTAATTTATACCTACTTAAAAAAATTGTAGGAACGCCTGCAAAATGCTACTAAGTAATAAGTACCATCTCTTTACAGGGATACGAGCGAATGTTGAAGAAAAATTTTTTTTTTAAAATCTCAAACATTCAGTATTTTTATCCTTTGAATTCAGAATGCGTGGTAATGCATTATTTTAACTGATTTTCATTCATTAATATCTAACGCCTACTATTTTACTACGCACGCACACATTCGTATAAGTCGATCGGTCGGCAAAAACATTGTGAATTAAATCGCACACAGAGGAGCGCGCGTACGCGTAGTTGTTGCCCATAAATCACATTCAATTTGGGATAATTTCAAATAAAAGTAAAAGCCTTATTTACTCGTATTTTCTAAAACTGCAATAACGGTATATCATAATTTACATATTTGAACTTAAGTATAAAATTTGGCTGATAAATAACCCTGTATATAAAAATCAATTGCTGTCCGTTAGTCTCGCTAAAACTCGAAGCTGACTCGATCGATTATGATGAAAGTTTTTGTGTGTATTTGAGTTGGTACATGGATGGTTTAGATTTACAATTGGACTTGGTAGGTAGAGCTGTTATGGAGGAAATATTAAGACCTTATTGTACACTTTTTTTTTTAAAACCTTACCTCCACACTAGGATTTACTCTTGTATCATAGGGGCAGTATACATACATAAATTTCACAAGGACAAACATCCAGAGCTGGAATAATTATTATTTGTAGGCCATACCAATACTTGTTCCGTGCGGGATTCAAACCCAGGCCCTCAGCGCTGCAATTCATTGTTAAGCCAATGCGCCACGGAGTCGTAAAATTCTTAAATACATTTGTGCTTTACTATATCCACACGGCCCCGCAGTTAAAACAAATTAAAACACAAAAATAAATTATTGAAGACTGATAAAATGTTTGTACTACTATGTTTAATTTTTAACCGTATGGTAAGGCTTTGATCTAAAATAGATTAAAGTGTATTTACATACAGAAAATCATTGTTTAATTGATATACCAATCTAACCTAATCAATACGTTATTCAAAATTTTAAATAAAAAAAATGATAGAATAAAAAATATGTGTATTTATATATTATAGGTTTAACGACGTTTATAACGATTTGCGTTTTTAGAATTTTCTTTGGATAGGTGTATTGCCTAGGTACTTATAATTTTAACTCATTGTTCATTTTCATTGTACGGGACAATCTGACTCAGACCACCACTACGAATAGTACTACTGACTGACATACTGTTTCGGTGGTGGCGGCATATGGAAATTCATCACTTCATTTCGACCCGTATGTTGTAAGTGAAGACTATGGTAAGTGATTTAAAGATTCTTCTATTCTTCTACCGCAAACTTCTATCGCATATATCACGAGGAGTGCTCAGAGAAATTGTTCGGATTAATTCCAACTGCTGAATTCCACCATCGTACACTGCGACAGAACTCGAAATTCCATCCTTATCATTTCGATGGCTGGCGCTCCACTACTGTGCGATTTACGCGAAATTTTCTGCCTCGCACGACCAAACTGTGGAATATACTGTCGCTAGCAGTTTTTCCGGACTGATACGACTTAGGGACCTTCAAGAAAAGAGCATACTCCTTCCTGCAAGGCCGGCAACGCACCCGCAATTCCCATGATGTTGCGGATGTTCATGGGCGACGGTGATCACTTACCGTCAGGTAAGCCGCCTGCTCGTTTGCCTCCTCTTCCACAAAAAAAAATCGCATCCAAATAGAAGCGACGGTTAGGAGCGTCAAATGTATAAAATTTCTTGTATAATTATGGTGATGAAAGACTAGCTTATTTATTTATACTTAATTGTACACCTTTTTAAAAAGGATTACACTGGGTGGACTTAATGTCTTTTGGTATTCTCTCCCAGTGAACCCGGGACATGTGGAAATAATGTGATACGTTTCAAAATGAAAAGAACATAATAGTTAATCGGAAAAAAGTACTACTAATACAAAATATATTGACTTGGCTTACATTGAGCTTACTTTTATGATATAAAATTTTGGTTATAAAATTAATTTCTAAAGTTTAAATATTCCCTTTCAGAGAAAACCTTTGGGTACTTGAGACACGTGAATAACAAAATGTTATAATAGGCAATATACGTAAATTGTTTGTAACTTACAGGAATCTCTGGTGAATATCGAGGCAAAACTTTAATTTTCGTTTTTTGTTATTCATAAATGTTTTGTAAACGACAAAGGTTAAATTCCTGTGTGCTTAACTACTCTCTTTACTGATAGAAGACTTCAATTTTAGTCTTCAGGCGTAACAACGCCTCTGCTTTTTAGTCAAATTAAAAAAGGGGAAGGCTTACAATTCGATTTTATGTTTTTGTATGTATGTTACGCGATAACTTCGTCAATTGTTAACCGATTTAAATGATTATTTTTTATTAAATTGATTATACTGGTATAAAATCTGTAATAACTATAATTATATAAATGAATGTGTTATGTTACTATTTAGATGATAAAGAAATTATGGTATTCTTTAGTCCACACAAAAGGTTAAAAATTAGTTTTTACAAAAAGCCGACTTCAGCGACGAAAAACAATTAAATAATTTCACATTCTGAATATCTATGCACTTCTTTAGTTCTTTGCAGTCAGCTATTACTTTTCTTAAAGTTATTTTTCATTCTTAATTAAGAATAAACGTAGTTGTCTTATAGGCCACAGCACCCAAATATCATCAAGTAGACTGCTCGTTTGTAACCTTTACGTATATAAAATGTTATATATTTCTATGTTTTCTTCCTGGATAATGACATAGAATTAAATATTTTGCACGATGCAATCTATATTAACTACTGACATGTTCCTCCAATAATTACAGTAGTTATGTTTGCTTTTTTTCATAAATTAATTATAATTTCATTCATTTTTGTAGATTTCTATAAGCGTTGACGATTGTAGAAAGGCAACTTCACAAAGACAGCTTCGCTGGGATGGGTTCGCCGGATCATTTCTAACCCTAAAAATTTTAACAGTTAATTTTTCAATAGATAATGTGATTACTATCAGATACATTAACTGACCATCTACCAAAATAATATCTAGGATTGATTCGTATTATTAAACCTATTCGTAGATAAATAATTTCGTCAATTACAAAATCCTTAAAAATTGTTATTTATTTTTTAATTTGAAAACTTGCTGTGTCTATGTTTCATAATCGTTTAATTCAGCATTTCTACGAATTACGCACTGATTCAGAATAGACTTGATTACAATTATCACGAGTATTACACGAATATGTCAAGCTCTTGTTCTATCGTATTTGTTCAGGCGTTCAGTTATTTGGCTTTGATCAGTCAGACGTGGAACAAATGTACAATTGTAATCCAGTTTAATATGTATAGATGTCGCCTACTATAAAAGATATTAAAAACAAGTTGTTATTAACAGCGATGAGCTGGTATGATGGCTACCGACAATTGAAAATTTTACCGACTGCGAAATTCAAAACGTCAATAGTCGAATCTGCTTTCTATTAATATAATCTAAGTAGTTTTTTTAATAAGAATGAAGTAACAAATGAACTAACAGTCCACCTGATGGTGAGCGGCTACTGCTGTCCATTAACTTTAACCAAAAAAGGCTTCAGATGCATTATCACCTCCAAAGATTAAAATGTAATACAGTAACTAAATACAAGATAAATAACTTAATATACAAGAATTGCCTACTTGAAGTATGGGATAAAGTTACAAAAGGTATGTTGAAACTGAATTATGAAACGCCCAACGCCTGAATCTACACAAAAGCGCGTCGGATGTTTAGTATGCATAATTGACAGCGTTGTTCATGCCTCGCATCCCTCGCCGTTTTATTTATTAACTTATTTACACCTCCTTTGAAAGAGACCTTTTTAACAGTGACTGACATTTAACAGGAACTGGTGAGTGAAGGTGGCCGGGGGCCCAATTCCTTCCCCCCTCCCTTAACATGGTAGCGGAGTTAAATAGAACACTACTGTCAGTACTGTCACTGTACAGTATGGTCTGACACAACTGGTTACTTTGCCTACGCGGATTCCAGATGTGCAGGATCATATACCTTCCCTGTTGGACCTTC
Organism: Parnassius orleans; assembly: GCA_029286625.1. Classification (NCBI taxonomy): domain Eukaryota; kingdom Metazoa; phylum Arthropoda; class Insecta; order Lepidoptera; family Papilionidae; genus Parnassius; species Parnassius orleans. The sequence goes on along the minus strand of JAGSMP010000260.1, from coordinate 148,160 downwards.
TGCTGACCTCTCATCTGGACGGATATCAGGTGTCCGTCGATGCCCTTCTTGGCTCTTCGGACCATTGTCTGATCCGAGTACGGTGCCACTCACGCTCCCATCGCAGTTGCGATCTGCAGATTGCCGCCGTGTTTGACACTACAGGTCGGCCGATTGGGACGGATGCGGTCTTTTTTGCATCGTACCCTTGGGGCGGGTTTGCTTCACGCCAGATCCCAACGTTGTTGCTGATTCTGTCGCTGATGTGGTACTTCAGGAATGGAATTATTTATTCCATCATCTGTGGTGCCTATCGGAGACAGAACTCAGCCATGGTTTGGTCACTCCTGTAAATTGAATCACACCACAAGCAGGAGTGCTACTGGGCCTGGGCTGAAGCATCAACGTCCCGGGATGTGAACACCAGCGCTCTTAAAAGAAGTATATTTCCGCCTCCAGATCCTTCAAAGTGTCATTGCCAAGGCAAAGTCAGAGCACATCGGCAGAATTGGCGAGAAACTAGTTCGCCTCCCTTTGGGAGCACGTGCATTCTGGTCTCGCCAAGGCTATCCAAGGAACTTCTGTCAGCCATCTCTGCCATCTCTGCACAGGAGGGTGGAAGACTCACTGGCCCATGACGCAAAGGAGAAAGCCGATCTGCTAGGCTCTCTTTTGCTTCCAACTCGACTCTTGATGACGGGGAACACACCGCCTGTTTACACAGCGCTCGGTGCGCAAAGCACCTCTCCTGGACGTCAACAAGTCGAGTGGGCCTGATGGAGTCCCACCTAATGTGCTGAAGACGTGTGCTCCGGAGTTGGTACCGGTTTTAACGCGTTTTACTCCTACTCCCTAGGCGTAGTCCCGAACTCATGGAAGACAGCTTTGGTGCACCCGATCCCAGCTCCCCAGCCAGCTCCTTCCACTTGACCGCATCCAGCGCAGAGCGGCTCGAATCGTCAACGACCGAGTTCTTTCCGACAGGCTTGACTCACTGGCACTGCGTAGAGATATTGCATCTCTTTGCGTATTTTATCGCATCTACCACGGGGAGTGCTCTGAGGAATTGTTCGGACTAATTCCAGCCGCTCAATTTCACCATCGCACATCGCGATAAAACTCGCGATACCATCCATACCATCTGGATGATTGGCGGTCCACCACTGTGCGATTTAGAAGAAGTTTTCTTCCTCGCACAACTTCCTTGTGGAATCGATTACCACCAGCGATTTTTCCGGACCGATACGACTTAGGGACCTTCAAGAAAAGAGCCTACTTCTTATTAAATGGCCGGCAACGCATCTGCAATTTCCCTGGTGTTGCATGGGCGGCGGTAGTCACTTACCATCAGGTCGTTTGACCCCTCTCCTATAGAAAAAAGAGAAAATTTTTACTTCACGTGTTATGAGCTTATGAATAAACATCAATATATCATAATAGAACCAGAGTAACAGACAGCCTAACGGATTAGTAAGCTGAAGTAGCAATGGGCTGGCCATATAGCACGAAGAACCGACAAACGATGGGGAAGAAAGGTTCTCGAGTGGCAGCCTCATACCGGTAGGGCGGCCCCTCACTAGATGGAGTGACGACCTGATAAGACATACAGGAAGTCGATGGATTCAGGTTGCTCAGGACCGTGCTTTGTGGCATTCCTTGAGGAAGGCCTATGTTTAGCAGTGGACTTGTGAAGGGCTATAATGATGATGATGATGATGATGATGATGATGAATAAACATCAACAAAAAAATTAGAAAGCTTTATATTTATATTTAGCTAAAAAAATTAGATTTATTCCATTACTTAATATTTTTTTAACAAAAACATAATCTATATTAAAATAAGTAAAATATAGTTATAGACAAATAAATAAAATAAAATATTTAAAAATTAATTAAATCATACTCTCAGTAGTAGGCCTCCCCAACTCCATCCATTTCTACCTGTTTGTTGTCCAATGCGTGCTCGCTCTGTTCACTAGAATGGCACACCATCTTTTTGAGCTCTCCTTTTTTTCGTTTTTCTTCTCTTGGTTCGCATTCCATAATCCTTTTAGCTTTTAGCCCATTTTTAGTTTTCCTTATTCGCTTAATTACGTATTTGCAGAAAACCTACAAACGCTGCAATGTCGTCCGCAAATTGTAATTTACTCGTAAGTCTATTTTCGTCCCATCTGATTATGAGAATGAGGGAGTAGGGAGTGCACCTTTGCTTGCGCACACACTCATGCTACTCGTATAATCCTGTCATGCGCATGCGCAGATCAATTGAGTCTGGCCGCTGCAACCGAAGTTCGGTCTGGAGGACATCATTGATTATAACAACGTCCTTGGTGCCCGCTGGAATCAAACTCGGTTTGTTCGCGTACTATGATTCTGTATTCTACAATATGTAAACAGTTTAAAACTTGGCGATAACAAAACATTCTTCTATTTTTTCAACATCAGCCCGTGTTCTCTCCCGTTGTAGGGAAGGATTTGCCATAAGTGTCACGTTTGGTAGGTGGATTGATGATCACATTACCAGATGTGAGCACTTTTGACATTGTTAGCTGACACTGAGATATTTTGGCAGTACCCACTCTCACGTCTCACGACACCCAAGAGACTAAATAGGGTGTAGTCTGACGCCGTCACTACACGGCAACAAATATTTTAAAATACATTTTTTAAATCTCGCAAATTAAATAAAGTTCACAGCGACGATTTAATATTTACCGCTAATAAAAAGCGTCCTCCGACAATTTCCTAAATGCAACATACAACACAATAAAGCTTTTACTGAGCACTGAGCAATTAGTTCCATCTGGTGCCCACTGTATCGTAAAATGTTGCTGCTTAATTGTAATATTTTGCTTAATAGAGTCGTTTCGATTTACTTTTATAGAAGTAAGGGTGAAAAATGAACAAACAATCTACCTGATGGTAATTTTTATAAAAAGACTGAATAACAAATACTTAATTTCTTACCTACTTAATTTCCACCTGATAATAAGACTGACCTAGATGGTAAATCACACTGTCTTAGCGTTACAAAAGCCTATTCACTCTTTCTTTAAAGACACCCAGTTGTAATCGGACGGAACGCCGGCAAATTATTCCACTTCTTTACTGAACGCATTAAAAAAGACGAAGCAAACCGTTTGGCTCGATTGCATGGAATATCAACGACAAAGGGGTGAAGACTCGCTGACCGCTTGGTGATCCAATGATGGAAAGGGGAGGGAGGAATTAAGGCATGTAATTCTCGCGCACTCTGCACTTCTGCATAGATGGCATGATAGATTGGATGGCACTTTAGGGCAATAATATTATGGTTTTAGCACTAACGGTTACAAATCCTCTTTCGACTACAAGGATCACATTATTTCCACACGTCCCGGATAGACTGGGAGAGAATGCCAAAAGGCATTAAGTCCGCCCTTTGTAATCCTTTTTATTAAGGTGTTGTACAATAAACTATAAATAAGTAAATAATTCTACCATTATATAACTTTCAATATAAACGATACCAAAAATAATGATGACCTCTAATTCATCATCATCATCATCATCATTACAGCCCTTCACAATTCCACTCCTAAATATAGGTCTCCCCCAAGGAATGCCACAAAGCACGGTCCTGAGCCACCTGCATCCATCGACTTCCTACATGTCTCACCAAGTCGTCAGTCCATCTAATGGAATTTATTTCTACTTTATTCTGTCTTATTTAATCTAAATACCCCATTCGAAAGATAACTTTTATTTTCTTTATTCTACTCAAGGTCGAATACCTTGTCCATATACGAGTAATCATAAGTTTGTATTCTCTGGCATAGTACTTGATTCTTCAAGTCATCCTTTATGATTTAGGCTACACTACACTGAAACGCCCTTCCCGTAGATATCAAAAATACATATACATAGTGGTAGGCAGGGTCCAAAGAGCAGCGAGCCACTGGAAACACGTTTAGACAAAAAAATATGGATGTAGGTTGCGTGGGCGAAATAAAAAGTTACTCACTGTTTTTAGTTATTTATTCCAAGTACACGCAACATTATACACACAGAAGGAGAAAGGTACAAGCACAGACAGTTCCCCAGCGGTTGTCGGTTCTTCGAGCTATATGGCCGGCCCATTGCCACTTCAGCTAGCTAATCCGTTCTCGTTCGACCTCTAACTGACATACGTAAATAATAACTGGGTCTATAAAAAATCCACCTCCATTAAAATATACCTAATCTCACACGCATTACGTGGCCTCAGTGTTTATATTGGCAATCTATTACCATCGCGGCTTATACGGCCAATATATTAGCAGCTTTACTACTTCACAGAGTAATGAAACAAGGTGCGGCATGTGATTGTTTGGACTTTTTCCTAAATTAACTCGGTCTCTTCAATAGATTGGCATATTTGCATAGTTGACTCGCAATTAAAACTATTTTCTAAAAATTGAAGATAAAAGACCTACAAAATGATGTGATAAACTTCAGAAAACTTTCGTGACTTTAAATTAGCAAAGTATATTCCAATCAACAACGTTTAGGGTTAAGAGTCAAATTTTGCTAAGAGAATTAGTGTCGAAACTACGCTAAGAACATAATATTTTAATTATATGTGTCAAGTTGTGTTAGTTTCAAAAGGATTTTACGCTAATGTTGTTGCTATTATGCGACTTAAGGATTTATAATGTGTTCAGTAATTTTAGTCATGTGATGGCCGAAACTAATAATTATTCACCCTTTGTTGCATTTAGGAATTTTCTACCAGTCAACCCGTAGAACGATGAAGGAAGGCAATCGAAATTGACCTGTAACCTGTAAAGAGAGTGAGGGAGAAATATGCACGAATGATAATAACAGGACTCCGTTATTAAACAACCAAAGTAGATAAGTAGAAGCGGTGTAAGGATATCCACTACCCCATGTCATCCCGTGGATGTCATAAGAGGCGACAGAGGGATATAAATCAAGATATGGTCAGCAACGACTTCCAAATAACGGCTAAAAATAAAAAACTGCGGTTGCCAACCCGCTTGCCAAGCATGGCAACTATGCCAAATATCCCCCAATAAGGCAATCTATTCATATTCAGCTATGGACTTTAATAGGTTGTAATGGTAATTTTGGGTATGAAGTCGTCAGTTATTTTTGAGATGTATTAAAAGCATTGTTGTTGTCGAAGACCATAATAGCAACAAATACTTGAATAACATTTAGCTTCTAGTCCTGTTTAATAACAATCTCAACTGGTGGTAAGTTGTATTGAATAAGCCTTCAATACTACTTTTGCCTTGTTTTCCGTAGACATACAGGACCCTAAATCAACCCCTACTGCTTAAGAGGTGACTGGTGGAAGACACAGACATATGTTTTCCACAAATGAAAAAAAATACGATTAAAGACAACAACCAAAAATACAAAGTGTATTATGCCCACAGCTCTAAAGTAGCTTCGCTTCTTGTTGGAATAATTCAACGTGGTCATCACCCTGCATTAATCATGGTTTTTCAACAATCGTCGTAACTGAAGGCGTTGTATTTAAGCCGGTACGAGTCCGACAAAACTTGCCTGCCTCCACCAGAGCCAGTTATTCATGAGAATATCACAAAGTTAAAAATATATATAAAATAATGATGACAAACGCGCACACAGTCCACCTGGTGGTACGAGTACATCTATGCACATTTAAGAATCAAAATGTAGATGTGTTGTCATTGTCATCCTTGGGGACAAGATAGAATGCCTTGTTACAGTAAAAAAGTCTCTGGTTCTCTACCCTCACCATACGAACCACAGCAACATTATGCTACTATTTTACGCTGATATTTTGTGAGACTGTCCTCCCCGGTCGAGCTAACCCATTCATTCTATGAATGAATGAATGAATGAATGAATGAATTTATTTCTCTCACAATAGGTAAACTTAATGCTAGGTATTACAGAAATGCCAGACTGGTACCTAACTTGTGAGAGACTGGTGCCTGATGTAGGTATAAAACCTGTATTACAGGTCACCAGGGCTCCCCGCAGCTAGAGCAACAATCTGAGTAATACAAAACAAAAGGAGTTTATAATTATGTACCTAAATAAACAAAATTAACTACAGTAATTGCAGATTTCATCAATGTGTGTGTGTGTGTGTGTGTGTGTGTGTGTGTGTGTGTGTGTGTGTGTGTGTGTATGTGCGCGTGCGATCGTGTGTATGTGTGCGCGTGCCTGTGTATGTATGTGGTGATTGTGCGTGCGCGTGTGTGTGCGTGAGTTGGGATTGACATAATATACATACTATTTATTATATAGGCGACTTTAATAGATTTTCGGTCGATTCATAGTCTAAAGTTTTCAGATATTTTGTTAGAACGGATTTACAACTAGATTTAGGTAAGGATAGAAATTTAGGATATTATTTAGTTTATTATACATGTACGGTCCTAGAAAACAGAAGTAATTGTGTGAGGTAACACAATGGAAGGATTAGGTGCGACATATAGTGCCTTTTCTGCGTTTGTCCTTTAGTAGCTCCGGATCGTATTTACATTGGGAATGTTTCATTAGGACAGTTTGTAAGATGAATGTTTGTCTCACTGTTAGAACATCCCACTTTTGTAGAGGTCCACTGTTGGAAAGCGGAACGGAGACCTGCACTAACTTTTAGAATGGCCCTTTGAGCTCTTTCTACCTCGATTAGGTGTGTTTTAGCAGCACCTCCTCATGAACTGATGCAGTAATCTATAAGCGATTGGCATATAGCGTAATAGACCATCTTGATGATTCGGCTGTCAGCTACGTTTTTAAGAGACTTGAAGATGTAAATGAGCTTGCGTAACCTAGTGACCAGTACATCAATGTGTGGCTTGAAAGTCAGGGTTTGGTCTATTATGATTCCGAGATATTTAATTTTGTCAGTTCTTTGTATAGCGAGACAATGGCAAATAGTTGGCTCAGAGTTGCAAACATGGGCTGTGATGAAGAGAGAGGGAGGAGGGTTTTGGCTTGACCTAAGAGTGAAGGTTATGTATTTTGTTTTGGCAATGTTTAATGTCAACACATTTCTTTGTAACCAGAGGCAGCAATTAGTAAAACCGCTTTGTGCAGAATCAAAGACCTCCCTCCAACTATTACCACTGAAGAATAATGCAGTATCGTCGGCAAATGAGAATATTTTCCCTTTGTGTAGCTGAAGCTGGCATAAGTCATTGACATATACCAGAACAGCGTTATTGAGTATGCTACCTTGTGGCAAACCAAATTCGACAGTTAATAATCATATATAATCATAATATATCTGCAGCAACCTAAACCTAGGCTGAGTTACGAGCACTTGCCCTAACTTCTGGTATGTTAAAACGCTTGAGGCTTAAGCGATGTTTTGACATAAGTTAAATTCACACAACTTAAATTGCACGAACTTAGCAAGCTTTAAGTAGCAAATTATATTCCAAGAAACACCCGATAAAGTTACTTTAAAGCAGTTGACTGAGGAAAGGGTTTAATGAGTTAAAACGTGTTGCATTTTAAACAACTTAACTAGCACTGCTACATCTTCTGCAGTTGATTAAGAGATGCATAAGTTATGAATTCAACGTGGATTCAAAATATTTTAAAAATATTATAAATGTACTCCACGGTGCCGTGTACAGTCCGACTAGCATGGGCGGGGGACAAAAATTTTATCCCCCGATTATATCCACTGACAAGAGATAAAATTATTTTGTTATGTCAAACGGGGAGAAGTATATCCTCGTTTGACATAACTAGTAGATATATATCCCCCGTCCGTAGCATGGAGCCAAATGAAAGATAAAAAAATTATGCTTTTTTGACATTTGAAAGGACAATTTTATCCTAGTTCATTGGACGTGGGTTGAAGTTTATATTCATGCAAAAAAATCTATCTAAGTCTAAGTCTATCTCCCATTTTATCTACTGTGGATATTATATCCACCGGTGTGCCTATGCTCTAAGGGTGGATAAAACTAAGCGAGGGGATAAACATTTCCTCCTTTCCCCGGGGATAAAATTGTCTCCTGCCCATGCTAGCCCTGCTGGCGGTGTTAGAGAATCCACCACCCCATATCAAGCCGTGGGCGTAGTAAGAGGCGACATGGGGGTGTGAAACAGGAAATTGGCGGCAGCATCTTCCTGATAACAACCGAAAGTAACAAAAAACCGCGTTTGTCAACCCGCCCGCTAAGCGTGGCAACTATGACAATAATCCTCCTCACGAGTCAACCTCTGGGGGAGGCCTAAGTTCAGCAGTAGACTTTTTATAGGCTGTAACGAATGAATTTTTGTACAAAGACTGAATGACAAATACTAATTTTTAAGTGGTAGAGCCATGCTTCGGCTATATTATGGTTGTAGCACGAGTGGATCGGCTCGAACGGGGTAGAACCACGGTCTCACAGAATACCAGTGTAAAAAAGCAGTTTAATGCTGCTGTGTTTCGTATGGTTAGTGTAGAGAACCGGATACTCTTTTTACTGGAAACGAGGCATTCCATCTTAGTTCACAACACTTCGGCATTTTGATTCTTAATAGAGGATAAATGTAGATGTTAATGGGCCACAGCATCCACTTACCATCACGTGGACTGTGTGCTTGTTAGTCACCCGTATTCTATAAAAAAATTATTAAGTCCGATATTTTATACCTTTTTTGTTTTTAACTGGGCTTTTGCTTTTAAAGTTAATTTATTTTTACTTCATAAGCATGCAATTTACTCCAAACACATAACTTTACTGTAAAATATCATCAGTTGTACGGGTATATTCACATTCAACTTCAAGCGCATAGAGGCGGAACGTGAAACGCAAGTTTAATTTTGCAAGCAGTACCGAAACTCTTCACTCCTTTGTAGAACAATATCTGCCTGACATCTTTGTTATTGAGTGCGCTCTCGACTGTCTGCAGTTGATTAAATTCGAATAAATTCACAACCTAGTAATTTCTTATAAGATAAAGAATATATTTAAAAAATCCATAATACAAAGCAGCTGTATTAGTAGTATAGTTTTAGCACGAATGGGTCGGCTCGACCGGGGAAGGACCACGCTCTCACAGGATACCAGCGTAAAATAGCAGCTTCATGCTGCTGTGTTTCGTATGGTGAGTGTAGAGAACCAGAACTCTTATTACTGGAAACGAGGCATTCCATCTTAGTCCTCACGGGTGACAACGCATCTGCATTTTGATTCTTTATTGAGGATAGATGTAGATGTCTATGGGTCACAGCAACCACTTACCATCCGGTGGACTGTGTGCTCGTTTGTCACCCTATCCTATAAAAAAAATACAAGTTAATTTCTATAATATGTAGGTTAATTTCTCTTCTTCCCTAGAACTTATGTCAGGGTCTCCCAGTGTATTGTTTCAATGGCGCAGATCTGCAGGGCGATGGCGTTGCACGCTAATTACTAGGTATTTTGTCACCATCGCACTAATTAAAACATATAGCTCTTTATGATGATATATTTATTAAATAATAACTCTTTTCGTATTTAGGGGTTCGCCAGTCTGGGAAATATTTCGTATTTCGATCGATTCGTAAAGCCAAATAATTTGAGAATGTCTGACTTTTATAATTAATGTGTTAACACACATAATATGCATAGTAGACCTTGCAGGATTTTGCACTAAACCAAAACATAATTTAATTTGAGTAATTTTGGTTCATAAATAGTGTTTGTTAATAACTTGATAACAGCGCCACCTCCGGTGGTTCACAGCGTTGCTGGAATCCGATAGGTCTCGACAAAACAAATGTATTTTATGATTTGTGTAAATATGGCCTTTATCAGTCAAGTCGTTTAGAAGTAACACGATCTATATCACTAACAGACGCATCAACGATTATAAAGACAAGTTAACTACGAATATAAAGATACAAATATAACTACGACTATAAAGATTAACTGATGATGATTAAGTATTTTTTATCAATTACTTTAGCCAGGAATTTGGTTTCGGCAAAGAAACGTTTAAGCAAAGAAGGATATAATATTAATAATCCTCCGAATCAAATTTCGGTCACGGCAGCCAGTTCCAACGAAGACTAGCCATCAGTAAACAACTTCAAACAAAGAAGAGGAGATACTCAATTCGAGTGTTTGTTGTTTTTTCCTTTCTTTTCTTTTTTTTATATATGTTACTCAATATCTTTGACAATTGTGATCCGATTTTATCGTTGTTTTTTTTTATTAAATAGGTTTTACTCCAAATAATAGAGATCAAATATGGAGCAAAAATTTCACGGCTGAAGGTAGAAAAATAGGGGGTGAAGTTTTGTGTAAAATTAATTATTTAGATACAGACGACATTCCAGCTTCTATTACTTCTTAGTCCACTCAAAAGTGTCAAAAAATTAGAATTTTGAATAAAAATTAAGTGCCGACTTCAAAGAACTAAATAAAATAGAATCATTTCCGCAAAATAGCTTCAGAAGTCGGGGCTTTAATATTTCTATACTCTATGTCTTAGCACCGACTCCTGAAATTATTATGTGGAAATTGTTTTATTATTTTTAGTTCATTGAAGTCGGCGTTTACTTTCTATTAAAAGTCAAATTTTTATGGTTCTTAACATCATCACAACAATAGAACTTATAACATTTTGTTAATTTTTTTATAGAATAATGGTGACAAACGAGCACACAGTCTACCTGATGGTAAGTGGACGCTTTGGCACATAAACATCTACATCAATCCTCGATAAAGAATCAAAGTGCAGATGCGTTATCATCCCTGGAGACTAAGATGGAATGCCTCGTTTCCAGTAAAAAGGTTCTCCGGTTCTCAACACTCACCATAAGAGACACAGCTGCATTAAACTGCTTTTTTTACGCTTGGTTTCGGTGAGGACGTGGTCCTTCCCCGGTCGAGCCGACCCATTCATGCTACAACTGTAATATAACAACAGCATGGCTCTATCATATATAAAATATACGTATCAAATATAAAATTCTTTCGTTTCAATTTCCTTATAAACATAAGTTAGTATTAGGCCCTTACATATGAAATTAGCGTTTTGTCGTACTGACCACTTTGATCTAAAATATCTCTTCTTTGGTTAAGAATTCCAAATTCAAATTTATAAATTCATTTAGCTGGTACATTTGAGTTTTGAAAACAGTAATTCATTTGTTTTTTCCTCATTATTTTATTTTTTGGCGTCGCTTATTACCGCACAATGGAAAACATGAAATATCGGTATATTTACGAGTACGAGTTCTACCGTGGCACCAGTTCTGCAGAAACAGCTCGAAGGATTAATGATGTATAAGGCGCTGGTGTCGCAAAAGAGAGCACGGTACGTTTTTCGTTTCAACGTTTTCGTTCTGGAAATTTCGACCTTCAGAACCAACCCCGTGAACGGCCGGAGACCAAAGTGGAAAATGAAGAATTAAAGGCTATTGTGGAAGCGGATCCATCACAAAGCACTTCAGAGATACGTGCAGACTTCGGGGTAAGTGATAAAACTGTATTAATCCACTTGAAGCAAATCGGGAAAGTAAAAAAACTTGAACGATGGGTACCTTATGAATTGAGTGAATCGAACTTGCAAACTCGCGTCGACTGCTGTGTTACTTTGCTCAACAGACACAATAATGAAGGGATTTTAAATCGAATCATTACTTGTGATGAAAAGTGGATACTGTACGATAATCGGAAGCGCTCGTCACAATGGCTGAACCCTGGAGACCCAGCCAAATCCTGCCCTAAACGAAAATTGACTCAGAAAAAGTTACTTGTGAGTGTTTGGTGGACTAGTGCCGGTATCGTTCACTACAGCTTTCTAAAATCTGGCCAAACGATTACGGCAGATATCTATTGTCAGCAACTGCAAACCATGAAGGAAGAACTAGCTGCTAAACAACCGAGATTGGTCAATCGCTCTAGACCACTGCTGCTTCTCGACAACGCAAGACCACACACTGCACAACAAACAACCACTAAGTTAGATGAGCTACAATTGGAATGTCTGCGACATCCACCGTACTCCCCGGACCTTGCTCCAACAGATTACCATTTTTTCCGGAATTTGGACAACGTCTTACAAGGAAAAAAAATCAACTCCGATGCGGTAGTCCAAACCGCCTTCAAAGAGTTTATTTATTCTCGCCCCCATGGTTTTTTTAGTAAGAGCAAAAGTGCATAGATAACAACGGTGCATACTTTGATTAATTAAATATATTTTACAAAAAAAAATGACTTTATATTCCTCCCGTACAAAACGCCAATTTCATATGTAAGGACCTAATATTAACAGATTTTTTGTGTATATAATATCTACACACAATATTATTTACTGAGTCGATTTATTTAATGCAAAAAGGTCAAAAGTTACTAAAACAAAAAATAACTCAAATGATACATATCTCTGATTTTATCTCATTAGCACTCACCTTACAAATTACAGACAGATAGACAGATTTCAAAACGTCAATTTGTGAATTCAATTATCATATTATAAATTCAAGGGTTGCCTAATGGATGTCAATAGTCCATTATTCTATTATCGCCTTAGATTCGCAAGATTGAGTTATTATTTAAAATGTAAAAAAAAATTAAAAAAACAAAGTTAAAAATATTTGCTTTTTGAGATCGGTTTGATCTTGGCAAACCACGCTCTCAGAATGGCAGCCATCATTCATCATCATCACCAGACTGCAGCTTGCGGCAGTCCACTCCTGGACGAAGGCCTCTCCCATGGCTGGTGGCACTTAGCCTGGTCTTTGGTCACACGAATCCAGTTCCTACCAGTCGTAATTACTAGCACAAAATAGTTATGTACATAGCCCGCTATTATTATACAGCGATAGAAGCTTGCAGCTTACCCCTTCGAAGTTATCATACCTATCTCTTCTCAACATAGTATAAAACAAAGTCGCTTCCTGCCGTCTGTACGCTTAGATCTTTTAAACTACGCCACGGATTTTGATGCAGTTTTCATCAATATGCAGAATGATTCAACAGGAAGGTATAATACATGCATATTATATATTATATTCTTCTGTCCATGTGTATGTGACGGAACTACACTAAACGGCTGAACCGATTTTGATGAAATTTTGTATGTGTTATTAAATTGGTTCGATAACTGTTTAGATTCACAATTGGACGCGGTAGGTGGCGCTGTTGTCAAGATCCAGAAATCACCCGTGCAAAGCTGGAGCGGATCGCTAGTCTATTATTAATCAAAATTTGTATAATAAAGGATATAATTTTTTAATAAGGGTTATTATACTACTATGAACTAAAGGAGGTGATCGCTACCATGTTGTGCCCGCTCCAGAATTGTCTGGTCACGAGGATGTTAGATTACCAATCCAAAGTTCTAAGTTCTTGTTCTAGTTTACACAAAAACACTACTTTGAATTCAATTAATAAATAATTTACAGCCGAGGAATCATTATAGTAATGCCTACTTGGTCCATTTTATTGTGTACATTGGTCTTCGGCTTCATCAGCCATCGCTTTTCAAACTCTAATAACCTAACAAACAAAAAATAACTCTGAATACTTCAATCTTCAATGAATACATCTGGTACTGCGATCGTCATCCCACTGAGGGAGAGGCCCTTGTCCGGCACTGGTACCCTGACTACCTAACCAGGTAAATCCGTTTATGATTTGGTTTTTCAAAATTGACGGTAAAATGTATGTAGTGTGTCAAGATAAGCTTAATCCCACCAAAAACATAAATGTGAAAAGGAGGCAATTCGGTACAAACGACTGTCGGGGTTGTCAGATTTGCCGATACAAGTTTTAATCTGAACGGTTGCCAAGTTCTATAGCAGTTCCTTAAATAATAGATATTGAAATATACAATGTTCTTCAATTGATTTAAAAGAAAACATGTTACGTTCTTTGATACTGAATTTATAACTTGGCGTGATAAATATTTTTAAATTACGTTTAACGAAAGAATATTTTATTAGAAGACTAAAATGTTACCATTTAAAATTAGTCACTTTACCACGTTTTTATTAAGTCCCTTTCTTGTTTGTATGTCTGTCTGTCGTTCCGGGTGGAATCTTGCAACTCAAATTTCGAGCACTTCCCGATGAGCTAGAGACTTGAAATTTTGAACATAGCTCAGAATCGGATGACAATGTAGGAATATGAAAAAAACGTGGTAAATTAATTTTTTTTAGTATACAAAATTTAAAAAAAAATACTTTTTAGCTACTATTTAGTTGGATATAAAAATTATAGCGTATCAAAGGAGTGAAATAATTTACTGGCATCTGTCCTTCTATCTGATTTCAATGCGAATGCATTCAAGGCAAGAATAGACTATTATTAAGCTAAACCAAAGCGCTCTACTAATTTCGCCTACGTCATATATTACCATCAGGCTCAGGCAGGATAATAGTTAAACGACTAGCTTATAAAAGGTAAAAAATTTAATTATTTGATTCTCCATATCCTCAACCAAGATATATCCGAAACATTCTGCTGACTGTGTGGTCGTTTACCCTTATTCTATAAAAAAAATCTTACAGTTCACCTGATGGTAACGGCCTACTGCAGCCAATAGACACATGCAACTAACATTAAATAAAAGATAAATAGGTAAGAGGGTAGTGTACCTAACCAGACAAACTACTAGGGAAACAAGTGGTAAAATTAAAAATATTGTACAACCGACTTCAATATAAATAAAATTAGAACATCATCAATGTAGTCGACGTCAATTAAATACGCATTATTAAGCATAACTCAAAAACTACTATGGGCCACAGCATCCACTTACCATCAGGGGAACTGCGTGCTCGCGTGTCACCTTTATTTTATAAAAAAAAAACTTTATTTCTCTAAAACATTGCCGTATTAAATACAACGGACAATAACATGAGACATCATGTTTTATTGCATCGTTAAATGTCCTGTATATTGTTCGTATGAAATATAACCCTGATAAATACTGAGGCAAACAACGACAAAACCCAAAAAATATTACTCTTGTATACGGGCTTTATACTAATCTCTTCCGTTAATGTATTATTTAGACCATTTTGAATACTTAGTAAACAATATCGAGCACAGATAATATTTATTTTCTAGTAAATATTGTTACAATAGTTTGAGCTTATTAAAAATGTTTAAACGTATCTCCCTGCTACATTATGTTTATTATCAGTATAATTTCTTGTACTATTATTTATTCTGTGCGTAAATTATCGGATCGTGCCCACGCAGATCGCTCTCCAAACAGTAGAATAGAATAGAATAATTTTTATTCGATATAGATTATTACATAATATTTATTGAAAGTCATATTTTGTAGGTACCGTAAAACGGGGTTACTTTGCGAACTGGGGTAACTTTGATGATAGCTAAACTTGGTAAGTGTTTTCGGATTTAATGCGTGATACTGAACGCAGCCAAAATTTTGTTTGTTCTGTTGGCCAGACTGACATGTCGGCCACAAATTATAAAGTTGTATGATGTCGGCCATATTTTGCCGAAGCGTCGACTAACGACTATTAGCTGTTGTCAGAACCAAATAAAATTTTTTGTTGAACTTTAGTGTAAAATAGCATTAAAAAAATTGCATGAATTACTTCAGTGGCACAATAGTAATTATTGTTTAGTTTGTAGTGTTTCGCTGTTTTAATTGTACGTTTCTTTAAGATTAAGAGCATGTTTGCATTTTTTGTTTACGGCCGCCATTTTATTTTGCATGAACACTTTAGTTTACCGGGGCTACATTGATAGAGTATACGAGGCGACTTTGATAGTTATCAATTTCACCCCAATGGTGGTTGTTCCTAATCTTATAGGAGTAATGTATACGTTATCAATTTAACCTCTATTTCTTGTTTTGTTTTAGCTGCCTCATGGTTCGCACCTACAAAAAGACAGCGGGTACCCGCAATTACAAAAATTATACAGAGGAGATTATGGAAGAAGCAATAGAAAAAATCACCAACGACGAATTGTCTATTAATGCTGTTTCACTTCAATATAAAATTCCGTATGGCACACTTTATAATAAATGTAAAGATTACACGGAAAAACGCCTGGTGCCCAACCTGTTTTCACGCATCAAGAGGAATTAGCAATTTTACGTGCTGCGGCTACATGTGGTGATTGGGGGTTTCTTCTTACATTATTTGACCTTCGAATGTTCGCTAAGGCTCATTTAGATCGACAAGGCCAGATAACGGAATGGTTTTCACATAACCTGCCTGGTGTAGAATGGGCCATTAGCGTCGTGAAGCGCCATAAGCACAAAGACTATCAACTAATATCAAAAGGTCCAGAGCGACTGTCAGTCGGGAGTCTACTCGTTCCCCAAAGACGTGATGATCAAAGAATTGTAGTTTTTCTTACCTATATTTAACTAACTTTTTGAAAACATTTCACATGTTGATTTTTGAGTTTTTATTTTATAAAATAGGTTTATATATATTTATGAGACTTGTAATAGTTTTAAGTGATAAAAATCATGAATCTCGAAAGTAAATGTTTAGACTGATTAATGTTAAGTTACTGTTACTTAATTTTCTTAAATAATAATAAAAAATATTTGGCTTATCTCAGTCGTTTACACTGTAATATACCCACATATCAAATTCACCCCTTAACGCAAAGTAGCCCCAAAAATGTTCAAAACGCAATATTTTCTAAACCATAGTTACTAAATTATTTTTTCTTATTGATTTTTGTCATGTATCGGGGTGACTTTGCGATGAAATAAAAAATAAGTGCCATATCAAAGTAGCCCCATTATCAATAAAACTTAGATAAGCAGGTTTTTATGTTTTTTCTAAATAATTATTTACAAATTTATATTTTTTTGGTCTAATAATTAATTTGCGTGATGAGTCTTATTTATTAGTAATTTTTTTTTAACATTTTATCGTTAAAATTGTAAGCGTGGGATCCATTTGAAGTTTAAAATTAATCAATGTCACCCCGTTTTACGGTACCTACAATTTTTAAATGAATTATTTTAATAGAACCAGCATGATGGCGATCACCTCATTCCTAGGGTTTTCATTTACGTATTCTTTGATATTATAATAACCCTTTTTGTACAATTTTTCTTTAATAAAACATTTAAACTTGTTTATTGAATTTTTTTTACATTTTCTGGGATTTTGTTGTAAAACATTAGATATCTACCCCATAGATTGCCTAATACGGGTAAGGAAATATTTACCATCGTTGGCACGCTTGGCAGGCGAGTTTGCACCGCAGTTATTTATTTTTAATTATTATCAAAAAGATACTGCTGCCCATCTCCTGTTTCAGTTCCCCTCTGTCGCCTCTTACGACACCACGGTATGATTTCGGGTAGTGGATATTCTTACACCGCCACCACTACACGGCTTTAATAAATAAATAAAGTTTGATTATGCCAATAAAATTACGGTTTATCGTTGGACCAATAAGTATCTGAATTTCACATGTGCATGTTGTGCGCGTCTCGCATATATTGTTCCTATTACTTTTATTTATTTTTAATTGAATTTGAGCCACACGTTTTTTGTTTGATTTGTAGTGTGCCAGTAGTATGACCGGCAGCCTTTACGTCGGAAGAAGTTCGAAGAAGATATTATGGTTTTATCGACGAGCCTCGCTAACTCTTTATCATCCTTTTGAAGCACCCCAATACCACTCTATGAAATTGCACCATAATTCGGTCACCAGAGAATCGTCTATCGATCAACAGGTGAGGTTGGCATTTGAAGAAAGACTAATAAAGATTCTTCATTGGTCTGAGTGTACTCCCCCAAACATTATACATAATTAGCCTGTAATAGTTTAATAATCGGCTTATAATGGGAAGAATTATATTAAAATGCCTCCCAGAGACTGTCCACTGAGATCCTTCTCACAGAACACAATCTGAGGTCCCTCTTACCTAGTTCTGTCGCCATGCAATATAAAACTCACAGCTGTCTACACCAAGTTACAAAATAAAAGGTTTGGGTCCATGTTATTAACGTCATATTGTTTAATCAGAGCCAGATAAAATCGCAAGCCAAAATTTGCAGTTATTCATTTGTTTGTTTATTTTTATATTTTTCTTGCGGTCCTTCCTATTCTCGGATCATAAGGGTCATTTTCTTCCATCCCCTTCTTCGCTACTCGAAGGCAGCAAAGTAAAAGACAAAAGCGTCGAATATTAAAAGGCCGAGAAACGTGTTCTTCAAGATAAAAACTACACTTCAAAGTTGAGTATAAGTCTCTCTAACATATGCGATGATAATAAGAATGATGATTCTGCAAAGAGCTGTTTGATTACTAAAGAATTGGGTCATTTTATACGCGGTAGAGCCACGCTGCTGCTATATTATGATTGTAGCACGAATGTTCTAAATCGACTCGACCGGGGAAATACCACGCTCTCACAGAATTCCAGCATAAAAAGCAGCTTAGTGCTGCTGTGATTCGTATGGTTAGTGTAGAGAAACGGATACTCTTTTTACTAAAAACGAGGCATTCCATTTTAGTCCTCGGGAGTGAAAACGCATCTGCATTTTGATACTATATGGAGGATAGATGCAGATGCGCAGTATCCACTTACAGGTGGACTGTGTGCTCGTTTGTCACCCTTACTCTATAAAAAAAATCTACAAGATATGACTCGAAGAGACCGTTCACTCAAAATGTCATTCACTCAGTTGATCAGATCAGTGTAATAGGCTAGTGTGTCAGACCCTCTCAGGCTTTCGAGACATCAAGGGAAACAGCAATAGCTTAACCATTTTTCTCTAAAGCCTTGTCCCATATGTGTGTGGCATAGCGCTGGAAAGTCGACAGATTCTGGCGGAACCCATACTCTCGGTCATTGAGGAGATCGTTCAGCTCTAGGTATGTCATGAGGTGGGTGTTCAATATACGCTCCATAATCTTGCATAGTATGGAGGTAATTGAGATTGGTCGATAATTAGCAGGGTCAACACGGCTGCCTTTTTGTGGAACAGGCTGCACATTGACCAGCTTCCAGAATTTAGACGCTGTTCCAGTCCTAAGTGAGAGGGAACAAGCGTGTCAATACAGGAGACAAATGAGGTCTTAAGGATTACGGTTGGTATACCATCTGATACCTAGCTATGTCTCGTCTAGACTTGCAAGATTTTAAGATGGGGCGACGAATATTATAAACTGATGCTGACACACAGTACACCGAATTGTGCTATCAAAAGACTGTCTATGACAGTATTTTAAAAGTTTACAAAACGCCTGAATTCGCAGTGAGGAAGGAAGGGTCTCGCGGGGCCGCCTCGTACCGTTTAGCGAATGTAGGTCGAGGACACCCTCTGGATAAAGTGACGACCTGGAAAGACATGTAGGAAGTTGATGGACGCAGGTAGCTCAGTACCGTGTATTTGTGGCATTTCTTGGAGGGAGTTCAGCACTGGACTTGTAAAGGCCTGTGATAATGATGATGATAATGAATTCTGAGTATCTCAGCAAAGGACAAAATATTATAACCCCTATGATCCAGTTAAAAGCAACTGGCATAGAGTTTACTTATTTTTTAATATCATGAACCGCTTAAATTTTTATTTTAGTGCCATCTATGAATCTATGGTCAAACTATCAACGTGTGAAGGGTATATAACTACTAAGACGGAATTATTCTAGTAAAACTAGGTATTGTATCAAAATGCAACAAAGTTTTCACAACTTTCAATAGATGGCAGTACATCTTTATACAAGAAGTAAAATGCCCCGACCCCCGACTGACCGTCGACCAACAGCGAGGTACGCGATGTCTGAGGGATGAGATATACTTGCAAAATTCAATACCAGGGTTTTGAGTACGAGTACGTATATACCAGGTAGTACCATAGTAATACCAGGGTTGAAAACCAGGTTTTAAAATACTTGAAAGTATTTGTTAGTATTTAGTCTAGTTCGTTGTGCCACAATCTTGTACGTCCCGCCCGAGCCCTGCGCTGCTCGCGATGTGTCCTCGGCGTCCCGTTGTAAATACTTGCATAGAAAATCGATCCGTATTCCGTATAGTCACACAATCATGATGATAATGTATCGTATGATATGGATTGTATGAATAATATATATAATGTATGATATATATAATGTATCGTATGATAATGAATCGTATGAATAAGGCACACAATCGTATGAGTGAAAAAAATACTTGGAAGGACAAAGTATGCTCCATTCGCAAATACGACTGTGTTTCTTATTTATAAGAACATATTGATCGTTTTCCTATACAAGTATTTTCATATCTGGTGTTTCAAGTTCTTCCTGTATTCGACTTATAGCACATACCTTCATACTTGCAAGTATTTTCTGCTCGCACCAGGGCGCCCTACTTCGAAGTGAAATACTGGTTTTAAAACCTAGTAGCGTAAATAAGTCTTATCTCTTCTGCTATCACTTATTAGTTTGTGCCTATAGCCGAGCCGAGACCATAGACTTAGAATATACGCCGAGACAGACAGATTTGTCTATTTAGAATCTAGAATGGGCTCTCCCATTGTAGAATAAAATCAAAGGAAAAAAATATTCATAACATACTCTGATTTGGAGTATCGTGTACCTATTCCACATATTCACAATATTCCAAGCCAGAGAATTCTTAATATTTAAATAACAAGGCTGGGTCTGCTCAGTACGCGAATAATGTACATTATCTTGAATTGTCGGAAAAAATAAAAAACTACTTACACCATGTTTTATTATTCTATTCTTTTAAACTTAATATTAACGTCAGTATCAGGTGTTTCCGAAGCACTTTTAAAGTGTACTAGCTGTTCCCCGCGACTTTTCCCGCGTGGAATTTATTACGATTAGATTTCATGGGTTTTAATTTTTGTGCGCGGAACCCTAATTCTTTTCTACCGACTTCAACAGGAGGAGGTATTCAATTCGACTGTATGTTTTTTTTAATGTGTGTTACCTCATAACTTTTTACTGAGTGAACCGATTTCGATAATTCTTTTTTTGTTTGAAAGCTGATGCCTCACATGTGGTCCCATATAAATTTGATCAAGGTCTAACCAATAATTTTTGAGTTATTCTTAATAATTTACATTGAAGTCGGTTGCACAAAATTTTTAATTATTCAACTACGACTAAAAGAAACTACGCAAATTTTAACTTACCTAGCAACCTTTTTTTGCTTGATTTATGACTGCGATTAATAGCAAGTTTATTTAAAACCACGTTAGTGAAAAAATCACTGTTAAATTGAGAAATTTGTGGTCACAATACCTAATTATTCTAAAATAAAAGTAGCCTAAATTACTCCTTATAACATCAGCTATCTGCCAGCGAGTCCCGTCAAAATCGGTCCAGCCATTTCGGAGATTATCCGGAACAGACAGACAGACAAAAATGTTAAAAATTGTTTTTTTTCCATTTTAGTACTGTATATATTTTCATATGCATTTAGTAAAAAGCTGTTATTTTGATATTACAAACAGGCACTTCAATTTTATTTATTTGTATAGATGAAAGACTTCAAAATATTATCTCTCCCTACATTCATATTATCATTTTTATTACGAAAATAAATCTTTTCCAGGTCACATTATATGAATTTTGGGCATTACGCTTAGACAGTTACAATTATGTATAATAACACAGACATACTTTGGATAATCCATCAGAAAAAAGTTAGCCTTAACACTTTCACTGTCCGGTTTTCAGATGCAATAGTAAGACAATAGCAATGACCTATATGTAGTGCATGGGACAGCGAAAGGGTTAGTGAGTAATAGCACAATGTCAGTATTATCTATATTATGAAAATAAAAAAAATCTCATATTCAAAACTATTTTATTTCTATATTAAAGTATCTTCAGAACGAATATATTCTCCTATATCTGCTTGATGAAATGCTATTGTAGCCAAAGGGTCAGCATGCCTGCATTCAGCCGTTGTTCTTGAGGTCACTCCAAAACCAATTGGAATATCTGACATAGTATTTATGACAACACCTTGGTGTTTTGGTGTGTTTTCTGTTATTCTACCCAATCCTGTAAGCAACAGAAATATAATATAAATAATAATAATAATGTAATATGATATGCTCTTGACTGTATGAGTAAGCTCAATGTTGCTCAACCAGCTATGGAGAGAGCTATGCTGGGAATTTCTTTACAAGATAAAATTTGCAATGAAGATATGGGCAGTAGAATCAGTGATGACCTGGTAAGGCATGTAGGGAGTCAATGGATGCAGGTTGCTCAGGATCTTATTTTGTGGCATTCCTTGGAGAAAGCCTTTGTTTAGCAGTGGACTT
Organism: Parnassius orleans; assembly: GCA_029286625.1. Taxonomy (NCBI): domain Eukaryota; kingdom Metazoa; phylum Arthropoda; class Insecta; order Lepidoptera; family Papilionidae; genus Parnassius; species Parnassius orleans. The sequence goes on along the minus strand of JAGSMP010000260.1, from coordinate 125,951 downwards.
TGTACGGATGGATGGATGAATGGATGAATAGATGAATAATAAGTGACCACATACTATTCATTGTTGAACAAAGTTATCTTCCATAACATGACTATTGACTTTTAGATCTAATTATTATGGTAGATATATTTTGCTCCATGTAGTAACGATGTAAGGATATCTACTACCTTACTATCATCCTGTGGGTGCCATAAGAAAGAAATAAACCAAGAGATGGGCACCAGCATCACACAGCATTTTAAATTCAAAATATGTGGTAATGCATTATTTTAACTGATTTTACTGTGCACGCACACATTCGTAAGGGTCGATCGGTAGGCAAAAACATTGTTGCCCATAAATCACATTCAATTTGGGATAATTTCAGATAAAAGTAAAAGACTTATTTACTTGTATTTTCAAAAACTGCAATAACAGTATATCAATAGTTATATATTTGAACTTAAGTTTAAAATTTTGCTACTCCTTGAAAAATAACCCTGTATAACGCAGTGCAGTGCAGCAATAATGTCTTAAGCAGTTGACTTCAAACGGTTGATAGTAGATGGACAGAAAAATGTTCCAATTCATTTAGGTTCTCTAAACACTTTGCTTTGTTAATCTCATCCCCTATCAATGGCCAGACTAGGACTTTCCAATAATGCTTCTGCAGGCATGCATTTTACTCCCATACTAGTAACGCTGTGCAGCGAGACATCTACTCAGGGTTGCCAACATCATTTTTTAGGAGATCGTACCATAAACTGGAAAAAGTCGTATTTTGCTAAGAACTCAAAAGAAAAAATAGTGCACATTAAAATTTCAATAAAAACAATGGAAAAAATAATATTATTATAACGTTAAAGCAAAATTTAACATTTAGGGTACAACATTTAAGGATCTGACACTAAACTTTAGGATGACTTTTTTTTATTAAAGAAAAGGGGCTCGGACTGTGTCCTCTGTCCTCTATTACAAAAATAGTTATTTTTACTTTTTCACTAAACATAAACTCACACTCAACATGGAAAAATATACTTATATCTATTACTATTATAGATATAGCCCTGAGATAATTTTACATTACAAAATAATTAACAAAGTTAAACAATTAATCATATAAATCAATACAAACATAGCTCTTAGATATATATGATCTACCAGGTACTCGAGTATACAATTGACTATAGTAATAGTGCAATATTTAAATTAAAATTAACTGAGTAATATACTCATAATGAACCGGCGCAACTTCGAAACAATACCAATTGACATATTTTGATAAAAATTTCTTTGGTCTTCATATGAAGGACATTGCTAAGAAGAATTTTGATGTTACTGATTTTTCAAAATGAACTTAATCAATAATCATTTTTATTTTGTTATAAAGATTATAAGATTTGAAAAGATTGTATATTTTGAGTACGATTTAAAATACATGATCGTACATCGTACTAGGGCCAAAAAGATCGTATGAATACGATTTAAATCGTACGGTTGGCAATGCTGCATCTACTATTGACTAGGAATCAAAATGCAATATGTTATCACCCTGACAACTAAGACTGAATGCCAATAATTATAAAAAGAAGTCTGACATTCGAAGACAAGTTTTATATATTGTTACCCAGTGAAGGTGTTGCAGTAATATCTTTACTCAGTATAGTCATTAATTTTTTGACAGGCACAAATAGACCTAGTCAGTGAATTGTTGCATGATGACTAAATGACAATTTCTTTGAGCTCAATCCTTTTCAAATCTCTATTAGTAATAAGTTCAACTTTACAAAGTTCCATAATTAACAAAATGAATTAATTAAAGTTGGTAAAAAATAATTTGCACCACTACCACTACTGCCACTACTGGAATTAGTGGAGACGGGGATAGTGCCCGCAATTAAAGGAGGGCGGGAGGTGCTCTTCAAACTAGGTAAGACACATCATTTTATTTTATCGAGTGGATGTATGCAAAGTAATTTTTTACCAACTTTAATACCTATAATGGATTTCCACAAAGTAACGCCTGATTCTATTAATTAAAATTAATTAATTACTTAAGAAAGAATTATGCAAGACGCATTTCGGTATATCAAAATGATAACTATAACACTTACCACTTTTTATAACATGGTGACCATACAAGAACTGTTGCTCAGCTGATGGCTTCACCCAGATTTTGTAGGGGGCGTAAGGAGCTATGTAAGTCAACGCAGTGATATGTAATCTGAATTTATTAGTTTTAGTGAATTTTCCAAAACACGTGCCGGCGGATACCAAATGCTCCGGTTTCACAGTTTGGGCCAACTGTAAAAGTCGTTCTGATATGTAATAAACACGGTCTTTTTTCTCTCTAAAACAATAGGTGCCATCAGGTCTGTCTATCAAAAGTTTTACATTTACGCCGATGCTGAAATTAGGAAGAATAACAATTTAAAAGTCCCACAAATAAAAACAATGAAGATACTTTTAGTATACGTATGAAACTAACTATTTAGTTAATTTTTCAAACAAAATTCGAGTTCTATCTTCCGAGAGTACTTTCATTTTAATAAAATTTGTTAACTTCTAAACTTCTAATATAACGTAAATAAAAATACGTGCCAATAATTCTAATATAACGTAAATAAAAACACGTGCCAGTACCACCACTGTAAATGTCAAATTCAAATGCCAAATTCAATAAGACAATTTGACAAGTGGCAACTGTCAGTCACATCAGTTTTAGTTCAAAAATATTTTGAGAAAAGCAGTTTTTGAATCTTTGTTTGCTTAATGTACGAAAATATTAAGATTAAATGAATATTTTAAAGCTTAAACTTTGTTTGTAAATATATTTAGGAATGATTAAATAAACTATTAATCCAACGTTATTTAGAGATTATTTTATAGACATAATATTGGATGGAAAACTTTAAACGAAAGATCTATTTCTAAACGGAAATTTCTTTTTGAATGAACAGTGAGTTTGAGCACCACTAGGGAATGAACGAATCCCTGCCAACCATTCTGTGTTCATTTCATTCAACTCATTAGTCATTCAACTTTGTGCAAGTGTACTATCGGTAAGTTATCTTCTATGGTTTTAGTTATTTAGTAAATTTATTTTCGTGTATTATTAATTATAAAAATCTGTTTATTTCTAAACATCAAAGAAAAACTAGATCATTATATAAGAGTTTCTTGCTTTAATACTTATGTTCTATTTATTCCTATAAGGTTTTTCACATCTGTTTTATTATTTCGTGACCCTGGTACATTAAATAATAGTGAATGTTAGCCACGTGACAATAACAAAAACACCATTTGCGTGCATACCCGCCTAAGAAGGGTATTAGTGTTCTGTGCGCGCAAAAATCTATTACAGGTTTTTAGGGTTCCGTACAAATATTAGGAAATCGAAATACTGGAATCACCTTTTTGTCTTTCTGGTTTCTGCTCGTCTGTCTGCCTTTCATAGAATTATTTCCTGATCGAATTTCACGTAGATAATTAAAATTTAACATACTTCTATGCAGCTAACCCCAATACTACCTAAGACTACTACCTACCGTATCTCTAAAATTATAGTGCTGTGAAATATGTGAAAAATCACGAATACAGCACAGATGTATTATGTTCAAAAATATTTATATAATTATGTTGTTTTCCGGGTAAACGTAATGATTTATTTAAACTTTATCTTCTGGAAAACGCCATAAGATAAATAATTAGGGTTCATTTTATGTAAATTCAAGTTTTTTTTTTTAATTTACATTAATTTTGTTGTTTACGACGACTGTGATGGAAGACTACATAATAATTGCTATTGTGTTTTATTCATCATTATCATCATCCTTACAGCCTATCAAAGTGCACTGCTGAGCACAGGCCTCCCCCATAGTTTGACTTATAAAAAGGATATTTGCCATAGTTGCCGCGTTTGGCAGGCGGGTTGGCAACTGCAGTTTTTTATTATATTCATTTGTTATCAGGAAGATGCTACTGCTCATCACCTCGTTTTCAGTTTCCCTCTGTCACTTTTTACGACACTCATGGGATGATATTATGGGCCACCACTACACGACGATTTATTCGCCTACTAGCCACGCTCCTCCAAAGCAGAGTTTGACAACGCTACTATTTTTCATACTGCTATTTTTTTCAATAAAACAGAAATTGTATGAAACTTTCCATACAATTTCTGTTTTATTTAAAAAAAATAGTTTGCCTAATTTTTTGAAACTTTTAGTAAAAATGTTGTATGCCAAAATAAAATATATTATACAATTATAAAAAACATGAAAGTTAAAACTTATTTCTGATTAAAAAATTAGCTATTCTATACTTTAACAGCTGGGTCCATTTTTTTAGTAACGTCTCGCATTTTGATTGCAATTATTCAGCAAATCCGTGCACCAAGGTTAGCTAGCCTAATTGTAATAGTTATTGTTTTTTCATTATAAATGTTGAAAGGCTATATACCATTGAAATATATTTAAAATGCAGTGCGCAACTTCAACTTGTACTGCTATGCAAGTAGTACAAGGGCCGTGACGCCATCTGGTGTAATTGTTGACTTTAGCCTAAATTCTAAACGTTTGAATAAGTATGTTCATTATCATCTTCATGGTCAGTTCGTGAATAGTTCACTTGGGAACAAAAAGCCCTCCAAGATCAGTGCCTTGTCCAAGATACGTTTTATAAGTGGTAGAGCCATACTGCAACTATGCTATGGTTGTAGCACGAATGTCCCAGCTCGACCTGGGAAGGACCTCGCTCTCACCGAATACCAGCGTAGAATAGCAGCTTAATGCTGCCGTGTTTCGTATGGTGAGTGTAGAGAACCAGAGACCCTTTTTACTGGAAACGAGGCATTTCAACTTTGATTCTTTATCGAGGATTGATGTAGATATTTATCGGATAAAGCGTCCACTTAACATCAGGTGCGCTCGTTTGTCACCATTATTTTATAAAAAAAAAATAAGTTATATTTTTGTGTAAACAACCTGTATACTAATGCATTCTCTTAGGTGTATAAGAAAATCGATTTTATTTTTGATTTTCTTTGATATGAAATTTAACCAAAAATTTGATTGGTGATAGCTGAATTTCAATGCGAAAAATATCGACGAAATCGCGTTTTATTGCGCAGCAGTGAATGAAATAATCGAGTATTGGTGATCCGCCAACATAAAGCAACATAGTTACAACTTCCGAGTATGTAGCGCATAGCGAGATATGAAAACTGGAGATGTAATTACTTGCAATTCGTACATTTTTGTTCTCAGTTACGACAGTCATGATTCGTTATAAAAAAATTAAGTTAAGTATTCACGTATTTTAGTCAGAAAGACAACGGAAGGCAAAAAAACTATAGGTACTTATATAAAGTTGTAGGTACTAGTGTCATCCTCAACAAACCTAGATCTAGCAGGAACTGCTAGTGTTAGTAAATATCCCCCCATTGGAATTTGATGAGATGTAATGTATGAATAAATTATCAGAGATGTAGCGACCTCTAATCAGCTCTGTATTAGGGATAGCACATAGGTATGTTGGCTCCTTTAGCTTGAACCCTGTATTATGCCTTGAAGATGCTGCTGCCCATCACATGTTTCATTTTCCTTTGTCGACATTTACAAACAAAATATATACTAGAACAATTAACCTAAAACTAAAACCTTAAAAATATGTATTATAATAACTAAAATATATTATTAAAAGGAGGCCCTTTAGGCAAGGTTCGAAGATACTGGCAGCGTTCCCCTTTGAATAGCTAGACTAATTCTTTGTCCGGGTAGCTGCCAGCTCTTCGGTCTCCTGTGACGTCGACTAACCTTTTGCTATTTCCTTAAAAGCCTTATAGCGCTGGGGTCCCCCACGGACCAGGGTCTCGACACCGAATGGGACAAAAACATATTCGGAGTCTAGACCCTGTATTCATGCTTTAGCTTTTTCAGCCGCTTCACAAGCCGCACCAGCTCTGTTGTTGGTTCCATGTAGATGGGAAGGGCCAGCGTGTCTGAACAGGTTGCATCCCATACCAGCACCGGCCCATCTTCCATGGAATCAAACTCATACCGTCCGGTCTCTTGCCATCGTCTCTTGCGATAACAGACGGCTCAAGTAGACTGGCACGTTGACGGTGGCAAGGGACCGGCGTATGATATCGTTAAGTGCTGCATGTCTCGAGAAGCGGCCTGCACTTTTGGCATGATAGTCCGTGATGTCCTAGCTTGTCGACGTCACTGCCACGGAAATTTATGAGGAGCGCAGACCGGAACCCCAAGCCGTAGACAGGTTGCGATTCGGAGCGTGTCAGGCTCGAAATGTTCCTGTTTTGACGAAGGTTACGCGTGAAGCCAGTAGCCGGCCTCATGCGTACACACGGCTAAAAGCCTAGCACGCGCCGAACCTTTACTAAAGCTCAAAGATAGTCATAAGTCAATTTGCAGTTTATGTCGTCCCAGCTCCTCTGTGAATTTGGAGAAACTGGAAAATTTTGACCAGGGCATGCAATTAAGAAAGCGTTTCTAGCTTCTTCCAGGCCAGCAATCTCAAAGTTTGAAGGATGCCTTAAATTTTACTTATGATTTGCTGAACTACGGACAGAAGATAGGAAGGCTGGTAAAGACACTGGAAATTTTGCGAATCCTAAACCACCATAACGGATGAGTAGGGATGCTTGGGTCAAGATTGCTCGTTCAGGTGCATATTAAGAATCGATTCTAAATTAATTTTGATTAAGTTGTCTACTTGTCAAGAGGTCTGGGTGATTCCAAAAGGAGCAGCAACGGAGCATACGTAAATTTTGGGACGAAAGACAGAATTTTAAGATGCAAAGTGCATAATGTGGACTAATTTCAAGGTGACGGTCAGCGGAATTTTGAAATTTAGTAATTGAATTATTAATATATTCAGAAATAGATTCATTAAAATTGGAGAACCTAAAAGGTAAAGGAATTACTGTTAACTATTTTAATATTTGGAGCCAAAATATAAAATTTTTATTTTACGTCATTTAAATTTAAGTTGCAGTTATTTATAAAAAGTTCGCATTTGCTAAAATTAAGCTCCAAACCAATGGCTTCAAATTTATTTTTGATTAAAAAAGGTCCGAAAACACAGTATCCATATCACCTCCTAGGGTTCCGTCGTCCAAATACCAAACGTTGAATTTAGAATTTAAATTTTTGATTATCGGATTTATAGCCAAACTAAAATTGCTGGCCAAGGGATCACCTTGTTGACAACCTACTTCGAGGACAGTTCATTAAAACGATATAACAATTTTGTTGGGTCAGCGTAACTGAGAAAAAGATAATTGTATATTTCCGGTATATGTTGTTTTATTTCCGTCAGCAGGGTATCCCTATTTACCGAATTGAAAGCATTTTTGACATCAATTTTGAGCAACACGTCAGGATGTCCGTAAGTTAGGAAAGGGCGTAGGGCATGGACGGCTGCCTCACACCCTCCTTTTACACCGAAGCCTAACTGTACGGGTTCAAATTCGAATTTAATTTTGGTAAAATATGTCGGACAGCAGTTTTGGAGGCTAGGCTTAAAATAAATAAATATATATAGAGTCCAGTATACGGACGCAAGATTGACCCACCCTGATAATAATCAGCCAACAGACTTCATATTATCGGTAAACCATCTGGGCAAAAAATTGACATGGACGTTATTTCATCATTGCAATGAATTTCGGCGAATATTTTAGTTCAGCGACTTGCCGCACAACATTTGTAGGTCGCTACTTCTCGGCGTATATCGGTGCTGTGTACGAGTATATTCGACTTTTTTCTCTATCTGTTACTCCACGTATCTTGCTACCGTATATTGTAAAGATTTTTAAAGTTTTTATCAACTCAAATCAATGATTTAATTACTTCCTCAAAATGAGCTCGGGATATGTGCTGTACGGGGAAGTAGAAATGAAAGGGGGCGGGAGACACGATTCGCGTTCGGGCACGTGGCGAATATTTGTTTATTAGATAATGGTCTCGTGGTCGGTCATTTGGAGTCCGTTGGAGCGGCCGCTGCAAAATCTTAAAAGTGAAGTGAAAATTTTGAGATCTTCTTGTTCGTAAGTGAAAGTGGCCGGAGGCCCAATCACCCCTTAACATGGTAAAATGTTACACATTTAACCGATCATGCGGGTAGATTTGTTTATGACTTTGCCTTGGCATATGATCTGGCACAACTGGTTACTTCGCCTACACGAATCCTAAATGTGGAGGATTATGCACCTTCGCTGTTGGACCTTCTGCTGACCTCTCATCCAGACGGATATCAGGTGTCCGTCGATGCCTCTCTTGGCTCTTCGCACCAATGTCTGATCGACTTCGATTGATCGATTGATTCGACTTCCTTCGGGAACATGTGCATTCTGGTCTCTCGCCAAAGCTCTCCAAGGGGAATTCTGTCAACCATCCCTCCCATCTCTGCACAGAGAGGACGACTTACTGGCCCATGCCGCAAAGGAGAAAGCAGATCTGCCAGGCTCTCTCTTTGCGTCCAACTTGACTCTCGATGACGGGGGGAACACACCGCTGACCATCCCGTGGTGTGAATGCTCCATGCAGGATTTTTTGTCTACACAGCGCTAGGTGCGCAAAGCAATCCTCTCCCTGGAACTCAACAAGTCGAGTGGGACTGATGCAGTTCCTCCTATTGTGCTGAAGATGTGTGCTCCAGAGTTGGAACCGGTTTTAACGCGTCTTTTCCGTTACTCCTACTCCCTAGGCGCAGTTTCGAATTCATGAGCGAGATCCAAGAGCAAGTCTTATCTGACACTATTCCGATGATATCCCGGACGTCAGTCTGAGCGAGATTAGAATGGTTCTCCAGCAGCTTAAAAACGGCAAGTCCCCGGGCGAGGATGGAGTTACAGCGGAACTTCTGAAAGCGGGTGGAAAACCGGTACTTAAAGTCCTTCAGAAGCTCTTTCATTCCGTCCTCCATGGTGGCACTACTCCGGAGGCGTGGAGCAGAAGTGCGGTGGTTTTGTTCACTCACTCTCTTGACGAACTATAGACTGATTTCCCTATTGAGCCGCGTCTACGTGCAGTTTTCGAGAGTCATTACGAATCGTCTCGCACGCAGACTCGACGACTTCCAGCCTCCTGAAGAAGCCGATTTCCGAAAAGGATTTAGCACCATAGACCACATACATACCCTTCGGCAAATTTTACAGAAGACCGAAGAGTACATTCTGCCACTTTGTCTTGCGTATGTGTGCGCAAGTGGACTGTCTTGCGCAAGTGGACTGTCGGTATATCGAAGTTCTGAAGTGTTTGTACAGTAGGGCTACGATGGCTGTCCGAGTACAGAACCAGAGTACGAAACCTATCCAACCGCAGAGAGGTGTAAGACAGGGTGACGTTATATCCCCGAAACTCTTCACCGCTGCATTGGAAGACGTTGTGCAAGCTACTGGACTGGAAAGGATACGGTATTAACGCCAATGGCGAGTACATCACTCACCTTCGATTTGCCGACGATATAGTCCTTATGGCAGAATCGCTGGAGGACCTCAATAGTGTCTCCCAAAGGATATGTCTTAAGATGAACATGGATAAAACAAAACTCATGTTTAACGTCCATGTCACACCTATGCCAGTAGTTGTTGGGAGCACTAAGCTCGAAGTTGTTGACGAATATGTTTACCTGGGACAAATAGTCCGACTAGATAAGTCCAACTTCGACCGAGAGGTCAATCGACGGCTTCAACTCGGCTGGGCACCGTTCAGGAGATTAAGACACATCTTCTCGTCAGGCATAGCTCAAAACCTCAAAACTAGATTGTACAACAGTGATGACCTATGGACCTGTGGTCCTTCACTGCCGGCCGTATGAGGAAGCTCAAAGTCGCTCAGCGAGCTATGCAGAGGGCTATGCTCGGCGTTTCTCTGCGTGGTAGACTTAAAAACGAGGATATCCGCAGTAGAACTAAAGTAATCGACATAGGCCAAAAGATTAGTAAGCTAGAGTGGCAATGGGCCGGCCATATAGCTCGAAGAACCGACAACCTATGGTAAGAAAGGTTCTCGAGTGGCGGCCCCGTACCGGCAGGCGAAGTGTAGGGCGTCCCCCCACTAGATGGAGTGACGACTTGGACATGCAAGAAGTCAATGGATGCAGGTGGCTCGAGACCGTGCTTTGTAGTATTCTTTGGGGGAGGCCTATGTTCAGCAGTGGACTTGTGAAGGGCTGTTATAATGATAATGATGAAATTTAGTCCAGTTCAATCCCCAGAAGACACAAGCTTGCGCGATTACCGCTAAAAAGAACCCCTTTGTCATATCTCCTCAGTTTCACGGCACTGCCCTTGTTGCCTCAGCCAGTATCGGAATTCTCGGCGTCGACATATCATTGACGTGCAGTTTCGTGGTCACTTGGAAGAGAAAGCCAAATTAGCAGTTAAAAAGCTTGGCGTGCTCAGCAGAGCGGGACAGTATTTCATGCCGGCACACCGGCTGCAAGGTTCGGCCTCACATGGAATACTGTTCGTATCTCTGGGCCGGGGCTCCCAATTGCCAGCTCCTTCTATTTTATCGCATCCAGCGCAATGTGGTTTGAATCATCGGTGACCGAGCTATTTCTGATTGGCTTGACTCACTGGCACTGTGAAAAGATGTTGCATCTCTTTGCGTATTTTATCGCATCTACCTCGGGGATTGCTCTGAAGAATTCTCCGGACTAATTGCAGTTGCTCGATTTCACCATCGCACATCGCGACAAAACTCGCGATACTATCCATACCATTTGGATGATTGGCGATCCACCACTGTGCGATTTACAGAAGATGTTTTTTTCTTTTTCGTATAATTTCCATGTGGAATTGAATACCACCAGCGATTTTCCCGGACCGATACGACTTAGAGACCTTCAAGAAAAGAGCCTACTCTTTTATTAAAAGTCCGGCAACACACCTGCGATTCCCTTAGTGTTGCATTTGTTTGGGCGGCGGTCAACACTTACCATCAGATGAGCCGCATGCTCATTCGCCCACTCTTCTATACCACCTTAATACACGTTTCTAGTAGGGAGCTCCTTTTAATTTTAATTTATTTTATTTTTATTATTGTTATAGCGGCAACAGGATACATAAGATACAGTCCGCTGATAGACAGATGGACGGATCTACGGACGGACGGACAGCGGAGGCTTTGTAAAAAGAAGAAGGAGAAATCTTTGTTATTTTTTACGTGGTAGAGCCACGCTGCAACTATATTATAGTTGTGGCACGAATGGGTCGGCTCTACCGGGTGGGACCACGCTCTCACAGAATACCAGCGTAAAATAGCAGCTTAATGCTGCTGTGTTTCATGGTGAGTGTAGAGAACCGGAGACCCTTCTTACTGGAAAAGAGCAATCCATCTTAGTCCTCAGGGGTGACAACACATCTGCATTTTTATTCTTAATTGAGGATAATTGTAGATGTCTATGAGCCACAGTACCCACTTACCATCAGGTGGACTGTGTGCTCGTTTGTCATCCTATGCTAGAAAAAAAAAGGAATCGTACGCCCGACAGCTCATCAAGTGTAACAGTTACACTACGAAAACCGCTATGATTTCATACGGAATAGGAACGGTCTCAAGGTCAACGCATAAAGTGAGCAAAACATACGAACGATATACGGAATATACAGTGCCACATCATTTCCGTCATGAATGGATGCATACAGTGAGCAAAAAATATAAACCATATACGGAATATACAGAGTGCCACCTCATTTCCGTTATGAACGGACGCATTAAGTGAGCAAAACATACAAACCATATACGGAATATACAGAGTGCCACATTATATCCGCCATGAACGGACGCATTAAGTGAGCAAAACATACAAACCATATACGGAATATACAGAGTGCCACATCATATCCGTCATGAAAGGACGCATTAAGTGAGCAAAACATACGAACCATATACGGAATATACAGAGTGCCACATCATATCCGTCATGAACGGACGCATTAAATGAGCAAAACATACGAACCATTTACGGAATATATAGAGTGCCACATCATTTCCGCCATGAAAGGACGCATTAAGGAGCAAAACATACGAACCATTTTGAATATACAGAGTGCCACATTATTTCCGTCATGAACGGACGCATGAAGTGAGCAAAACATACGAACCATTTATGGAATATACAGAGTGCCACATCATGTCCGTCATGAAAGGACGCATTAAGGAGCAAAACATACGAACCATTTACGGAATATATAGAGTGCCACATCATTTCCGCCATGAAAGGACGCATTATGAGCAAAACATACGAACCATTTACGGAATATACAGAGCCACATCATTTCCGCCATGAAAGGACGCATTAAGTGAGCAAAACATACGAACCATTTTCGGAATATACAGAGTGCCACATCATTTCCGTCATGAAAGGACGCATTAAATGAGCAAAACATACGAACCATTTACGGAATATACAGAGTGCTACATCATTTCCGCCATGAAAGGACGCATTATGAGCAAAACATACGAACCATTTACGGAATATACAGAGTGCCACATCATTTCCGTCATGAAAGGACGCATTAAGTGAGCAAAAATATAAACCATATACCGAATATACAGAGGGCCACATCATATCCGTCATGAACGGACGCATTAAGTGAGCAAAACATACAAACCATATACGGAATATACAGAGTGCCACATCATATCCGTCATGAACGGACGCATTAAGTGAGCAAAACATACAAACCATATACAGAATATACAGAGGGCCACATCATATCCGTCATGAACGGACGCATTAAGTGAGCAAAACATACAAACCATATACAGAATATACAGAGGGCCACATCATATCCGTCATGAACGGACGCATTAAGTGAGCAAAACATACAAACCATATACGGAATATATAGAGTGCCAAATGATTTTAATCATGAACGGACGTCTTAAATGAGCAAGATTTTTTCAAAATTGAATATCGTCCTGTCCAATATAAATGAAATTTCTATTCCACTATGTTATTAGTTAACAGATAAATTAACAATATTCACTCTCTAAACATTTGTAATTCTGCCGGAAATAGAAGATGCATATATCGTAAAAAGACGCAAGAAGTCGTCGGCGATGTATATATATATAATTTTACGATAGTCCCATAAAAAAAATTTAATAGGTTCCGCGATAAAATATTATTGTGCGCCCTGCGAAGCGAGGGGGTGTCAGTTAGTAAATAAGATATATATTTCAAGTCAAATCAAATCATTTTATTCATGTACACTTTTTCTAAAGTTATAAATACAATTTTTTAGTTATTAATAGCCAGCGCTTAACTACAATCCCATCTCATGGTAAGTGGAGATGAAACCCTATATGTAAATCGCACGTTCACGTAACAAAAGCCTATTCAGTCTTGCATTGAAGACACTAACATTGTAATTGAAATGGCCGCCAATTTTGCCATTGATTTGCTATACGCATTAAGAAAGACAATTTATATACAGCCACGACGTCCAGTCTTAACGAAGACTAGCCATCTGCGCGGGACATGATTATAGTGCACGAGTGTGTGCGCAAGCAAAGGTGCGCTCTCTATTACCTCACTCTAATAGTCCGATACAATCCGACACGATTGGAGAGAGAGCAAGCACAGGACCAAGAAATAGCTTTACGTGCATTCCGAGGCACTGAGGTACACCGCCTAGTATCTGACTCTGGGTTGCTACTGAAAATTTCGTGACAGATTCGAACCCGGGACATCATGATCAGCAGTCGCGCTTACGCCCAGTAAATTAACAAGATAGTTTTAAGACTTAAACATATGGAACGCAAGCAAACAGAGTTCGATTCCCATCAATACTAATGAAATTGTCAATTACAATTTTAAGTGCCGATTTTTGTCCTGTAGTTTTTTTATAGGATAAGAGTGACAAACGAGCACACAGTCCACCTGATTGTAAGAGAATACTGTGGTCCATAGACATCTACATCTCGATCCTCGATTACGTATCAAAATACAGATGCGTTGTCACCCGTGCGGACTAAGATGGAATGGCTCATTTCCAGTAAAAAGGGTCTCCGGTTCCCTACACTCACCATACGAAACACAACAGTGTTATGCTGCTATATTACTTATTTTTACGCTGGTATTCTGTGAGGGCGTGGTCCTTCCCCGGTCGAGCCGACCCATTCGTGCTACAACTAATACCAGATATATAGATAGCACGTAGAAAAACGTGTATGAGTAATTATAAAAATTAAGGAAACGTGAAGTTTGAAAACACGCATTGAGGCAACGCGACGGACTCTTACCTCCATCTAGGGGCGTTATGTGTTAAAATAATTCATCATCTAAGTATAAAGTTAGTTAAAGTTACAGCCTATATACGTCCCACTGCTGGGCACAGGCCTCCTCTCATTTCTGAAAGGGTTTTAGGGCAAGGAAATGTCCGCCTCGCTGCCCCAATGCGTGTTGGCGAACTTCACATGTCTTCGAAATATTTTTTTTTGATTTCTCAGACATGCAGGTTTCCTCACGATGTTTTTCTTCACCGACGAGCACGTGGTAAATCAGCACTTAAAATTGCAATTAACAATTTCATTGGTGCCGGCGGGGATCGAACCCGGGTTGCTCGCGTACTGTGAAACTTACAGCGCATCTAAGTATGTCCTACCTAAACTGGAAAACAGACAAGTTATAATACCTTAGCTTCTGAAGGAATTAAAAATTATTGAAGTTATACTTATTTTGGGGCGTTTGGTAAAAATGATGAGAGTGAATTTTTACAATGCACGCGCACACCGACACCTAAAAACGACACCATGAAGTTGTTACGATGCGCGCGCACACTAACACCTAAAAGCTACAACTTCAGTGGGTAATTGTCTCTCAAGTTTTTTTGTTTTGTTACGCTAAAGAAGTATAGCTTCCTTCGTGCATACTGGTTAGCGCAGTTGTGACAAGTCGTTCGATTGTACAGTGGAAACTCGATTAACCGGACTAATTGTTGTCGTTAGGATTCGGATAATCGAAAACCGGATAATCGAATGTATGAAAATAAAGCGGGTTTTGTGCATATGTAGCATTCATACATAATGTTATGTGTTTATTAAAAACAACAAATGCATATCAACGAAAATCAATGTTTATTAAGAAATTATTAAGAGATACATTTCCAACATACGATGTATGCACTTATTTATGTACATATATACATACATATTTTCTTAGATTACACACATACATACTAAAATACTGCAGCCTCAATCATGAAATAAAATATTTAGATACGTATGTACGTATAATTTGTTTACAAGATGTATTTGGTAATTGCATTTGGTAATCATGAAATAAAATAATAAGTTTAATTTGGTTTAAAATATTTGTAATTGTCATTTGACGTATTTCACTTTTTTCTCTTCATTGCTGCTATCACGAATTGTTTCAGCTGTAGTAAGCTCACAGTATCACTCTCTGTTTGTTTTTCAAACCGCTTGAGAGCTGTTTCAGGGCCTGAAGTGCTTCATCATGAGAAGGTCCTGCATCATTTCCATGTCTATATTTTCTTCTGTTTCATCTTCTTGCATTTCCTGCTGTTCATTTATCTGCAATATGTTTTCACGATTTCGTCATCCGACATAATCTAAAAGCCTTGATCATTACTGTCACAAGTGACCCACTTTTCATATCATCATCATCACAATCCTGGCATATTTGTATCTTTAACATTAGCTCATTTATGTCCTTCAAAAGAGAATCATCCGTATTAGTTATTGAATTTTCATTCTCCTGATTAAGTACTTGTTCCAAGCCTTGTTTAAAGTTTTCTTTTCAATCAAATCCCACGCATCTACAACCATGTAACAACACTCCTTTAAATTCATTTCTTAAAAATGATAAAACAACTTCTACATTATCTACATCAACAGATAACAACCTACGTAAAAGTTGTTTTCTATAAAGTCGATTCAATGTTTCAATTATACTTGTACCATTGGTTGTAGCAAGGATGTCACATTAGGAGGCAAAATTTTACTTTAAACTTTCCATTTTCTCTCTAACAGTTCAGCTGGGAAGGATTTAATGCATTATATCCAGTAAAAGTAATACATTTCCTTGTTTGCCAATATCGTTTTGTCTTTTTTTTACTTCAGGGATAAAAGTGTTGTCATACCAGTCAATGAATATTTCAGAGTTCATCCATGCGCTTTTTTGATTTTTATAAATTAATGGCACCCTGATATTTTTAAAACATCTGGGGTTTTTTGATTTTCCGATGAGGAGCAAAGGTATTTTATGGGTCCCGGTAGCGTTAGCGCAAACTAATATTGTTACTCGCTCTTTGCTAGTTTTATATCCTGGAGCTGAACTCTCTCGCCTAGAAGCTAAAGATTTTGAAGGTAATGACTTCCAGTTTAATCCGGTTTCATCAGCATTATAAACAAAATCCAAGTCATAGTTATTTTCTTCCAATTTCTTCTTAAATTCATCTTCTGCGTCAACATTAGCTGACATTTTTTCACCTTGTAGTTCCAATTCACGAATTCCATGACGAGATTTAAATCTGTATAACCATCCGTTACTTGCGACAAACGATTCATCGCCATCAAATTTTTTATTTAACTGTAATGCTTTTTCACAGAGCAAAGGGCCAGATATCGGTTGCCCAGTTGATCGTTTTTGTAAAAACCAACAATACAAAGCGTCTTCTAAAAGTTAGTTTTTCGGTTTCTTCATCATTTTCCGATGTTTACTCCCGTCTTCACTATCTAATTTGCAGGTGTACAACAAAATTGAATCGGTATTCTTCTTGATATCACTTATCGTGGATGTTCCTACACCATACTTATCAGCTAACTTACGACCGGTTTTCCTTTTTTAATGATCAATAATATTTATTTTGTCTTTAAGCGATAACACCACTCTTACGCTTTGACATTTTAAATATGTAGACGTGACGCACGTCAGAGCGGGAGTAACAATTGCAACTAACTAAAACAATAACGAAACGCGTGGGCAGCGATCCCGCAGGCGCGGGCGGGGTAATGCCAGTTCCGACACGTTCATGCTTGCATAAATTCGACTTGTAGTACATAATTATGTTAAACATTTTGTAACTTGGCTCAATACGACTTAATTATTTAATTGGTCGCGGTTGATAGTCCGGATAATCGCGAATCCGTATAACTGAGGGCCGGATAATCGAGTTTCTACTGTATTCTTTTATTTTAGTGTCTAAAATTGTTGAAAAGCTGACTTGAACAAAGTCGCGAACCTAATTATCAATTTCAATGACAATAAAGAAACATACCATATATCACAAAAATTTGTTTATTTAATTCAATCTCACGCTGTAGTCTATATTGACTGTCTGTTTCAAGACAGAAGTCCCGGGAAGAAGAAGGAAAGTGTAAAATATGGAATTTGCATGGACGTATTATGGCAATTTGACAGAAAATTATCTCTGAAAGTCTTCTTAAACTTAAACTTTTAAACCATAGTTTAAATCCGAAACTATCAATACAACGTATTTATTAAATAAAACGGTCGTTATAAGAAATATTTTTAGTTTGCATATTTCCGCGGGACTAGTGCGCAGAAACAGTCTTTTTTTTTTTTTTTATAGAATAAGGGTGACAAACGAGCACACAGTCCACCTGATAGTAAGTGGATTCTGTGGCACGTAGACATCTATATCTACCCTCGATTAAGAATCAAAATGCTGATGCGTTGTCAACAGTGAGGACTTAGATGAAATGATGCCTCGTTTCCAGTAAAAATGGTGTTCGGTTCTCTACTCTCACCATACAAAACACAGCATCATTAAGCTGCTATTTTACGCTGGTATTCTGTGAGTATAACCATATTAATAATATATAAACTCCTTTTTGTAATAAAACGGATAGTGTTTATTGTATGTTACTTTTAATTAATTAACCTTTGTCAAACACAGAACATCCCTATAAACAGACGTAACTTAATGTTTTTGTTAAATTAAAGAACAAAGCGAGGTCGCAATGATGTCACAAAACCGTAGGTGTGATTAGGGCTGCCACCAAAGTTCATTCAGGAATCAGAATATGAAAATGTGTAATACATAATTGGCATACGTTATGGTTTGCCCCGCCCGACTGTTACCTAACTATAAAAGCTAATTAGTAACTAACAATGGAAGTTAATATACGTAGTCAACATAATGACTTTAAAGGTCAACAATTGTTGTCGCTTCTCCTGACCGATTCTAAAATAGCAAGGTATATCGTATATCATAGAGCCACGCTATAGCAGTGCATGAATGGGGGCACGACCGAGAAAGAAGCACGCTCTCACTGAAAACCTTTTTGTAACGTATATGTAATGATTAGTGTAGAGAACCGGTGACCCTTTTAATGGGTAACGAGGCATTCAATATGGATTATATGTGGACTTCCACAGAAATGACAGCCTATCTGCATTTATGATAAATTTAGGTGTCAATGGGCGACAGCATTCAATTCTCATTAGGTGTGCTCGTTTGTCACCCTACTTACTTTTTACTACCCTTTGTTACTTCACGTAGTGATTATATACTCTTTGATTACTTGTATAAAAAAGTTTAATAAAGTCAAATTAGTCAACTTTGGATACGTAATCATCATTTTATTTGAGTCTATCAATAGGCCACTGCTAAATAAGCTTCCTTCATACATAGATTGCCTCATAGAGGGGAATTCTTTCCATAGTTGCCGCATTTAGCAGGCGCGTTGGGAAGCGCAGTTTTTTATTATTTTGAGTTTGTTATCAGGAAGATGCTGCCCACCTTCTGTTCCTTTTCCCTTTGTCGCCTCTTACGACACCCACGGGAGTGTGTGTGTGAGGAGTAATGTGTCACTGACGTCGCCACTACACGTCGGCTTTGAATTATATGTATATAAAATAATCAGATATTTTCAAGAATGTGATATTGGATTTTTATTTGTGTAGGCGATTGGCTACCTATAACTTCTTTCATAATTTCTCATATTTTACTACACTACACTAAACGCATATTTTTTTTAGAACATAGCCCGAGTAGCTCACTGCTTTTTGAACTCCGTCTACCCCCTCAGGGATTACAGGCGTGACGGGACATATTTTCAGGAAGAGTGTAAAGAATAATAATATGTGATTTTTTTGGGAACAGCATTGCCGGTGCATCGGTGTTGGCTCTGCGCTGGTCCTGCTCACCACAGTGACTACTCGCAACCCCTTAAAATAGTATTTATTCATTCACTAATCATTCATTGTAGGCTATCCAAGTCCACTACTGAACATAGGCTCCCTCACGGACGACCTCGTTGCCACGCTTGGCAGGCGAGTTGGCAACCACCGTTTTTTACTTCAGCTGTTATAAGAAAGATGCTGCTGCTCACATCCTCTTTCACTTTCCTCTGTTACCTCTTACGACACCTGTGGGTTGTAATGGAGTAGTGTATTTCATTACGCCACGGCGAGGATAAAAAAAACATGCGTGAGTATCGTGGAACGCTCGGTTGGAACGAAGTGCCTTTCGTAGTATATTATTATTGATAAACGTATTATATTATTGATTAACAAACACAAATAAATGAATTACTAGCGTCTATTAAAATGAAACGTCATTTAAAATAAAATAATATTTTTTCATGGCAAGATAAGAAAAAGTGCGAGGGAGATGGATATTATTCCATCTCGCTTCCTTATAGTCGCCAAGGCCGTCTACACTACGTCAGAAGGAATCGTGACGGAAAAATCTTACACTTTTTCTCGCCTAGCCCCCATCCGCCAAATTCGTACCGTCCGTTAAGGAACTTGGTTCTTGGTTGAAAATGTATAGAATGGATTAAAAAAATGTTAATAGTAAATTGTCAAGAAAGGGGAAAATTTACCTAATATACTATACGCTGTAAATTAATTCCATCTGACAACCCTACACGTGTCCCAAATGGACTGTTGTAATTTGCGTAACACTCGCCACTCCCTTCACTTGCTCTAATCTTCTTTAGAAAGCGATGACATTTTTTTACATACTATTATAATGAAAAATAATATTTTTATGCAATATAGCTGCAGCATGGCTTTACCACGTATAATACGTGGTAGAGCCAAGTATGTAAAATGCGGCTATATTATGGTTGTAGCACGAATGGGTCGGCTCAACCGGGAAAGAACCACTCTCGCACACAATACCAGCGTAAAATAGCAGCTTAATACTTTTGTTTCGTATGGTGAGTGTAGAGAATCAGAGACCCTTATTACTGGATACGAGGCATTCCATCTTGACCCTCATAATTGACGTATCTGCATTTTGATTCTTAATCGAGGATAAAACAGCATCTACTTACCATCAGGTGGACTGTGTGCTCGTTTGTCACCCTTATTCTATAAAAAATATATGTTAAAATTGATTACTGTACTGGTCTGAAAACTTTCGTCGTAAGAAGAATAAAAAAGAAACTTTTAAAGTAAAAATTATTTACGATAACATAATTATAATGTTGTTTTAATTGTAACGACAATCGTTTTAGAAACATGGTTTAAGGTAAAAATTAATTTGCTTAGTTCGGCGTCATCATCATTAAAGCCCTTTACAAGTCTACTGCTGAATATCAGCCTCCCCAAGGGTGCCACAAAGCACAGTCCTGAGCCACCTGCATCCATCGACATCCTGCATGTCTTACCAGCTAGTCGCTCCACCCCGCTGGTGGTGGCCGCTCTACGAGGCTGCTACTTCGAACCTTTCTACCTCATCGGTTGTCATTAAAAAACATTTTCACTTCTATGTCACTTTTGAATACATTAATTGTCCCTATTTTAGATTTCATATATTTCTTATAGAATAATGGACGAAAACGAACACACAGACCACCTAATAGTAAGAGGATACTGCGGCCCACAGATATCTATATAGCTATCCTCGATTATGATGCAGATGCGTTGTCACCCCTGAAAACTAAAACGGAGTACCTCGTTTCCAGTAAAAGGACAAATAAAACTAATTTTACGAATTTGATCACGCTTTATTTCGATTTCGACTGCTTGAAAGTTCACGGAGAGGTTTGAGGTTATTGAACCCTTAGCTTTTATTTATTATTTTTGATCCGATCTACACATCATTCAGCTTTCCTTTTAATATGTACGAAGCCGGGATAGCCAGTGAAAGTGATCTAAATTTAAATAATTATCTGTTTATTTAGATATATTATAACGTTTTCATAACAAACACACTCATCCAAAAGTCCAAAACATAATGACTCAACAAATAATTTCTTTGTTACAGATCTATATAATAAACAAGCGTCGGTTTTGAGTTCATTCGTCGCTAAAAGCTCGTGTGTTACTCGTTTTGATAATGTCGTGGAATTATTATCCGAAGAATTTTAAAGCAAATGGTTGGGGCTGGCATAGAACCGCCAACGCCACGACCGGGTTTTTATCGAGGGAAAGAGGTGGCGAGGGGAGCTCCGAACCGCTGATCGGAAATGGGAGTCTTTACCCAAATTTACCCTCGGAGGACGATACGATATTTCGTACTGGGTGCAGACTGTACCCGTCGCTGCCTGCCGAGGAGTACGAGAGTGGTGCTGTTGAGGAGGTGGTGGAGGAAGCCTGCGCATCTGTTAACGTTAATTTGGTGGTAAGTTTTTTTTAAATATTAGTTAAAGTAAAACGAGCATTTAAACTTAACTGATATATTATCTGTACTATATTTATCAACACGTAAAACTGAACGACAGATGTGGTCCACTGCCAATAATTAAATGAAGCGATGTTTCCGACACATTTGCGTCACGGTTTTCACTGTTCCCTTTGATAGTGTCGAGCTATTTTACTGTTTACAACAGTATAAAATATTTATATTTGCTGACGTTTGCTATGAAAAAAAGTATATAGATAATATAAAGTAAAAAAATTCTTCGAAAAAATGTTCCGCTCGGTTTCTTGCTGGTTCTTCCCATGACAGAGGTTTTTTTACGAACCAGTGGTAAAAGTAAAAAATTGACTTTCAACAAAAATTAATTGTAAATCTGAATAAAAATTACTCTACTCTATTCTATTCATATGACATAATATTTTACTTAATTTAGTAAGATATAGGTATTTAGGATACGCAGTGTTGGGTAATATATGTATGCTAGTGACGACCTAATAAAACACACATGGAGTCAAGAACCCAAAGAATAATCGGGCAAGTGCGAGTCGGACTCGCGCATAAAGGGTTCCGTACCATCGTAATACACGTTTCTAGTAGGAGAGCCCTTTGATAATATTTTATTATTTGTTGTTATAGCGGCAACATACACATTTTGTGAAAATTTCAACTGTCTTCCTATATCATCATGAGATTGATCATGAGATACAGCCCGCTGACAGACAGACGGATAGACGGAGTCTTAGTAATAGGATCCCGTTGATCTCGTTTTAGGGTTCCGTACCCAAAGGGTACCCAAAGGTAGAAAAGCGGATAAGCACGCAGTGTCGCAGATAAACTAGCAATTTTGAAGCCAATATAACTTTTTCGATGTTTTTCCCACAATTCTTCCAATGTATTACGTTTCATGATATGAAGTTATAAGCTAGGAATTGTTTGGTTGACGAAATTCGGACAGTCAGCAACCAACCCCAGACATCTGTCAAATTAGGGGTTTCCTTTGGCTATATATCCATTTGGCTATATATATATAGACATCAAAGAGCTCTTACACTGGAATTCATAGTCACGATAATAAATAAGATTTTTAAGTGGTAGAGCCATGCTGCAGCTATATTATAGTAATAGCACAATCAACGGGTTGGCTCAACCGGGGAAGGACTACGCTCTCAGAAAATACCAGTGTAAAATAGAAGCTTGATGCTGCTGTGTTTCGTATGGTTAGTGTAAAGAACCGGAGACCCTTTTTCTGGCAACGCATCTGCATTTTGAATCTTGATCGAGGATAAATGTAGATGTCTATGGGCCTCAGCATCCCCTTACCATCAGGTGGACTGTGTGCTCGTTTGTCACCCTTATTCTATAAAAAAAAGAAGAAAATGGCTTCTATATGGGACGATTCAGGCACTATGCTTTGAATTCAATCTTTAACGATTTCATAGACAAAGGAAACCCCCATTTTGACAGATGTCAGGGGTTGGTTGCTGACTGTCCGAATTTCGTCAACCAAACAATTCCCTAGCTTATAACTTCATATCATGAAACGTCAAACATCGAAAAAGTTAAATTAGCTTCAAAATTGCTAGTTTATCTGCGACACTGCGTGCTCATCCGCTTTTCTTCTGTAATAAATGTGATTTTTGCTGCCGTTAAATGTTTCTCACAAATAGAATCATTAATTTGTACAAAGTTGTAATACACTATGTAAGTACTTTGTATTTACTTTTAGTAATACTAAGTACTTACTTACTATTCCGAAAATAACCAGCGAAATCATTAGAATTGGAATTTTAACTTTACTTTTATTTGTTTTAATTTTTATTTACTGGCAAACTAGATGGAGTGACGACCTGGTAAGACATGCAGGAAGTCGATGGATGCAGGTGGCTCAGGACCGTGCTTTGTGGCATTCCTTGGGGGAGGCCCATGTTCAGCAGTGAACTTGTGAAGGGCTGTAATGATGATGATGATGGCAAAGTGACACCTTAGAAGAATTTTCATGGAAAACATAATTTTTTTTTATATAGAAGAGGGGGCAAACGAGCACACAGTCCACCTGATGGTAAGTGGATGCTGTGGCCTATAGACATCTACATCTATCCTCGATTAAGAATCAAAATGCAGATGCATTGCCACCCCTGAGGACTAAGATGGAATGCCTCGTTTCCAGTAAAAAGGGTCTCCGGTTCTCTACACACACTATACGAAACGAAGCATTAAGCTGCTATTATACGTTCGTATTCTGTGAGAGCGTGGTCCTGCCCTGGTCGAGCCAACCCATTCATGCTACAACCATAATATAGCTGCAGCGTGGCTCTACCACATAAAAAGATCATCAAATAGTCTTATGATTAGTATTTCTCGGCATAGTACTGGATTCTTCAAGTCATCGTTTATCATTCAGGCATACACTACACTGAAACGCCCTTCCCGTAGATATTAAAAATACGTAGTGGTAGGCAGGGCGAAACAGCAACGAGCCACTCAGACCACGTTTAGTCAAAATAATATGGGTATAGATAAAAATTGTGCAAGAAGTGATACTCGTGGGTGGCTAGCCCATCGCCTACACAATCACAAACCCAATATCCCATTAGTCGCCTTTTACGACATGCTAGGCAAGTAACACTGTTGGCATAGCTTTAACACCATTATCTAAATGCAAACAGTTGCCATGTTTTTTTATAGGATAAGAGTGACAAACGAGCACACAGTCCACCTGGTAGTAAGTGGTTGCTGTGGCCCATAGACATCTACATCTCGATCCTCGATTACGAATCAAAATTCAGATGTGTTGTCACCCGTGAGGATTAAGATGGAATGCCTCGTTTCCAGTAAAATGGGTCTCCGGTTTTCTACACTCACCATAAACCTAACCTACAGCTAAACACAGCAGCGTTAAGCTACTATTTTACGCTGGTATTCTGTCAGAGCGTGGTCTTTCCCCGGCCGAGCCGACCCATCGTGCTACAACCCTACCATACCAGTAATATAGCTGCAGCATGGCTCTACCACGTAGTTAATTTGTTATATTACTTAATTTCAATTAATAATGTCATTGTTGCCGGCGGAGATCGAACCTTGGTTGCTCGCGTATTGTGAAATTTACGGCATGCACTTAGCCCCTAAGCTACAACGATATTTACTACGTGCTTGTCGGTGAAGGAAAACATCATGAGGATTCCCTATCAGAGATGAAGGGAGGCATGTGCCCAGCAGTGGGACATATATCAGCTGTAACTTTCCTTTTTTACATTTACTTTCATGTTATGTTATGTAAATTAAAAAATAGACTGTTGCTTACGAGAATTGATTCATTTCATAGAACATTAAGGCGCCTACTACATTATTTCACCACGCCATGTGTTGACTTTTGAATACCTGAACGACCTTTAAATAAATTAAATAATAATATAAACACTGCTTCTATGTATGAAAAAAACTAATGACTCTTTGCCTGTCTATTTAACCGGATTCATTTAAAACAAGAAGCTCTTTAAGTGGTCTCTTTAAAAAAAAATTGATACACATTACATAATGAGATGTTTTAACGCTACGCGCGACACAGCAATAGTTTTGCTTAAACCTGTTATGTTTATTTTATGAGAAACAGAAAATGAATATTAATTCTTTTTAGGAAAAAACAACCTAAGACCAACAACCAAAGTTAGAATGAGCGTTGCGCACTTTGCAAATGGCGCCAAAACCATGCTTAACTTCTTGAAACACACTCTTTCTTTAAGGGGACTACAGGAGCTAAACGCAAGTTTTATATTGCCTTAAAGTATATGATCCAATGCAGTAAACTAAATCAGAAAAATATATGATATTTTTTAGTATATATGCTAGTAGTTAGTGTGATGACAGCCCGTAAAAGTCCACCGCTGGACGCACACATATGCACCTAAAACCGTCCATTATCCATCCATCCATTACGGCCCATTAAAGTTGCTAAAATTTTGCCATAGTTGCCACGCTTGGCAGGCAGGTTGGCAACTACAGTGTTTTTATAATTTTGATTTGTTATCAGGAAGATGTTGCCATCTCCTGTTTCAGTTTCACTCGGTCCATGGTCCCTAAAAAATGTTGTTTGCAAATGATTTTATATGCATACAATGTGCGTGAGTGCGTTCTTACAATAAGTTGAGCACGGTTTTGGTTTTAGTTTTGACGTCACTTAAAATGTACGGAGCGTTCCGTCTCTATCTTTGTTGGTCTGAGGCTGCCGTGTAGTGACGGCGTATAAGAATCCACCACCGAATTTTGTCCCATGGGCTTCTTCAGAGGCGTACTACGGAAAATGCCAGAAAAATCTTACGGCTTCCGATAGATGGTATATAAACGCCAGACGTAATATCCAGACCGGCGACGGGCAGCAACGTCAAGGTCCTCACGTCTGGTACTGCGATCTTCAATCCGCCTGCCAAGGGTGACGATTATGGCAAACAATCTCTACAACGGGAGAGGCTCATCTCCAGCAGTTGATTTTGAGACATACATACATACATACATAAACAGTCACGCCTGTCACCCAGAGGGGTAGGTAGAGACTACGGACTTCCATTTGGCACGATTCTGACACACTTCTCTCGCCTCCTTTACATCCATATATCTACGCATACACGCTCGTCGGTTAAGGGTACTCCTAATCTGGCCCATTTTCAATATATCGCCAATTTGGTCGATAAACCTTCGTCTAGGGCGTCCCTCAATCCACTCAATCAATCAAGTGGATTGATTTTGAGAGTTATTAAAGAAGTGAAAAAGTCGTACCTACCCAATTGGGCTATACAAAGAACAAGCCCTAATGTCTACTAACTGTATCAAACATTAATAAAATGTCGATAATGACGATTACGGTGTAGTGGCGGTGTAAGAATATCCACTACCCCATATCATCCCGTGGGTGTCATAAGAGGCGACAGAGAGAAACAAATCAGGAGATGGGCAACAGCAGCTTGCTAATAACGACTAAAAATAAAATAAAAACTATGGTATATATACCCCTGAGGCAATCTATGGGGGATGCCTATGTTCAGTGGACTTTAATAGGCTGTAACGGTAACGGTAACGGTAACGACGGTGACATCATCTATTGCGTGTAATGATATATTCACGTTTGCATTGCTAATTGTATGCAATGATGCACATAAGAATTACGTATCATTAAAACTAAGCCCAGTCAATGATTACTTATGATATCGCCGAGGAATTTCTGTGACTCAACACAGAACTTCCAGTCGAAGAAACGTATTTCTGACTCACTGTGACGTGGAGAATATTTTTTTGGTACTATACGAAAACGTTTCTAGATGTAGATTGCGTCAGCGTAATAAGATACGTCACAAAATTTGTGAAATAATTAAGGAAATAATCGAGAATAATATAAAAATTTATATTGAAAATAATACTAATTTAAAACATTTTTTATATAGGATAAGGGTGACAAGCGAACACACAGTCCACCTGATAGTAAGAGATTGTTGTGGCCCATAGACATCTACATCTATCCTCGTTTGCGAATCAAAATGCAGATGCGTTGTCAGCCGTGAGTACTAAGATGAAATGCCTCTTTCCCAGTAAAAAGGGTGTCCGCTTCTCTACACTCATCATACAAAACACAGCAGCATTAAGCTGCTATTTTACGCTGGTATTCTGTGTGAGCGTGGTCCTTCCCCGGTCGAGCCGACACATTCGTGCTACAACCATACACTTAATATAGCTGCAGCATGACTCTACCACGTATAAAAAAAAACTAAATTGAGAGTATGTTTACGTGAATTACTATACTAAAATACATATTATAGATTGTTATTATGTTTGACTGCCTCGTTGGTTTAGTAGTCATAAGCGCGACTGCTGACCGTGTAGTTCCGGGTTGAGATCCCGAGTCGGTCCAAAAATCAGTTAGTGGGTTATCTATCAAAAATTCGCAGTAGCAGCCGGTTGTCAGAATGATGGCGGTGTTTCACCGTCGTGCGTCGGAAAGCACGTAATCTCTTCGGTCGTGTCGGATTGCCGTCCATCAGACTATGAGAGTGAAGGTAATATAGAGTGCACCTGTGTTTGCGCACACATTCGAGCATCTCCGTTGAGACTGGTCGCCGTGACTGAAATTCGGTCAGCAGGGCTAGCATGGGCAGGAGACAATTTTATCCCCGGGGAAAGGAGAAAATATTTATCCCCTCGCTTAGTTTTATCCACCCTTAGAGCATGGGCACACCGGTGGATATAATATCCACAGTAGATAAAATGGGAAATGGACTTAGACTTAGATAGATTTTTTTGTATGAATATAAACTTCAACCCACGTCCAATGAACTAGGATAAAATCATCCCTTTCAAATGTCAAAAAAGCATAATTTTTTATCTTTCATTTAGCTCCATGCTACGGACGGGGGATATATGTCTACTCGTTATGTCAAACGGGGATATACTTCTCCCCGTTTGACATAACAAGATAATTTTATCTCTTGTCAGTGGATATAATCGGGGGATAAAATTTTTATCCCCCGCACATGCTAGCCGGGCTGGAGGGCATTATAAACAGTTATATAATCACAAAATCAAAATGTCCAAATTCAAGTACTACACACATATATGTGGTACTGATGAATATGCATGAATATACCATGGTCACATAGGGTTACATGTTTTCGAAATGAAAGAAATAAACTCGCCAAATGCTATATATTCACAACCATAGTTAAGCTTCCCACGTTCTTCATTGTCAAAATATATTAAAGGTCGTATTGTAAACCGGTCACCAACTACTTGTTATACCCAATTTTTTGACTGCCTCGTTGGTCTAGTGGTTGTAGTAGTGCGACTGCTGATCATGAGGTCCCGGGTTCGAATCCCGGGTCGGTCAAAGAAAGATCAGTTATTGAGCTTTTCCATCAAGAAATTCTTAGTAGCTGCCCGGAGTCAGGAAGTTGGCGGTGTCTCACCACCGTGCTCGGAAAGCACGTAAACCGTTGGTCCCGCGCCTGATCTCTCTCCGGTCGTGTCGGTTTACCGTCCCATCGGACTATGAGAGTGAAGGAATAGAGAGTGCACCTGTGCTTGCGCATACACTTGGCACTATAATCCTGTCCTGCGCCGATGGCTAGTCTCCATTGAGGCTGGCCGCCGTGACTGAAATTCGGTCTGGAGGACATTGTTATTATGCCCAATTTAATTTAGGGCGGCGTTATATTACATTTTTTGACTGCAAAGCTACGTGGACCCGGGTTCGAATCCGTGTGAATTCGAAGGGCAAATGGCCTAATTATAATTGTTTCGGGTATGAATGTTTATAAAACTCGCTAATAAAAGAAAAACCTAATATTAGGCTTACGTTTGTTAAAGTAAAGATACGCTGCTAACTGAATAATTTACAACAATCGCTTTAATAGTACATAACGACGCCATTCAAGGAGCAATTCAGCAAGGAAACGCAGCTAGTGTTTCCTTGCTGAATTGCTCTTGGATGCCGCGAATAGTAGAGCTGTAATGATATTTAAATATTTTTAATTATTGTGAATATATACTTCGACCATTTCAATGGCCATGTTGTTCTAAATATTTATTATGAGGTTCCTCTAAATTTCATTATACGTAATAACTATAATCTACATTGAATAAACATTATTCTATTTTATTCTAGGAGAATAGAATAATGTTTATATTATTTATTTAGGAGAAAATCCTAGTGTGAGGGTAACGTTCTTTTTTTTAAAAAAACGAAAGAGTTCTAATGGTTCGTGGACTGTAAAGATGGTAATAATGTCCTCCAGACCGAATTTCGGTCACGGTGGCCAGCCTCAACGGCGACTAGCCATCGGCGCAGGACAGGATTATAGTGCCCAAGTGTATGCTCAAGCACAGGTGCACTCCCTATTCCCTCGCTCTCATAGTCCGATGGGATGGTAAACCCACACGACCGGAGGGAGATCAAGCGCAGGACCAACGGCTTTACGTGCTTTCCGGGCACGGGGGTGAGACACCACCAACATCCTGACCCCGGGCAGCTACTGAGAATTTCTTGATGGAAAAACTCGACTTCATGATCAGCAATCGTACTGTTACGAGCTTGGGGTTCGAGACAATTAAAAACTGCCGATTGAATTACCAAAATTGACACTTTAATTATACAACACTAATTACAACTTTAACCACACTAATAACAAAATACAATTTTACTACAGATCGCTTAAGTTCGTAGTTGTATCGCTTCGAAGTCCTCGCTTGTATCGCCAATTCAATACTGACTCGGTCGCGGTCTATACCGGCCTTATATAGGGCCTCAGATAGTTTCCAGAACCTTCTACTGTAGAAACATCTAGAATGTTCGAGTACATATCGGTCCCGAAATTTCTAGAAGGATCTTGACTCTCTAGTTCTGCTACTCGATACTGAGGGCGCTAGTGGTAACTAGTGTTGCCATGTATAAACCATTAATAGTGGCGCGCAACACTGCCCCTCCTAAGACATGCTCGTCCCGAGCATTATTGGCCCCATAATAACGCGCCAGTCGATCCACATGGACGATCTTAGAAGTACCTCTTGCACCTTTCTGTATCCGGTAGGTTACGTCATTGATCCTTGTCACAATCCGTACGGTCCGTCCCATTTAGCTTGAAGCTTGGGAGATTTCCTTTGCTGCGAACTGGATTGTGTAACCACTAGTGAACCTTCGTCAAACCCTTTGTTGTTCATTTTGCGGTCATACCGTGTTTTCATCTTCTCAGACGTTTGCTGGCCCGACTGTCTGACGTGCTCATAAATGTCATTCATTTTGTCCTGCAAGTCGTTTGCATAATCGGTTATACTGCGTGGGGCATCAGGTGGTATTCGGTGATCAGATCTGCAGGCAGCCGTAATTCTCTCCCAAAATTTGCTAAAGCTGGTGTCACTGATGTACTTTCGTGAACAGCGCTTCGATATGACAACAAAAACGGTTGTATGTGCCTGTCCCAGTCCACAACTTTTGCTAGGTACCTCTCCAATGTCTGATTAAATCTTTCTACCATTCCATCAGATTGTGGGTGGTAAGAAGTTGTTCTTGTTTTATGAGTACCCATAACTCGGCAAGTTTCCTGGAATATTTGAGACTCAAAATTCCTTCCTTGATCGCTGTGAATCTCTAAAGGTACTCCAAAACGACAGAAGACTTCATGAACTAGTTTATCTGCAACTGTTGAAGCTTCTTGATTTGGAATGGCGAAGACTTCTGGCCATAGTGAAGTAATCCATCACAACCATGAAATACTTGTTACCACTTTCACTTTCCGGAAACGGCCCGCAACGTCAATGGCTATCCTCTCCCATGGTGCACCAACATTGTACAATTTCAATGCACCTCTACTACGAGTTTGAGGTCCTTTACAGCCGCACAACTTGTACATTTGCGACACCAGTCCTCGACATCGTCACGACAGTGGACCCAGTAAAACCGTTCTCGGATCTTCAGTAGAGTTCGTTTAACTCCCAGGTGGCCTCCTGAACAACCATTATGGTACAGCTGTAGAACATCCGGTACTTTAGCTTTAGGGACAACCATTTGCCCCGTGTAGTGGCGGGTTAGAATACCCACTACCCCATATCTTCCGTGGGTGTCGTAAGAGGCGACAGAGGAAACTGAGGCAGAAGATGGGCAGCAGCATCTTTCTGATAACAGCAAATAACAATAAAAAACTGCGGTTGCCAACCCGCTCGCCAAGCGTGGCAACTACGGCAATATACCCCCCAATGAAGAAAGTTACGAAGAGACGGCCCCCAGTCCCCGGCGGCCCCGCTATTCCTGGCTACGGTGGCGACCATGGTAACGGCAGGGCAGGGGTGCTAAGAATCTCCGGTGGAGGTTCGGTTGCCACCTACGACGACTCGACCTGGCAACTTATAACGCACGCACCCTGAGGACTGACGAGAAGATCCTGGAGTTGGAAGAAGAGATAGACAAGTTGCGCTGGAATATTATAGGATTATCCGAGGTCCGAAGAGAGGGGGAGGACACGGTAATCCTCGAATCCGGCAACTTGTTCTATCACCGGGAGGGCGACCATCTGTCCCAAGGAGGTGTCGGATTTATCGTCCACAAGTCTCTCGTTAACAACATTGTAAAGATTGGGAGTGTGTCGACGAGGGTTGCGTACCTTATACTCAGAATCACCAAACGGTATTCGCTGAAGGTCATACAGGTTTACGCACCAACTTCGGCACACCCTATGAGGAGGTAGAGAAAATGTATGAGGATATCTCTAGAGCCATGCATTCCTCTAAAACCCACTATACGGTGTTAATGGGAGACTTCAACGCAAAGCTAGGCACAAGAGAGAACGGTGAGCTGAAAGTAGGGAAATTCGGATTAGGGCAACGGAACCCAAGGGGCCAGCAGCTGACCGACTTCATGGAGAAAGAGGGACTCTTTATGATGAACTCTTTCTTACAGAAGCGGCCCCACAGGAAGTGGACCTGGTCGAGCCCCGACGGCTCGACAAAAAATGAGATTGACTTCATTATGACGACTAGACGCCAACTGTTCAGTGATGTCTCAGTGATCGCGAGGGTGAAAACTGGTAGCGATCACCGAATGGTTAGAGGCACACTGAACCTAAACGTTAAGTTGGAGAGGTGTCGTCTAATGAAGTCAACGCTCCGTCCCCCTCGTGCTCTAATCCAAGTCCCGAAACCCTTCAGCTCGAGTAACAAAACCGTTTTCAGTGCCTAGAAGATTGCAATGCAGTGGAAGATATGAATGACAAGCTCGTGGAAACTGTCCATGCGGTCGGAGCTAAGTTTTGCAAGACCCGCCGCAGAAGAACACAAAAACTCTCCGATCACACTCTTAATCTCATGACTGTTAGACTGGAAATGAAGCTGTAGTCTTCTACAGATTTGATAGCATACAGGCAACTGAACAGACAGATCTCCAAGTGCATGCGGCGGGACTTACGAAACTTCAATACAGCTCGTATTGAAGAAGCGATCGAGCGGAACCAAGGCTCCAAAGTCTTTGCTAGAGGTCTGTCTGCCAGAAAGAGCCAACTGTCAAAGCTGAAGACCGAGTGGCAGCGTCGTTTCCGGACACCTGTGATTTTTGGTGAGATTGAGAGGTTCTATGGACTGCTGTACACATCATCGTTGGAGCCACACGCAAGTATGAGTAACGATCCAAGTGCAAGTATTATCCGACACTATTCCTATGATATCCCGGAAGTCAGTCTGAGCGAGATTAGAATGGCTCTCCAGCACCTTAAAACGGCAAGGCCCCAGGCGAGGATGGAATTACGGCGGAGCTTCTGAAAGCGGGTGGAAAACCGGTACTTGAAGTCCTTCAGAAGCTCTTTAATTCCGTCCACATGGTGGCACTACACCGGAGGCGTGGAGCAGAAGTGCGGTGGTCTTGTTCTTCAAGAAGGCGACAACGCTCTCTTGAAGAACTACAGACCGATTTTCCTTCTGAGGCGCGTCTACGTGCTGTTTTCGAGAGTCATTACGAATCGTCTCGCACGCAGACTCGACGACTTCAGGCCTTCCGAACAAGCCAGTTTCCGAAAAGGCTTTAGCACCATAGACCACATACATACCCTTCGGCAAATTGTACAGAAGTCCGAGGTACAATTTGCCACTATGTCTGGCGTATGGACTATGAGAAAGCCTTGATTCCGTCGAAATTTGGGCGGTGCTGCAGTCCCTTCAGCGGTGCCAAGTTGACTGTCGGTATATCGAAGTGTTGAAGTGCTTGTACAGTAGGGCTACGATGGCTATCCGAGTACAGAACCAGAGTACAAAACCTATCCAACTGCAGAGAGGTGTAAGACAGGGTGACGTTATATCCCGAAACTCTTCACCGCTGCATTGGAAGACGTTTTCAAGCTTCTGGACTGGAAAGGATACGGCATTAACATCAATGGCGAGTACATCACTCACCTTCGATTTGCCGACGATATAGTCCTTATGGCAGAATCGCTGGAGGACCTAAGCACTATGCTCAATGACCTCAATAGTGCCTCCCAACGGATAGGTCTTAAGATGAACATGGACAAAACAAAGATCATGTTTAATGTCCATGTCACACCTATGCCGGTAGTTGTTGGAGCACTAAGCTCGAAGTTGTTGACGAATATGTTTACCTGGGACAAATAGTCCGACTAGGTAAGTCCAACTTCGACCGAGAGGTCAATCGACGGATTCAACTCGGCTGGGCAGCGTTCGAAATTACGGCACATCTTCTCGTCAGGTATACCTCAAAACTTGAAAACGAGGCTGTACAACCAGTGCGTGTTGCCAGTGATGACCTACGGAACTGAGACGTGGTCCTTCACTGCTGGCCGGATGAGGAAGCTCAAGGTCGCTCAGCGAGCTATGGAGAGGGCTATGCTCGGAGTCTCACTGCGTGATAAACTTAGAAATGAGGATATCCGCAGAACCAGAGTGACCGACATAGCCCAACAGATTAGTAAGCTGAAGTGGCAATGGGCCGGCCATATAGCTCGAAGAACCGACAACCGATGGGAAAAAGGTTCTCGAGTGGCGGCCTCGTACCGGCGGACGAAGTGTAGGGCGTCCCCACTAGATGGGTGACGACCTGGTAAGACATGCAGGAAGTCGATGGATGCGGGCGGCTCAGGACCGTGCTTGTGGCATTCCTTGGGGGAGGCCTATGTTCAGCAGTGGACTTGTGAAGGGCTGTAATGATGATGATGATGATGATTTGCAAATGACAACTGTCTCCCCGACCATTTTCCCATTTACGGCACAAGACTCCATCCTGAATCAGCAAGCTGTCCCATTGGGCCCAATAGCTTTTCGTGGTCGAACTCATCGCTGAAACGTCACTCCACTTGGGCTTAGGAGCACTGGCCTTCATCCATTCTAGAATCGGCTTGATGTCCGAATCTTCCTGCTGTGCATGTCGTAGGCTGTCTTTCCACTCATTGTTGAGCTGGTCTGTCATAAGCATCCTCACAGATACCACTTCCTTACCCTCTTGTCTAGTACAATGCTTGCAATCTTCAGGACAAGGTCTTCTTGACAATGCATCTGTGTTGCCATGAGATTTCCGCTGCGATGTTCGATCACAAAGTCGTATTCCTGTAGTAGCTCAATCCATCTCGCAACTTGTCCTTCTGGATTTTTGAACTGCAATAGCCATTTCAGTGCAGCATGGTCAGTTCGTAAGAGAAATTTCCGCCCCAGAAGATATTTGCTAAAATGCTGCAAGGACTTTACCACAGCAAGCAATTCCGTCTTGTGACACAATAGTTCCTTTCCGGCTTTGACAAAGACTTGCTGAAGTACGCTATCACAACCTCTTGATCACCATTCCTTTGAGACAACACACCGCCAAGTCCTATATCACTTGCGTCTGTGTCAACTATAAATTCCTTGCCCGCATCAGGGTACCCCAAAATAGGTGTTTTGCACAGACGGTCCTTGAGCTCCTGGAATGCGATATCGCAACTTTCATCCCAGCAGAAATGTCGCTTCTCCTCGGTTAGCTTGTGCAGAGGTTTGGCTATATCTGCAAAGTTCTTTACAAATCGCCGATAATAGGAGCACAAACCCAAAAATGCTCTAACCTGCGTCTTGTCTTTTGGAACCGGCCAATCCTTGACAGCGGCAATTTTCTCTGGATCCGTGCGGATACCTTCTTCCGACACTACATACCCCAAAAGCTAACTTGCCGTTTGAATAGTGAGCATTTCTTCGGACTCAACTTGAGGTTGGCACTCTGGATCTTCATGAGCACGCGTTCCAGGTTTTGAAGGTGTTCCTCAAACGTACGGCCTACGATGATGATGTCATCCAAGTAGACCAGACAGGCGTCGCCAATGGCAGTGGTACAAGCTCCATCAACCTTTCAAACGTTGCTGGAGCATTGCACAATCAAACGGCATGACTTTAAATTGCCACAGACCCTTTCCTGTGGAGAATGCAGTTTTCTCCTTGTCCTTAGGGTCTATTTCAACCTGCCAGTAGCCACTTTTCAGGTCCAGCGTACTAAACCACTTTACGCCTGTAAGCATGTCCAGCGTGTCATCAATTCTTGGCAAGGATAGCTGTCCTTCTTCGTAACGTCGTTCAGACGGCGGTAGTCAACACAAAACCGCATGCTACCGTCCTTCTTCTTTACCAGCACCACAGGTGAACACCATGGACTAGATGAAGGTTCAATAACACCATCCTTCACCATTCCCTCAATCATGGTTTCCACTTCCTTTTCACGTGCTACCGGCAATCTTCTTGGGCGCTGACGGATAGGCAATTCTTCTCCTGTGTTTATTTTGTGTTGAACTAAGCCAGTCTTTCCTATGTCAGCATCGTTTGACGAGAAAACATCGGCGTACCAGTAACAACTTCTTCGCCTTGACCACTTCATTCGGGAGAGAACGCTGCGACAGTCTTCTAAAAGTGTGGTCACCCTCGTTTGTGCATCCTTGCTGGGGTCCCAGTCGATGGGTATTGGCACCTACGCAACCAATCCACTTCCTCACAAGTACCAACCAGTGTGCCTTTTCCATAATCTGTTCCTGATCACAAAGGTTCAGCACACGTACTCCTGAGATGTCGGTGGTTCTGACCAAAGTTCGAGCCACTTTCCACGGAAGGTCATTGTCCACCCTTTCCACGAGTACACAACGATGAGCTTGCCCAGGATTCCGAGGAAGACTAACCGGCACAATCGTTTCCGATCTCGGCGGCAGAACAATCTTCTTAAGGCTGTACATTCCCGGTATCGCTCCTTCCACGAAAAGTTCCTCATGTCCATTTCAAAACACCTTGCTTAACATCGATCTCACAACAATTCTTCCTCATGAAGTCTAGGCCCAGGATGCAGTCGTCCATTATATCAGCCACGATGACATTATGCAGGTAGATCATGTTGCCTAGCTTCAACTCCATCTCCTTCTCTCCACGGACGGGTAGGCGCTGACCGGTGGCTGTTACCAAATTAATGCGCTCTCGGTTTGTGCAGGTCCCAAGGAACTGACTTATAAGTTGGGAACTGACAACCGTGCGAGGCTCCAGTGTCTATGGTCAGTTTACACGGCGTTCCGTTGACCTCGCCTTTGATGATTAGGCTGTTCCATCATGGGTTTGTGAGATCGAAATCCTTGGGGCTTTTTAACATCAGCCAGCACCGCCCCGCCTGGCTTTTACTCGTTTCCCTGCTGCTGCTGGGCGGTGCTGTTAGCCGCACTACCTTCTCGAGATCGATCACCTCCCCTTTCTACAGTTCGCTTAGGGCAGCTGGATCGAAGATGGCCCCTTTCCCCACAGCCGTAGCACCTAGGGCTGTATCCTTTATTGTAGTCGCGAACTGCAGCTGCTGCAACCTCCTGACGCGATGGGATCGATGATCCTGCCGTACGGCTTCCACCTCCAGTGCATGGGCTAACGCGTCTTAAGCGTCTCGTGGTGCCCGAGCCTCACAGCAGCTCTGACTTCAAGGTCGCGGATGCCGTCGATGAATGTCTGCACCAGGTTCCTACAATGAGCGCAGGTACAGACTGGTATGCTTTTCGAACCAGCTTTTCCACCTCAGGGCCCACTGCTGTAGGTTTTCGTTGCTGCGTTGCACGCGATCTTTGAGCTGCGCACGAAAGACGTGTTCCAGGTGAGCGTCGCCATATCTCGCCTCAATGCCTCAAGGAGCTGCTCGTAAGTCACCCTTACCGAGAGCTTCCAGAACAGTTAAGGCCTGGTCGCGCAGGCCTAGGGTGAGAGCAGTCATGGCCTGACTTTTATTCCAGCCGTTCGCCTTCATGACAGCCTCGAACTGGATTCTGTACGCCGACCAGGAAGAAGTCCCGTCGAACGGCGGCACTTTGAATCCACGTAGCGAAGGTGTTGTAGCTACCACGGGCTGTAACTCCATCCCCAAGTTTGAGGTCGTCCAGCGTTTTCTTCACGTCAGCAATCACGTTGTCAACCCGATTGTTCACTTGGTTGATCGGGTTTCAGCTTCCGACAGGCGGTTGTCATGTTGAGCAACCCTATCCTTCACCTCCCTTATCTCTTTCCCGAAGGTAGCGTGAAGGTCCTTCATGAGGAGCATCTGCTCTTCCTGTTGGCGGACCTGTTCCTCCTGTCCACGCTGCAGCTGCTCTTCCAACCGACGGGCCTGTTCCTCCTGTCGGCGGGCCTGTTCCTCCTGTCGGCGGGCCTGTTCCTCCTGTCGGCGGGCCTGTTCCTCCTGTCGGCGAGCCTGCTCCGCAGCATCATCATCAGAGCACCTAAGTCAGGTGCTGCAGATGCAGGAGCTGCTGACGGGCCGGCCTCCGTGGTCGGCAGCTGGCCCTCCGACGTTTGCGGCGTTGCATTACCAAATCGTCTCTGGTCCGTCTCTTGCTGGCGTTGACTTCGGTACGGATACCCTCCGTGTCGTCCTTTGGTAAAATCGGCATGATCTGATCCCACTTCTGACACCAATTGTTACGAGCTTGGGGTTCGAGACAATTAAAAACTGCCGATTGAATTACCAAAATTGACACTTTAATTATACAACACTAATTACAACTTTAACCACACTAATAACAAAATACAATTTTACTACAGATCGCTTAAGTTCGTAGTTGTATCGCTTCGAAGTCCTCGCTTGTATCGCCAATTCAATACTGACTCGGTCGCGGTCTATACCGGCCTTATATAGGGCCTCAGATAGTCTCCAGAACCTTCTACTGTAGAAACATCTAGAATGTTCGAGTACATATCGGTCCCGAAATTTCTAGAAGGATCTTGACTCTCCTAGTTCTGCTACTCGATACTAGAGGGCGCTAGTGGTAACTAGTGTTGCCATGTATAAACCATTAATAGTGGCGCGCAACAGTACTAATACAACCATTGGATCAAAGAGCCGTTGCGCTACACTCGTTGCGCGACGTACATTGCCCGACGCGAATCGGTTTGTTGCGCACACTAACCTCCCATGTGGATATCTCAGACGTGTGCAACGGCCTAATGCAGTTCTCGCGTTAGAAAATTGTTTATAAGAAATTATCTTATAAAAAAAGAATGAGCCGTTACTTTGCGGAAATCCATTTCTAAGATAATTAATAAAAAGTAAAAACCGCCTGGAAATTGCTAAAAAAGAAGTTATTTATTTGCTACCCTTACCCTTGCATCCCGCAAGTCTTTCTCCAAATTTATATGAGACCACCATAAACAAATAATCGTGAAAATTGGTTCACAATCTGCGCAGATATCGCGTAACATACATACAAAAAAAAACTACACAAAAATACACTCGCAATTGAGAACCTCCTCCTTTTTGAAGTCGGTTAAAATTTAACTTGCCTAGTTTGTAGAGCACCTCCCGCCCTCCATCACCCCATCCTAGGATTAGTGGTGACGGAGATAGTGCGCGCAATTGAGGGAGGCCAGGAGGTTCTCTTCAAACTTTACCTAGTTTGAAGAGAAGACACATAATTCTATTTTATTACGTGGATCTTCGCTAATTAAATATTAACATCTTCAATTTTATAGAATATATACTTCGACCATTTCAATGGCCATGTTGTTCTAAATATCTATCATGAGGTTCCTCTAAATTTCATTATACGTAATAACTATAATCTACATTGAATAAACATTATTCTATTTTATTGTAGGAGAATAGAATAATGTTTATATTATTTATTTAGGAGAAAATCCTAGTGTGAGGGTAACGTTCTTTTTTTTAAAAAAAACCGAAAGAGTTCTAATGGTGCGTGGACTGTAAAGATGGTAATAATGTCCTCCAGACCGAATTTCGGTCACATAGATGTATCATATGTCTATGAGCTACATCATTCACTTACCATCAGGTGGACTTTGTACTCGTTTGTCCCATTTTCAATTTTAGAAAAAACTTTAATACTACAGTCCACGTCACTAAGTCACTGGCAGTGGCACCGCCTATTTACGCAGCATGCGTCAAATCTGAGTGACGGAACCACGAATTAACTAGAATCAGACGGAACCCATGCGAGTTACAACACGAGAAAGGGCGACGTGGGCGAAGAAATATTGTATTTTTAAACTGGTTTATTTATAAATTTGTTTCTGTTACCGATGTCTTGTGACTCACAGACAGAACACAATTACCACAGAACACAATTACTCTCTACCAAGAGGTTGTGGTATTTTGTGCCACTTCATGACATAAAATACTTTTTAATTTTTTTTTTGGTGAAATGAGTTTATGGGTAAGTAAAAAGGTTTTATAGGTGGCAGCGTACGAGACGCTGAGATGTGACGTTATGAGACGTTCCTATTTCGTCCTATAGGTATAACTAAATACAACAGCCAGGAATAACTTTTAACCTCCGATAGGTACAGGAATAACCGTTACAAAAAAATACTTGTTCATTTCCACTGTATAAAGTTTTATAAGTATCTGCATCTGCATCCACCGATTTCCAGCACATCTTCGCTCCATCTAGTGAGTGGCCGCCCTACGGTTATATAATTATGATTATATAATTACACATAGCTTCACACAATAATTCATATTGAAAATTTAAAAACCCCTGAAACAAAAAGAGCTGATGATCTTCAAACGGCTGAACAGATTTTCTTGGAACATAGCTAAGAACATTCTCGATTAAGACACATTTCAAACGAAAAAAAACTTAATCAACATCCGTCAGACAGTCACACAGATATACAGACACACAGATACAAACTAAAAACTTATAACACTCCTTTATTTTCGTCGGGGTTTGAAAACTATTGAACATATCTCCTCTATATGGCAATCTATGGGGGAGGTCTTTATTTAGCAGTGGACTTTAGATGGACTGAAATGAATATTTATTAATTCATTTGTAAATTATTAGTTCATTTGAACTACACAAACACGTAGATATTTTATATTACCTACTAGCTGTTCCGCGTCTTCGCCCGCGTGGAATTTATTACGATTGGATACTATGGGTTTTAATTTTTTTGCGCGGAACCCTAATTCCTTTTCTAAAATAAAAGTAGCCTAAGTTACTCCTTATAACATTAGCTAGCTGACAATGAAAGTCCCGTCAAAATCGGTCCAGCCGTTTCGGAGATTAGCCGGAACAAACAGACAGACAAAAAATTTTAATATTGTGTTTTTTTATAAGTACCGTATATACTTTCATATGCATTTAGAAAAAGCTGTTATTTTGACATTGCAAACAGGCAGTTCAATTTTATTTTATTTGTATAGAAGATATTGTGTGATGATATTCCATCAGATAACAGAAGTTTGTTGCAGGGGTTGTTCCTCTTCTTCAAATAAAAAGCAACATCACATTAAAAGTCTTTTCAAGTCCACTGCAGGATTCTTGGCCTTTCCAAGAATTTTTTGCTTCTCTCAATCGCTGGCTTTTCTCAAAAAAAATCAGGTGATTTAAGATTTTCGGATTAATTCCAGCCGTTAAATTCCAAAATCGCACATCACAAAATGTGCTATACTATCCACACAAATCACTGTGCGATTTATCAGCTGCCACCCGCGATTTAACCGGACCGATACAACTTAATTACCTTCACAAAAAGAGTCCACTCCTTTTTAAAAGGCCTGCAGCGTACCTGCAATTTCTCTCGTGTTATAGTTGTTCATAGGCGGCGGTAATCACTATCAGGTGAGCCGAATGCTCAGACGCGCGGTTAGGCAGACAAGATTCAATACAGATAAATGCGACAAAAAATTAAGAAAATTATTTTTTCCATTAATATGAACATTTTTCGAATGATGTCACATAATTGATATAGGAGCTTAAAAGCTCAGTTTACCTTCAAACTGTTGCCTATATTTGGTTCAGTGCTGGCGTTACTTCGTTGTAGGTTAAGATAATACGCTTAAATATTCGAATAGTTTATATTGCGACGTAATGACTTGGTCAATCTGGTTACTGCTGGGATCGAGTTCAAGCTGGTCTCAACATTAATGAAACAACACAAATTCTTCGTTGTCGGTTTAGATGTATTATGATAAGATTCCATCTAGGTAAGGTCTGTTTGTACGTAGAAAGAAATTGCCTTGAATTTGTTACCCATATAAGGACCGTTTTTTAAATTCAGCGTGAATTCACTTGATATAATATATGCTTTTTACGAAAACAAGTATAAAGGTCTCTAGAATACCTCGTTCGAGATTGCATATTACGTAAAATCCGCCGCGCATTAATTTCCTCACTTTCTTATTACAAGACTTATTATACATGAAACTCGTAGTTCCCATTAAACTTGTTAATAAGAGTCGTGATAGCTCAGGGGCTAAGCGCTCGCTGTCAATTTCACAGTTCGATACTCCGCCGGCACCAACGAAATTGTTAGTTGCAATTTTAAGTGTTGACTTACCACGTGCTTGGCGGAGAAGGAAAATATAGAGAGGAAACCTGCATGACTGAGAAAAATTTTTCGAAGAAGTGAAGTACGTCAACACACATTGGGGCAGCGCGGCAGTCACTTGCTTGCCCTAAACCCCTCTCAGAAGTGAGAGGAGGCCAGTGCCCAGCACTAAGACAATAATATAAATTATAAACAAAAAGAAATAAAAATAAGCATCGTCTCCAACCACCACCGCCCCGTCCTGAGCCACCTACATCCATCGATATTCTTGCACGTTCAGGTCTTTACTCCATATTTTTAGACCTTTAATTAGGCTATAATTATGCGTTAATAAATATCTCTTAGGCTTTGCTTAAATCGACGAAATCAATCAAAAATCATTTATTATGCAAAAAGTAGTGTTTAGGCTTATTTAGGAACATGTATGTATGGTAACTTTTTAAATTATGATAGCGTTGATTTCTTGAGAAAAATGTTGGAAACATTTTCCTCAAGCACAAACGCTTGGGGCGTCTTCTCGTCGATTTTTTTAATAATATACGCTATAATTATTAACTAAAAAATGTAAAAATTCGAACTTAGGACTCGCAACAAAGTCCACTCCAACTGCTGTCTAAGGCCACACGGTCGTCGTTTGATTATCAAGATTATTTTTTTTTGTGAAACAACATAATACTTACTAATCTGTGATAATGATAATGCAAATTTAAGTGCATTATTTCTTATCAGTTATTTTGAAACCGTCTACTCTTCTTTATGGCTTGTCTGCTTTTAGCGATTTCTTGGGTTATTCCGTTTATCTACATTTATTGTTCGTTTATCCACCCCAGACGGGGAGGATAATCGGAATGCGTATATTATTTTTCTTTCGATTTTCTCCCTCGGCTGTGTACAGTCGTTTATAAAAACATGATAGAAACTGGCCTAAGATTACTTAGTAGACATTAGCATACCTATAAAAATACATACATACTTCTAGTTTAAAGGTCAAAACCGAAATACTTTTAATTGTTCAATTGCATATCATTCGATGATGAAAAGACATGACTCAAGGACGAAAATTATGTGGCTGTTTGGAATTCATTCGGAGTGTCTCACAGAACTACAAAATCATTGGAATCTTGGCATAAAACAATATCAAATGAAATTAAAGGCAAACATCCAAATCTAGTAAAGTTTTTGGATTCTGTTGTAACAAATAAATTTAGAAAACGATTGCAAATAATACATTAAAAGAGACGAATTTATACAGGATACACATTTACGTCTACTCAATAATGAAATTAGTATTGGTCTTTTCCTGGACATATTGCAGAATTTATAAATTACTTATTATTATTAAAAACGAGGAAGTTTAATTTGGTTTAAATGAAATACGTAATATGATTTTTGTTTAAGTTTGTGGTTATTAAAAATTAATCAATAATATATTAAAGTATGAATATATTTTCTGTTGAACTGTACTTGGTGTGGAAAGGCGGAACAACAATCAAAAAATTAATTCCGACTATCCACCCCGTCTAGGGTGG
Organism: Parnassius orleans; assembly: GCA_029286625.1. Lineage (NCBI taxonomy): Eukaryota > Metazoa > Arthropoda > Insecta > Lepidoptera > Papilionidae > Parnassius > Parnassius orleans. The sequence goes on along the minus strand of JAGSMP010000260.1, from coordinate 82,529 downwards.
ATAGTCGGAATTAATTTTTTGACACGCGTTTCCGAGTATCCACTCTAAACTTCCTTATTTTAAATAATAATAAATTATTTATAAATTCTGCAATATGTCCAGGAAATGACCAACACTAATTTCATTATTGAGTAGACGTAATTGTATATCCTGTATAAATTCGTCTCTTTTTAATGTACATTTGCAATCGTTTTCTAAATTTCTTTGTTACAACAGATGTGTTAGCAAAAAACTGGGCGTTTTTTTGCAAGCAATCCAAAACTACTAAAATTGGATGTTTGCCTTTAATTTCATTTGATATTGTTTTATGCCAAGATTCCAATTATTTTGTAGTTCTGTGAGACACTCCGAATGAATTACAAACAGCCACATAACTTTCGTCCTTGAGCCATATCTTTTCATAGTAATTCACAAACGCCATCATATTATCATATTAGGTATTATTTATATGAGGTTTATGAAGAGTTTATATTAGAAAACTTTCAACTCCACTTTTCAACGTGGTAGAGCCATGCTGCAGCTATATTAGGAGTACAGTTGTAGCACGAATGGGTTGGCTCGACCGGGGAAGGACCACGCTCTCACAGAATACCAGCGTAAAATAGCATCTTAACGCTGCTGTGTTTCGTATGGTGAGTGTAGAGAACCGGAGACCCTTTTTACTGGAAATGAGGCATTCCATCTTAATCCTGAGTGACAACGCATCTGCATTTTGTTTGATGTAGATGTCTATGAGCCGCAGCAACCACTTACCATCAGGTGGTATGTGTGCTGGTTTTTCACCCTTATCATATAAAAAAATAACCCGCAACGAAACGGGTAAAACAAGAAAAAACAAAATAAAAAATAAAAATTTGATTAGTAAAACAAAAAAATTAAATGTCAATTGAATTTTTAAGCAGGTAATCTATAAATTGGACTGAATATTAAGAATACGGTTATGGAATTTAAAAGTAAGTACAATACGAGTATGTTGTGTATATTATATTAATGTTATGTATTTTTAATGAAGTGGGAAAGCTTGATTTGCTTTTTTTTTCAGGAAACATATATGTACCGGAGTCAATAGACGATGATATGAGTCAATGTGACAGCCAAGATATGGGAAAAAATAGTCAAAGGTGGGATTCTATGGCACTAAATATATCCGAAAATAAAACCACTTTTTTAAAAGATACCTACTCAAATGAATAAAACCGAGTTCAGCTCATCATCTACGCAAACGAATACTACTACTATTGAAGAAAAAAATTGAGTTAGCTAAAAATGCTTTTGGAGTGTTTGTTGGGCATGAACTGGGTCATGTACCTGTATTTAAAAGACGATATGTTATGTACAAAATATTAAAGCTATTAGACAATAATTCATGAAAAATCAATATCATAAAAAAGCTGATTTACATTTATTCAGTAAACTGGATCCAGTAGTACTGACTCTCGTGGATTGGTACTGGATTACGGTAATGGTACCGGTGCAGTGATTTACTTTTCTTTTTGAACACAGCCAATAACTTGTTTGATTCACATATGTTTTCTTATAGTGGTACTGATAATCCAAAGAGATTTAAATATATATATATATATATATATATATATATATATATATATATATATATATATATATATATATATACACCATATATATAACCATTATATAGAGCTATACTCGACCCTTACCCCTAGTCAAAATTACAATTTTATCGTTACTGTTACTACATTCCGGCTCAATAAAGTTTAAAACTTTAAAGTTTGTTAAGTACCGTACTATTTTCAATACTGTGTTTTTATATAATTAACAATAATAATAATAATAAAGATTTTTATTTGTCTCTATTCACACATGGTTGTTAAAATTGTACAAAAAAGATTATCACAAACTTATCTCAGAAACTTACTTAGGTAACATAAAAGTAATGAGACAAACTTGCCTGTGACTCAGCTATGTGGTGATTTGGGGTCACCGCTGGTATTCTGCCACAGTCGACTTTTAAAAAACACTTTCGGCATTGACGTGAAACAACGTAAAGAAAAGACTGAAATGTATACTCTTATGCGCTATGCAAATCGGCAAATTTATATATAATACTTAATACCTGCCTCCAATTTTTGTTGTTCAAGTAACCATACTTTGCATTTCTTTCTAAATGATTTTGTATTCACGATCTCCTGCAAAGGAGGAGGTATATTATTCCAAATTTTGGAGGCAGCATATTTGAAACATCCTTTCGCTTTAACACGCTTATAAGTTGGAAGTATGTTGATATTTTGGAGATAATTTTTTATACAAATAATGAGGAGATTGCGAATTATTTAATGAGTATACGAAACAAGTATATTTTGAATAAAACTATTTTTACGGATTTTATCGCGTTTAATTTTACTATTTTGATTCCCGACGTTTCGGGTGTTTTACAGCAACCTATGGTCTTCTTCTTCTTCTTCTTCCTTTATGGCGGTTACGATGAATTCGCCAATGACATGTTACATGAGAAAAGGTTTAATTGGGACACAAACTCTGCTTAAAAAAGGAAATTGATAATACAAGAAATGGTAACAACAAATATTATGTGAATGATTTTGGTCAACTTATCTGTTGAATTACCTAAAACAAAAGACAGACAATGTTGTTAGAACAATACTAATGTGTTATTATATGACAAACAAATTATAGTTTAATGTTGTTAGAGTTAATAAAATCACATAAAGTATATACAAAAGAGGTATTTGTGAAGATTAGAAGGACTTAAAGTCTATGGGACGAGGGATGTCAGGGGGCAGATAATCGTAAAGAGATGATGACAATTTGGTGCAGTTAAAAAAAATATGGTTAGTGTTTCCCTCATCTAAATCACATTCGCACATAGAACTATCCCTAATCCTGAGTTTAGCTAGGTGAACATATGTACAGGCGTGTCCAATTCTCAACCGGCAGACAATAGAAGTAGCACGTTTGTTTGCTTTATTAAATATGTAAAACCAAGGTCTTGATAGAATATTATCTTGTATAGCAGCATAGTGCTTGCCTTTTAGTATTCGTGATGTTTTCCATATCTCATTCCACGTGTTAACAAGCTTTTTCCTAGCAAGTGAAAGCAAGTCATGGGAATAAGTAAAATTTAGTGGGGTGCCAACCTATGGTCACGGGGGGGACTGAGATGTTTGACGTCCCGATGTCATAGTTAGCCCGGCTACCTTCAGTTTTTCAATATTAATTTTTGGTTCGATCTACGCAGAATGAGCTTACAGTATCTTGAAGTCTTGCAGTCGTATGCTTGGGTTTGGATTTAATTTTGTTAATTATAGGATCCCAAGCAGATGGCAGCACCCATCCATCTTCTCTATTGAAATTAGGATGTTTTTTTAATTTCAATAGCCTCGCGTATCATCCTTGGTAGGAATCGGTGTTCTTTTGCGAGAATTTGTGGTCTATCAAATCTTATGTAATGGCGGGGACGATCTTGAACATGTTCACAGACTGCAGACTTCCCAGAGAGTCGGTGCCTCACGTCAGCTATATGTTCTTTCATGCGGGTTTTAATGGATCTTTTTGTTTGTCCTATGTAAGAGAGACCACATTCACAATCAAGCTTGTACACTCCTGCATCTTGTAGAGGGATATTACACTTGACGGATGTGTACAAGCTTGATTGTGAATGTGGTCTCTCTTACATAGGACAAACAAAAAGATCCATTCAAACAAATTAACGCAGTCAAAAGCCCGAGTAAAATCTAGTAATACTAATAGTACCTTGTCCATTATCAGCGGCGGTAAGAATATCGTCCGTTATGTGTAATAATGCTGTAGTTGTGCTAATTTTTTCCGAAAACCCGTTTGTTTATTTAATTTAAATACCTACTTCAATCAAATATAATTTAAATTAATTGCAGTAAAACATTTCTTTCATCTTATGATATCTCTAAAATGACGTAAATTATGTCACATTTCCGAGTATCCACCCCAGGGTGGATTTCTTAGGGTGGATAGACGGAATAACCCATCTATACAAATAAATAAAATATAAGTGTCTGTTTGTAATGTTAAAATAACAGTTTTTACTATGTGAAAGTATATACGGTACTTATAAAAAATCAATTTTTTTTAAATCTGTCTGTCCGTCTGTCGGTCTGTTTGTTCCGGCTAATCTCTAATACAGCTGAACCGATTTTGACGGGATTTCCACTGGCAGATAGCTGATATTATAAGGAGTAACTTAGGCTACTTTCAGTTTAGAAAAATAATGAGGGTACTGCGCAAAAAAAAAATTAAAACCCATGAAATCCAATCGTAATAAATTAGACGCGGGCAAAGTCGCGGGAACAGATACTCAATAATAAAACACAATGTCTTCCTCTTCAGTCCAAATATTTAAACTGTACATGATTTTTATAAAAGTAAATTTAATAATATACTTTTTTTTTAAATACTGAAATGACAAACGAACTTCAAGTCAACCTGATGGTAAGAGGCTGCTACATTCCATAGACCGTAGCACAGTGTTGCCGTGGCGGCTCCGCAGTAAAGCTGTGGCAAACCGTATGTATTCGGTACTGAGTAACGGGTGCGCCATCTAGTACCGAGTAACGAAACGTTACACACGAATGCATTTCGTTACTCGCATTTTTCGTAGTATGGGTACCTACACTGTTTCAGTTCACGCAAGTACCGTTGATGCGTGTAAACATTTGCTGATCGTATGTTTTACGCATGCGCACGCTTATTCAATGAATTTTAAAAACGTACGTTACAAAGAGCGATGTTTCTTTATTAAGTAAAGTATAATTTGGAAATTCGTCGTCCAAGTTGTTTACTGTTTATTAAAGGTATTGTGTGTGTAGACAAAGTTTTGTTAATGTATAAGTATGTTCTCTACAAATTATGAATGTTGCGATGCCGCGACGTCATACTGTACGCGTACGCAATACGACTTGATTCGATGCTCTAACATAACATAGCATGTTATGAGGTATCAGAAGTAACGAGTAACGTAACGATACGATAGTAACGAGTACTAATTGTTATAGTAACGAATACATACGGGTACGCTTTTTTTCGTTATTTTTACACCTCTACTCCGCAGGGCTACAGTTTCGAATGCCGCACGGAACAAGAGCTTGGTACGGCCTACAAATATTTGGTCGATCTGGTTGCGTGTTGCTGTGCAATTTATGTAAATATGTAAACTTGTGCAATTTATGTAAAAAGCTATTGATACAACTAACGCTGATCTGGCTTGTATTTTCGACTGGTGTAAATCTTATCGATTATCCATTAATCCACAAAAACTCAAGCAATAATTATTGGTAGTTCTAAATTCGTTGCTAGGGTTAACTTATCTCTCATACCACCATTCTTTTCAATGCCATTCAAAGTTAAGCATTTAGAAATATACTAGCATTTTACCCGCGGCTTCGCTCGCGTGAACTTGAATTTAGAAACATCATTGAATGCTATTCCGTGCCAAATTTAGCAAAATTCGATTACTTTTAGAGTACAGAACACAATTACTCTCTACCAAGAGTTTTAGAGTCACCTCGGTGTCTGTGTCTCTATGTCTGTCAAAGATTTTTTTTAATTCTAAAAGACTATTAGACGTAGATGATTTCTATTTGGCACAGATATAATAGCTACAGGAACACGTGCATATATGTATATGTCTAGAAACGCCTACTATTTTTTATATCGGGCGTGTCTTCCGATGTATCCAGAAGAAAGGTAAATTGTCTTGGAATCAAAATGTATTATTATTATTTACATTTTACTCTTTACATTCACTCATAATTAAAGTCAATTTAGTTTTAACAAAATAATGATGAATTTCATGGTCTTCTATCAATTTACGGTATAATGTTTATTTGAAATATTTAATTCATATCATTGGTCCTATTTAATATAGATTAGTACCATAACATAGATGTAGATATTTTTTTTACGTTCGAGTAGACTTCAAAATTTCATAAATGCAGTTCAATAATAATGTACATACTACAAATGAAATAAAACTAATGTCACGGATTTTATCACGTTTAATTTTAACTTTTTTACGATGGGGTTTTTACGCATCTTTGGATGAAAGTTCCAAAAAAACCCGCGTAAAGGAACATATCGTTAATGTGAAGCACCGACGCTCCGGGTAGTCTAAAGTATGTCATGTCATGCGTCAGTGATATGTTTAGTATCGTCCCAACCATTATATCGGATCTGATAGACAACAAATCTTTTCATTAGAACACCGATTCCTACCAATGATGATTCGCGAGACTATTGAAATTCAAAAACATTCTAATTTAAATAGGGAAGATGGCTGAGTGCTACCATCTGCTAAGGACCCCATAATTAATAAAATTAAATTCAAACCCAAGCATACTACTGCATCTATTCTATTCTATTCTATTATATTCTTACTATGACATCAGGCGGTCAAACACCTCAGTCCTCCCGTTACCATGGGTGCTGTAAAGTACCTAAAACATCGGAAATTAAAAAAGTTAAAATTAAACGCAAAAAAATCCTTAAAATTTGTTTTATTCCTTATAAATTTTATTCACAGTGAACGTGGGAAGCACTAAACTCATGAACGGGAGTAGAAAAATGTTCGCCTTGTTGTGGCGGTGAAAGAGAATCTGCCACCTCATACCGTCCCATCGTAAGAGGCGACATAGGAAAATAAACAGGAGATGGGCAGCATAATATCTTCCTGACAACAGATCAAAATAGTAATAGCTACGGTGGCCAACCCGCCTACCAAGCGTGGCAACTATAGCAAATATCCAGCTACTTGACAATTTATGGGGGAGGTCTATGATAGGACTTTTGATAGGCTGACGATAAGTTCTACTCATCTTTGCAACCCTTAATATTTGCGGTAGAATAAAAACAAAAAAGAACGTACCCGAAAATATGAATGAAATATAAACTGCATATATTGCCCCATGAAAAGTAAAAAAGTAGCAGCTTACATACATGTTACATCAATCAACAGATTCATCCTCGAGGGAATCGTACACGTTTTGCTCCCTTTGCCATGATGAAATCTCATGGCGAACTACACGGCCTTCGTATTTGTTTAAATACAATTCATAAAAACTGAAACTAAGCTTTTGCATGATTGTTGACCACATCTATGTACCTACCTAGTAATTACACATCCAACGATGCCACGAACGCATTTTCAATTATTTACATCGTATATTCAGTAGCATTCTATTATTTAATTTTATCATGACTAACCATTTTAGTTTATTTAGAAGTAAATAGATGGCGCTATTGTTAGATGAAATAATGAAAGCCAAAACTATACTATCTAGTAATATCAGCGATAGAAGCGAACAATATAAAAATATCTTAGAGTGTTGAATAAGCAAGCTATTATAAATACTCTAAGAAAAACTTTATCAATTTTCATATTTTTGATATGTACGTCATTTTTATCTATTGAAATTATTACACTTTTAAAATAAAATGACAAAAATACTAAAAAACTAAACGTTAGAATTTCTAAATAATTTTAAAAATCTAATTATTTAATTTTTTGTAAGTTATTTATATTATTTACTTTATAACTATGTAAATGAAGGCAAAATATACTACTTTTTCCATTTGATGACAGATGGCGCTGTTTTGATAATAAATCAGTGTAGTTTCAAATTATTTTACCAAGGCTATAACTATATTTTAATCTTTATTTATAAATATGGTATTTGTTTGAAAAACACCAGTCATACCGCCTATAACTAAGATATAATAGAAAATTAACATCTAATGTAAGGAAAATACTTAACCTTCTTTTTCGAAGTTCCGTAATCGGATAAAAAGTAGCCTATAAGTTGCCCCGGGTTACTAACTACCTACATACAAAATTTCATGTAAATCGGTCGAGTAGTTTTTGCGTGAATCCAGAATACACAGACAGACAGACAGACAAAAATTCTAAAAACCACTAATTGGGCTTCAGAGCCCTTTAATTAGTCCCCTGGACTTGTTTTTTCAAGAATATATTAGAATTACAGACACGACTTTTCTACAGATTTATTATATGTATAGATATCGACTACTGTCTAACATGATTAATGAAGAAAGCGCTAAGCGCTGCAAACATTTTCCTACTCTCTGTGTAAACTTTGAAATTTTCTTCCTAATCCCAATAAAGTTGCACTTGCTCAATCCCTACTTCTGCCTATTCTTGACTATGCTGATATTTGCTATCTGGAAGTTACCGAAGCGTAGTTAAATCAACTTGAGCAAATTCAAAATTTACGCTTACGATTTATATTTGGACTCCGTAAATATGATCACATTTCATAAACGTCTCAAGTGGCTGCCGATTCGCCTTCACAGGAATACTCACATCCTTTCTGCTTTATACTGCATACTGTTCAATTCCTCCTCTCTACGCTACCTGAAAGACAGCTTTAAGTTCATCTCCTCCCCTCACGTGTGTCATCTACGTTCCACAAACAATCTTTCGCTTCGTATTACATCACATTCAATAAATCATTCTCGGTTACATTCATCCTCCTTCTTCAATAAATCATTCTCGGTTACAGCTGTACACTTGTGGAACTCCTTGCCTTTATATATTCGACGTGCTCAGTCCTTTTTTTCCTTCAAAAATCTACTCAAAGCTTATTACTTGGAGCTCTTATTACTCCCATCATAATTCCCGTCCTAAATTGTATCTATCCTACGAGTACCTATCCTAAACTGTCATCTCAATCTTGTATTTTTCTTTTTATTTCTTTTACTTAAATGTCTAATTTATGTACACCTTCCCTATTCGCAATTCGTTGTAAACAACAGTTCTTTGCGCAAAAAGGTTGTTTGGAAGAAAGCGCTTCCAGAGCGATAACATCGCCTATTGTACTTTCTATATTATATCATTTTGTTTCGTTTTAATGTGTATTGGTGTGCAATAAATAATATATTGATTAAACCGCTTCCACGATACTGTAGAAAATCCTAATGTCAGAATAACGATTTTTTTTCCAAAAAAAAGTAAGTAAATCATACGTTTTATTGAAGTCTATAATTTACCGTAACGGCTTGATGAATGGATCATCGTTGGTTGGTTGGTATGTTTGGAATGAAAATTTTATCCACCGGAATAAAATAAATTATCACTTACTCATTTATATTCATATTCCTACCTAAAATGAAAGCATTAAAAATCTGCCTCAAAGTTGGACTGTCCTAATTCTCCCAATTTTACGGTACTTACAATCCTTTCAAGGTGTGCTAAAATGTACCGCCAGACAATGTTTTTCTTTTTGGATCTTTCTGATTTGTCAGGGTGAACGACTGATGTTATTCTATTTTTTTTATTATTTCTTTAATACATTTTCATTTTGTTATTTTTAGTTCGCGTTGATCGATTATAAAATTCCGAAACATTTTAACTTATTACGTCATGCATTGCGCTGGCAAGAATCTGCTGATATAACGCTGCCGCGTTTAGTAGGACGGCTAACGTGTTTCAAAACGGACTGATTTTTAACTCTTCTTTCCCACTGCTTATTAGTTACAAATCTGTCAATTTAATTTTGTGATATTTTTGGGTACGGTTTTACTGTAATGTTTTGTAATTTTTTTATTATTAATTGTTGTGGCTAATGTAAAACAATTAATTTATTATGCTGTGTAAAATAAATATAGGTGTGAAATGTTAAATTTAGTTTACGAACTTTCAACTTTTTGGTGCTCCTTGCATGAAGAGAATGACCTCATCGTTTTAAAATCTAATGTGATAAATATTTGTATGTCAGATTTATATGAATTTCAATGTACTAACAACTGGTTATTTTAAGGTTAATGTCTAACGTTGACCCAGTTAAAAGTGTAATTGCTTACGTACTCTAATAATTTCTCTTCCATCGTTTAATCTTTTAGTGTGAAAAATGTAAATTTTTTCATTACGTAGACTTGTATTGAACTAGGAACATAACTTTTCATTGATTAAAGTCAGTGTTTCGACACTTAGGAAAACTAAAACTCATCAGCACAGAATTTTGACTGTGAATTCTCTAGATTTCCGCTTGCTTCGCTATAGTATTCAAAAGGGATTATTTTTCTAATTTTTGGCTTAAAATATTAAAATTATGTACATAAAATATTAAATTTAACTTTATTGATTTTAAACAAAATTTTAAAACTATCCCTACATTTACAATTAGTAACAATTACATTTAATATAGTTTTGCTAATAACATAGCATTACTTATACCGGTTGCAGATGCTTTAGAGTAGATTATGCAAGTGCCACTACTGTGCATAAAATGAAATAGTATTTAAACATTTTGTGCTTAGTAAAGTACAGTATAAACACAAGCATAACCTATACTCTTACTGCTCACTGCAACTTCTCTGACCCGCCCTGCTTTTTTGTACTTACAGTGAACAAATGCTAAATGCAAGTATATTACGATTTGTACTTATGCAGACTACTGCAGGTAGTCTGTATTATGAATAAAAGAAAATATCTTGACGTATAAATGTGATAATTATGTTATAAAACACTCAGGAAAATGCTTTTAAGGTAAAGTTAAACCACAAAATGTGTTAAATTGGTTCCTTTTTTATTTTTATTTTGTAAAAAATTTATTGATTGTTTTTTAACTACTTAAGAGGAAGTGGTCAATTAACACAACTACTTCTAAGGTATGATGTCATGACACAATAGTTATCTAATATTGTGGCCTCTAACATGCTTTGCAGCCTCAGTACTATAGTTACATCCAGTGTAATAACAGTGAAGCATGTCACTCAATAATATTCAGCGCTTAAAAGTTCTGTGCGGTGTTGCATTTTAATAAAATATTATACACCAGTGGTTATTGGTATTTGATTCAATATGCATTAGAAATGTAAAAGAAGCAAAGGTTTATCCTGAAATTATCTAAATCTCCATATTGTTGTAGATTTGGATCTCATCATTTATTATTAGATAGCATGAATTGTAGTACATAAATAAACATTTTCAATTATAAATCCTTTTACAATATTTAATTGACATTCAACTATAGACACAGCACAATATAATAATTGCATTTACATCTGAACAAAATTTTATGTAACCCACAGAAATATGTAATAGTGAAAAATGAAACATATAGTGTAGTGTGTAGTAGTGCAAATAAGACCTCGCAATGGCGGGGCAAAATGGTGGTGCTGGTTTTGGGAACCTAATACAAGGTGCGGGAAGGCAGTTGCTAAATCAAGGAGGCCAGGCCTTGCTTCAGTATGGCGCCCAAGCACTTGGAAACATCATTAATGAAGTGTTCCAGAAGAAAGAGGTTGAACAAAAAAGATTTCTTCCAAGCATTAAAAACTATAAAGTGGTGAGTATGTTATTACTTTTTGTTAATATATAAAAGATAATGTTGACAATAACTTATTGATACATTAAAATTTAGAATTGATGAAATTATGAACCCTAAAAAATGCATCATAATTGTTACAAGCGGTTGGCCCTAAGCCACCTGCATCTTCTGTATAAATAAAATGATAGAGGTTTGCAGTTGTGCACGCATCACTGAAAAACTACTGGATAGATTTCAATTACATTTTCTAAGTTTTATTTCATAGATATTTGGCCATTATCTAAAAAAAAATATTGCAATATCTTCATTTAATATATAGTTATTAAAGTTTTAAGAAACAACGATTTTTATAAGCACTACATGTTCAGTGATGTGTATTTTCTTGCCATGGAGAAATGTGTATATGTATATAATATATATATGTAGAAAACTTTGTTAATATATCAAGCAACGTGGACGAAGTCACGGGTATCAGCTAGTCTTTAATAAAAGTTTAAATTATGATTTCAACATTATAAAATTCTTGTTATACCACTGTTGATTCTCAAGATGTTACTGTAGCTGTTTGGTGGCGATCACCCCTTTTCAGCCCATGGGTGTTGTAAAGGCGACTATGGGATAAGCCAAAAAAAAATTTGTCCAGTAGATGGTGATATAACCATCTTATTTACGCTAGACGTAAAATACTTATGACTGGCAACAGACAGCAGCGTCAAAGATGCAAGACGTCTAGTACTGTGATTGTCATTCTGCCTGCTAATTATGACAATTAAGGCAAATCCTCTCCACAACTGGAGAAACCCAGGTCCTACAGTGGCCTTCTATCGGCTAATGATAAAGATGTTACTGCATATAGCCATACAGTGTTATGGCTGTGAAAATTACTATAGACCACAAAATTCTATATGCTGGCATAGACATTAATGTCTTTGAATCCAATATCAACCAATTTTTAGTAAGCTCTTGATAAAATCTCAGTCACATCCCTGACACTGTATGGTTGCATATGTATACGCCATTTAATTGACTCTTCAATTTGATATAATTTATGAAATAATTTAAACATGCTGCCATTGGAATTAAATATGCTTTTGTTATATTTATATAGAAATATTTATTCTAACATGAAATATACAAACAGTAGTCATTCAAATATACCTATTTACATAACGAAGGCCACTTAACATAGAAGAAACCTTCACCATACTTTTTTCCCCAACTGTGGCCGAGCTTAAAAGGAGAGTAATTTTTGGGCTGTAATGTTTGTATATACAACCATTTCTATATTTGTCTGTCACTGATCAATTAAATGTCAAAACACAACACACAACTCCAAATTCCTGACTCCAAACTGCTACTGAGAACTTCTTGAGCTCTTCCTACGAATTCAAGAAATTGGCATACACATACCTGATGGTTATACAGTTATACCACCATCTATCGATAGCCTTGATATCTTTATAACATTACCTATCATTGTCTCTTTCAACACGCAACAATTAAATTGGGATGAAGGATTATCTTATGCCAGACAGTAGTATTATGCTGCTGTTTTTGCTTTCTCTCTCTCTCTCTCTCTTATTTAAAAAACGTTACCTTTGCACTAGGATTTTCTCCTGTATCGTGGGGGCAGTTTACTTATATAAATTTAATAAGAGCAAACATCCAAACCGGAACAATTTTGTAGGCCATACAAATATTTGTTCCAGACGAACAAATATTTGAATGGCCTTAAATATAGGCTATAAATTCGAACCCACGGCCCTTACTGCTGCAACTAATTGCTCAGCCACTGCGCCATGGAGCCGTCAAGCTTGTATTCTTAGAGCATGGTCTTTCCCCAGTTCACCAGTCATACCATGCTAACTCATTTGTGCTAGTTTTACCATGCATAACCAATATAATACCACTATATAATCTTAAAATAAATTCTATAATCATTAAATACTGTTAAGTATTAAAATGCCAACTGATTTATTTCAAACTGAACCATATTAAAATAAGCTTAATTTCTCAACTAATATTTTAATACAGCACAATAAAAATTACCACAACCAAAAATGTATGCAAATTTCACGTATGACTTCAACTTTCGTATAGCATACATAGGAATCTTCAAATACCGCCTACGTAGTATATTGACCTGATTACATTATGCTGCGTATATACTGAGAAAATGAGAAAGATAGATTTTAGACATGGGTATGTTCTGAACCTGTGGGAGAATTTACTACTTAATTTTTGTAGTATCTATTTGTATTTTTAATTGTAACTAACTATTTTTTTGACCATTAAGAAAAATATTGCAAAGAATTAAATAACCCCTTTGCTGTCAATATACAACTAATTCGAATCAAAGGGTTTGGCTTTGTCATTTGTAATGAATACAGCAATGGAGTGGAATAACTTTGATTATTTACCTGTTATAAATGTGGAATATCATATAATGTATTTATATGTATGTATTAAGGAAATAATTGGGTATTTGACACTAGTCAATTGATATACTTTTTAAGAGCTGTCAAAACAAATATTCCTATGGAAATTGTATAAGAATCTTGAGCAGTGACATGCATATATGCGAAAATAGTGTTATGAAATTGTCATTATTTTATAGTCAAACTACATAGCGATCCGCCCTGGCTTCGCACGGGTGATTTCTGGATCCCGAAAACAGCGCCACCTACCGGGTCCAATTGTGAATCTAAACCATTCTGGAATCAATTAAATTACACACACAAAATTTCATCGAAATTGGTTCAGCCGTATAGGAGGAGTTCAGTCACATACACACGGGCAGAAAGAAGAGAATACTGCGTTGATAAGTACAAATCATTTTAGAATTAGTGAATGTAATGATATTTTCAATTACAACGTTAAGTCATATTATAGACATAGACTAGCTGTTCCCCGCTATTTCGTCTGCGTGGAATTTATTACAGTTGGATTTCGTGGGTTTTGATTTTTTTGTGCGGAACCCTAAATGATTTTTTTTAAATAAAAGTTAGGCTACTTTTATTTTATACAATTACTTTTACAGTTACTCCTTATAATATTAGATATCTGCCAGTGAAAGTCGCGTCAAAATCGGTCCGGTCATTTTGCTTATTAGCCGGAACAAACAGACAGACCGACTCACAGACAAAAAGTTTTAAAATTGTTTTTTTGTTATAAGTACTGTATACACTTTCTTATGCATTTAGTAAAACGATGTTATTTTGACATTACAAACAGACTTCAATTTTATTTACTTGTATAGATGATATGCTTTGAAGTCAGATTTTTTAAATATTTTAGCAATCTCAGGTTTAAGCGAAAATTTATTTAACCTAATCTCCTTCAATCATATTCACACTGATAAAAAATTGCGACCTAATAACCTACGATGACCGTAACAAAAAATTATGAAGTTATATAAAATTTGAAAAAAACTTGCTTGAACTGAGTGACTCACTACACTATCTCAACGTGAGTCGCTGCAAGCGCTATATCACGTCAATTGAGCAAATCTGTGAGCCGGTTCGCAACTCCGGCTTAGATACGCGACCGTGAGGTGAAATGCAACTCGTGTATGTTTATATAGTAACCCATGTGTTTCCTGTAACCACTTACCATCAAGTGGACTGTTAGTTCCTTCGTCAGGTTAAAAATGCTCGTCAACTTCCAGAAGCCAAACCGTTAAAGCAACTTTGCCCTTTCATAAATTAGAGAAGCGGTTACATTTCCGATCTTTTTCGCTCTAATTTGTTAAAAACCAATATGTGGTTAATAGTTATAACGATATAAATGATTGCTACTTTTAAATAAAGGAAATCATTTAATAATAATCAAAAGATAAAAGTGTTATTTACTAAATTCAACAAAACGCGAACATTTATTAACGCAATAGCTAAACCTTAACTTTGACCGCGCGTTCGAATCCTACATACATATTTATATGAATGTACGACGACCTACAAAATAATTGTAACGCATCTCGATGTTTTTGTTTACAATTTATGCATGTAAGACGGTACACCTCCACAATACAGGAGAAATTCTAGGAGAAATCGTTTTTATTGTGCTTTCTTACATTTGCACCACCACGTGTCATTGATTACTGATTGTTGGTTTAACATGTTATTAACCGATTATTCAACGTATTCCTAGTAGTTTTACCAGTAAGACCACTGGAAAATATCCTTCCCAATAGACTTTCTAGTAAATATTACCATTGCTATAAATTTATTTTGGTTTGTTTGTTACGGTTCAAATCTAAGTAACATCTATTAAATATTTTATGTATTATTGTCTCAGAAGTACCAGGCGAACAGAAGTCCATATTAGTAGTATCAGTGTACAAAATAAAATATGTTAAAATGTTAATGAGAACTATCCCTCTGCCTCTTCCACGTTAATTCTTGCCTAGTACTATTTCTACTAACTATCTATGCTAAGAAGCAAGCGATTGCTATTAGTCAAATTTATCAATAATCAATTTACAAAATATGTTTATTCACAAAAAAATATTTTAACAAATAAACTACCAAAGTCTGTAGTGTTCAAAAGTGCCAAGTATTTTAAAGAATTTTCTTCCCGAAAATTCCGAGTGGCCTTACTAGTAAGACTATTTGGTAAGGCTACTGAAAATACGCCCAGTTTGCTACAATCTGACCTTAAATCTCAATAGTTAAAACTGAATATAAATTTCAATGAGGTAAACATATTGTTATGTTTTATATTTTTACAATCAACGATCTGCGAGCATATACTTACCATTGTTGTTTTACCGACTCTCCCATTTCTTGGCTCGACTCCAGCCCGTTTGGGTGCGGTCCCTGTATTTACTGACAGTGGATAAAAAACTATTTTACGGATGTTTTTACATTTAATTCTTTGCATAAGATAATTAAATAGAATCAGGCGTTACTTTGCGGAAATCCATTATTATTTGAGATGTTAAAATTAATTAGCTAAGATTAGCGTGAAAAATAAAGAGATATGGCTGACCTAGTTAGAGGAGCACCTCTACAGTCTGAGCACCTTCCTACCTCCCCCTTACGAATGTCTTTCTGTAATTCCCGTCCTTTATAACATTTTGCACCACCCATGTTCACGGGTAACCATTCGAGACCAAGGGATAGGAGCTGTAAAGTGTTTGAAACCTCGAAAATTAAATTATACCGACAAAATCAATAAAATTTGTTTTACTCAATGTGTGTTTAGGTAGATAGTAGATAGGTAGTGTATTTAGGTAGGTTTAGAATTCCACCAGCTGGCTTCTGTTTTTTCACGCCTATCACAACTCTCACACCTCTTACAGTTTTTAAATTAGTACCAAGATATAAACATATAAACTAAAGTAGGAGATAGAATAAAACGGGTATGAATCTAAAAAAGTTATAAATATTAGCTTACATCTAACACATGCGTTAAATCTACAAAGTACTATTTACTACCAATTATAGGAGAAACAATAGATTAACTTATTTTAAAATAGTAACAATTTTAATGGTAGTTGGGACAAAAATAAGTTTTATGAACAAAAGATGTATGTGACTAATTAATTTTAGAGAGTGCACCTGTGCTTTCGCATACACTTGGGCACTATAATCCTGTCTTGCGCCGATGGCTAATCACCGTTGAGGCTGGCCACCGTGACCGAAATTCGGTCTGGAGGACATTATTTTACTAATTAATTTTCTAAAGTGTCGTTACATTATCATGCGATGAACTATCATGTGTGTTGACGCGTAACATCAGATGTATGCCCGAATTGTATTATTTCTGTGCGTCTTTCTACGCGTTGCGTTTACAGAACATGTTGTTTTGTATGATCTATTCTTGGGGATTAGCATCGAAATATTTTTCTATCTTTATCATTATCGATAGCCTTTGAAAGTCCACTGTTGAACGGGTGTATAGTATAGAGCCAGGCTTATTATCCTGCTGTATTATGATTGGGCACAAATGAAGTACCGCGAATGGGATTGAACAAAGCAATATTAGAATTACAAGGATATAACTTAAATTTAAAAAACCCCGAAACAAAAAGAGCTTATGATCTTCAAACGGCTGAAAAGGTTTTCTTGAATCATAGCTAAGAACACTCGATCTAGTCACCTTTCAACAAAAAAAAAACTTAATCGGTTCATCACAGATACACGCGTTAAACATATAACATCCCTTTGTTTGCGTCGGGGGTTAAAAATAAGATGCTGTTTTATCTGCGCCTGTGTTCCATTTGGCATAGAAAGCACCATATTTATGTATTTTTTTAATTCAGTGTCTTGGACATGTTTCAAGGTAATAAAAACGGCATATTTGCTAGGTGGTAGGCCTCTTTTCATTCTAGAAGCCCATCTGAGTGGGTCACCTATTTCTACTTAATCACAGTACCTGCACTGCTGTGTTCCGATATGAAGGGCATTTATTAAACATAACTTAAACTCATCACCTCTATCAGACTAAGACCGGCCATTGAACTGGGCACTGTCAAAATTCTGCGATAACCAATGCACCTGTTAAACGGGCAATGAACGCTAATAACAGCGGGGCGCTTACGGCAAATTATTTCTGCTGGGGCCTAAATTAGGGCGTATTTTTGTATTTTAAAGTATTGCTTTTATGTACATATACTCAAACGCTGCTTAATATTAAGATGCCGTTACGTCTCGTACTGTCTCTTTCACTTTAAGTCAAAGTGATTGTGACGACACCACGACACTGAACGACATCTTAAAATTGAGTAGCGTTTGAGTATTTGGCCATTAAAGAAGTTTAAATTTAAAGCGAAAAGGACTTCTAACATTCCGCTTTATGAGGTTGTATTCAAATTTAAATTGCGGTGTTAATAAGCATAAAGCATCTATCTCTGTCTCATTGCAGGTTAGGGACCGCTACATGCCGTAATTAAAAAAAGTATGAAAAACGTGCGAAATCTGGTTGTGTTCATTTCATTATCATCTTATAATTAAAACTCAAGGTCACTTTGAATCTAAGAGCATAACTTGAAATTCACTAACATTTTAATCTTGATGAGTCGCCGTAGCGAAAAGCCTCTTAACGAAACATAGTATGCGAGCAATCTGAATCATTGGTATTGACGCCATTTTTAATTGCAACTTTATCGCTTATTTATCACGTGGTTATGGTTAACGCCGTGGTAGCTCAGATGGTTAGCACTCGCTGTAAATTTCACAGTACGCGAGCAACCCGGGTTCGATCGCCGCCGGCACCAATGAAATTGTTAATTGCAATTTTAAGTGCTGATTTACCACGTGCTCGGGGGTGAAGGAAAATATTGTGACGAAACCTGCATGTCTGAGAAATAAGAAAAAAATTTAAAAGACTTGTGAAGTTTGCCAACACGCATTGGGACAGCGCGGCAGACATTTCCTTGCCCTAGAACTCTCTCAGAAATGAGGCCTGTGCCCAGCAGTGGGACGTATATAGGCTGTAACTTTAACTTTTAACAACGGCGTACGGAAACGTGAGTAAACCTGAGGAGTAAACAACGTTTCAATTTCAAGTAAAGTATGCAACTGCAACTGGGATTACGTGACGCCATCTCTACATATATTCACTTATGCTCTCCGAAGTTCGAGGATGCCTGAGTGGGACGATCTAGATTGTTTAGTCTTCGCGAGAAGAACTGTCGGAAAGCAATTAAGAGATAAACAAACGGCGTCACTAAAATGACTTCATTCGTTATCACGTCACAAATTACATTTCGAGGCCAATGTTTAACCAAAACAAATATATTTTTGTGCCTAACTGTAATGTGATCGATTATTTTTTCTTAAAAAAGTCTACTGCAGATTTCTGCTGTGTCGGTGAGACATCACATTATACGTTGGCCAAAATCCAGACCCAAAGCAATATTTTTATATAAAATATAAGCTGGACGTTGTTCTGCCCGTGTAGGTAGCGAGATGAATTTCATTCCGTACTTTTTACAGTGTAAATAAAAAACTGAATCCTCGTTTCCAGATTACGTTATTTTCTTTTTTGGCACTAAACCAACACAATGAATATGAGTTATTGACTTTACTACAACGCTAATTATCGGATTCTATCAAAGCTATGAACCATTGTCTCGAACAAACAAATATATTGTGTGGATTTGACCTCAATTGGTCAAGTAGTTCAGATGTGACACGATCACTAACAGACACACCAACGAATATACGAGTATATAAAGATTAGCGTACCAAACGAGGCAACATATCTATATGACTATACTATATAGGACTTATGTCCACGGCCCGAGGTACTTAGCAATGATTCATTACATTATCTCACTTGTGTTAGCACTAATTGCGACACTCCTTGGTGGTAAAATATGACCTTCTTTCGATAATAAGGTCATAGCAAATTATCTATCAAAAGACAAACGTCATCATGTCAGTTGATTCGTCCAATTGCAGTAATATTGAACACCGCGCTGTAATAAATTACTTCATATAGAAAGGAAAAACTCCGAAAGAAATTTTCGAAGACATGTCATCAGTTCTTCAGGAATTTGCGCCTTCGTATACCATGTACAAAAAATGGGATCGCTTATTTCAACAAGGACGTGAGAGAGATGTGATAAAAAATACTCATACTTTTCTTTCATTTAATGCCTTACGCCGCGGACTTATCAGCCGCCTCTCCTAGTAAGTGACTTTTGCAGCCCCTGGACTCCTGAAATCTTTCTCAAACAATAGTAGCCACAGATGTATTTTGAACTCTTTGATTAAAATCTATACAGCCTGTAGTTATAGATAATAGTTCGCATACCTTTCATACCTAAACACAGCAGGGCGCACTCTGTTTGGCAACAGAAATAAGGGGGTGGTTTTAAAAAAAACTACTTAGTATAGTAATTTTTACATAAGAGTCCGTCTGTGTAGGTTTTGTGTAAAAATTGCTATAACTAAGTACGTGTTGTTTTTTTTTATAAAACTAAAGTGACATAGGAACTTACCGTCGCGTCGACCTAACGGTAAATGGCTACTGCAGTCCATGGACACCTGCAGCCAACTTCAAAAGAAAGAAAGAAAGAAGTGATTTGGCGATAGCAGTACTAAACGTCTCACATATGACGTTGTTCCCCGTCGCGGATACTTGACTATGCGGCTGTCAACACTATTATCCAATATTAAACTCTACCTAACTATAGCTAGCCTCTAATGTATTCTTATCAAAGCGTATAACGTATAGTGTATAATTCTTTAATTCGCTATGGTAAATATGCACTGCAGAAATTGTATTAATTGCCCCGATGACACATACCTACTACCAATATGTAAAGGAAACAACCAGTAGAGTAATTAGGCTGAGAAAACACGCGTCGGTCGTTATGCAACATGATATGTTTGTGCAACCCGTCGGAAATATGTGGATATATCAAATGACGTCATGCAAATAGAGTCTAAAGGGAGAAGGCGAACATTGAGCGAGGTGCGGTACAGCGCGAGGACAACCCGCTTAGCAGCGAGGTTCGTAGATATTTTTGACGGGTCTTTGTACAGACGACGCAACCAACACCATTATATAGAAATCGATATTTAGTGGTGCCATATTTGTTGATACTTTTAACCTTCTCTCGCTCTTATCATTCCCAAAAACAGTTCACAATTACTTTTATTAGCTGTTTACTACTACAATTACTAGATGTTCCCCGCGCCTTCGCCCGCGTGGATATTATTACGATTCATGGGTTTAAATTTTTTGCGCGGACCCCTAATTTTTTTTCTAAAATAAAAATAGCCTAAGTTACTCCTCATAACATCAGCTATCTGCCAGTTAAAGTCCTGTGAGAATCGGTCCAGCCATTTTGGAGATTAGATGGAACAAACAGACAGACAAAAAAAATTAAATTGTTTTTTTGTTATAAGTACCTTATATACTTTCATATGCATTTTGTAAAAAGATGTTATTTTGATATTACAAACAGACACATCAATTTTAATTATTTGTATATATATGATAGGGCTAGGCCGCCATCCATTCCGCGTCCTCTGGGTTCTACATTTTCTGGACGAATACAGTCGACTTATACGATACCCTTACCGTATAGTGGCGGTGCAAGAATATCCACTACCCCATATCATCCCGTGGGTATCTTAAGAGCCGACAGAGGGAAACAAATCTGGAGATGGGCAGCAGCGTCTTTCTAATAACGACTAAAAATAAAAAGCTGCGTTTGCCAACCCGCTTGCCAAGCGTGGCAACTATGGCAATATGACGCAATCTATGAGGGAGGCCTATGTTCATCAGTGGAATATATAATAATAGGCTTTAACGGTAGCGGTAACGGTATACGATACCCCAGGTGAAGTGAAAGAAAAGTTCAAACTGATATGTACATATATTATTATACATACTATTTTAATAAGCCATTTGTGAATATTATACCCTATTAGACTAAAACTTCAGCGGCAAAGAGTCTTTGTAACATCTGACCGCTTTTATTCCAGTTTGACCTTGCCTGAATAGAACAACCAATTGTTCAATTAGAAGTCTAGTCTAGACCGCTGCTTGGGGTTTTCAAATTACGAAATGAAATACAATAATATTTTTTTTATTGTTGATCACAGAAATTTAAGTACTAAATGTTAGTATGAGTGGTCTGGAAATTAATTAGTATAATCAGACTCGTTTTAATCGAGTGTAAACTGTAAACTAATAATAGTTGCTCAATATAAGAATGTCGTTATTTTGGATTGTATAATGTATATAGTGACTTTTTAACCCTTTCTCTGTCCCGTGACCCACATATGGGTCATTGCTATTGTCTTACTATTGTGTCTGCAAATCGAATAGTGATACTGATTTGATAGTGATACTGAGTAACACTCAGTTGACGGGCGGCAACTTCAAAGGTACGACACGTCTGGTATTGTGAACGTTCATCCGCTTTTCAAGCGTGACGATTAAGGCACATCCTCCCTGAAATGTGAAGGGCCCATGTCCAGTGATGGACTTACGGGATGATGTAGAAGATAGTGGTAATGATTTTACCACGTTTTTATTAAGTCACTTTCTTGTTTGTCTGTCTGTCTGTCAGTCGTTCCGGGTGGAATTTAGTAATTTATTTTAAACTAACTTCCCGATGATCTTGAAACTTGAAATTTTGAATATAGCTCAAATTCGGATGACAATGCAAGAATATGATTAAAAAAACGTGGTATATTAATTTTTTTATACCAATTTTTTTTAATTTCACTTGTTTAACACACTACTTCGGCCTAAGAGTCCGTCAGGGTAGGTACCTATTAAAGAAAATTATTTTTATTTGTAGTACTAGCTGTTATCCGCGACTTCGCCCGCGTAGTATTTATTACGATTGAATTTCATGGGTTTTATTTTTTTGCGCGGAACCCTAATTCTTTTTCTAAAATAAATGTAGCCTAAGTTACTCCTTATAACATCAGTTATCTGCCAGTGAAAATCCCGTCAAAATCGGTCCAGCCGTTTCGGCGATTAGCGGAAACAAACGGACAGACAAAACTGAAGAAAAAACTGTTATTTTGACATTAAAAACAGACATTTAAATTTTATTTATTTGTATAGATATTCGCGTAAATTTAAGCAATCATTATAAAAACTATCTTCTATATCTATCTATAATTAAAATGTTATCTATGTCTTCATCTTCATCTACAACTGTTCATATGAAATCATAGATATTTCAGTTCTCTTATTTTACTCCACATCAGTGCAGCCGAACTGATTTTGTTTATACAGTAAACTGTACCAGATGTTACTCAATAAACCGCGAACCATGAATTTGTTTATTTGTTGCATAATGTTAAGTACTGTTCCTTTATTCATTTTACTATTGATCTTCCATTTCTACATTTAATAATTCCCTTAATATAGCATTGGTAAAAATCAATGCTTAATGTTTATTGATAAATCATACGTGGTATAGAGCCCCGGTAAAGCTATGGTTGTAACACGAATGTGTCGCTCGATTCGACCGGGGAAGGATCACGCTCTCACAGAATACTTGCTGCTGTGTTTCATATGGTGAATGTAGAGAACCGGAGACCTTTTACTGTAATCGAGGCATTCCATCTTAGTCCTCAGGGTTGACAACGCATATGCATTTTAATTCTTAATCGAAGATAGATGTAGCCGTCTATGGGCGACAGTATCCACTTAGCATCAGGTGGATTGTATGCTCATTTGTCACCCTCATTCTATAAAACAAGTAAAACATTTTTGTAATTAAATCGTAAATAAAACTCACAGGGAGACATCCAGGAGTAAATTTGCATATTATGCATAACAAACAAAATGAAATCGACGAGTTTCTTCATATTGATGTGTGTTGCGAACTTTTTCAAGCGGCAAAAATTTGAGTTCTTAACGTGTCCAGAGCGGCGACAGCAACAGAATAGAACAGAATGAATTTTATTAAATATAGATTATTACGTAATACTTATTGAAAGTCACATTTTTATTCACCACTGATTCGGAAAATACCTCTGTCCTGGGAAGAACCAACAAGAAATCTAGCGGAATTTTTTCAAACATATATCACTTTACAATAATTTTGTACCATTTTTAACTTTCCGCTTTGAAAATTAATAATTTTCAAAAGTAGGAAATTATAGGTTTCGGTTCGATATCTTTAGAACGAATCAACCGATCGAGATGGGCGATCGAGAGACTTCGAGCTGAGTAGATTTTTAAGTCAATCGGTCGAGCCGTTTCAAAGATTTTCAAAAAATAAAAACAAAAAAAAACCCATAAGCGGGAAGGTCCAGGGATGGCCTGCAGGGTCAACAGTTTTTCAGGTTTTTTTTTTTAAATTAATTTTAATAGAACCAGCATGGTGGCGATCATCTCATTCCCAGGGGTTATTTTGATTCATGTATTCCTTTAGCTAAGTATTTTATGGAATTATACACCTTTCTTACCAAGAACTGCCTTTTTTCTTACTAATTATTACGCAATTCTGGTGTTATCCATCATTCGTTGCATTATAAAATTTCGCAAATGTAGCTTACCCCTCACATAAAATTTATGGGCTAAAAGAATATTTTATACTGCCACCAAAACGCAACTGCAGGTACATACATATTCACATTGTGTTTGAATATTATTTAGGTACATTAAATTTAAATCTGTTCGTCTAGACATCAGACAAAGGGCAACACGTGATGGCGTCTAGACTAAGGGAGGATTAATCAAAAAGCAGTTTAATGTCTCGTAACTAAGTGAGAACTTTGAATGCAGTTTAGCAATTATTATAAGAAACATTCGTTATTTTTCAACCTCGTGACTTTATAGAAAGGATCAAGTCATGTACTCATGAAGAGTAGGGTCTAGGACGTGAAAACGTTCCTATGGACCTGCCAATTTGCGAACAAAGTTGAAACTGCTTTAGTTTGTATTTATTATTATTTTAATTTTTTATTGAACCAAAATGCTCTACAAAAGGCGAGTTTAATGCTATATGGCATTCTTTACCAGCTAACCTAGAGCATAATATACTCAACATAATAAACATATTATGTTGAGTATATTATGTTGCAACACATACATAAAATATACCGCTTATGTACTTGTATACAAATATATATTTAATCGATGCAGTATTTGTCCAGGAACACACATTATTGGTTTTTTAACATAATAATTTCGTTCAGACCGAATTTCGCTCACGACGGCCAGTTTCAACGGAGACTAGCCATCTTCGCACGACACGGTGCACGAGTGTGTACATCCCTCACTCCCATAGTTCGATGGGACGGAAATCCGATACGACCGGTGAGAGATCAGGCGCAGAACCGACGAGTTTACGTGCTTCCGAAGGCACGGTGAAACACCGCCAGATTTCTAACTCCGTGGTTCTGAACTGACAATTTCTTGATAGAAAAACTCAATAACTGATTTTGGCTCGACCTGCGATTGGATTGGTTTTGCGGGTGGATGTCTGCAATAGTGACGGACGCTTTTTTGCTGCTGCTGGCCATTTGTTCTGAATATTCTCTTCTTTGAGCTCCACGATTAGGTTACCTTCACGAACTCCTCTTCCTTTCAACCTGCGCGAATGCTTGATGCCGGTTGTAGAAAGACGTTGCTCTAAGGCGCCTACTCTAATTTCTAGGTTGTTGTTTTTGCTAGTAAGTTCGGTGTTCTTTGATTCATCACGAACGAATCTCCTTACGACTACAAGACTAACGACGCAATCAATTTTTTAAATATAGATAATGTGGTTGTTTCCTTGTCTTTGTATAAATGGGACGAGTTTGATTGACGACTCCGTTCCGCAATGGCTAAGCAATGAGAGCCACGGGTGCGAATCCCTCACGGAACAGGTATTTTTACGGCCTACAAGTAATTGTTCCGGGTCTGGATGTTTGTCCTTGTGCAATTTATGTATTTAAACTGCCGCCACGATACAGGAGAAAATCCTAGTATGGGTGTAACGTTTTTAAAGAACAAAAAAACAGAGGCAGTCGTAAGGACTGCCGACTGAAGTGAAACTCAATGATATATGCGTATACATGTACACTGGCTGCTATCTGCGCGTAGTATGCGCTTGCGCGCAATACGTCACGAGCATGTCGAGGTCATCGGTGACGACATAAGTTTTTCCCCTACCAAAAATCGCTCAACGCGGCTAAATAAGTTTTCACTTCAAAAAGAAATTGGCTTGCTTTACTATTTATAAAAATGGTTGCACATACCCGACCCTATAATATCACATCACGAGATCATCGATCGAGCGGCTCTTGACTCTGTTCCGCAGTCTAAATATAAATTACACAACGCCGGTGTTGTAAACGTAAAAGTATGTGGGAATTTTCTTTACAGAAAATTTTCAACAGACTGTCTTGTTATATGTGCATAATTTTGTCTCTACATTGCTTATTATATTGTTGTTGTGTTGATAAAAAGACAGTATAAACTACGGTTAGATAAGAAAAGTGTATTAACGATCTCGAGATATATATTCATACGACTTACGTAGTTAATATGTAACCCACACAATTATTTACATGTCATAATTATATCTAATATAATACGAAAACTATCCGACTACTAAGTTACGGGTCTTGCAGCCTACCAAAAGCCCTACAATAGTCCACTGCTATTAGCAGGCCTATAGGTATTTACCAGTCTGCTTCCCCATAGATTGCCTCTTAGCAATCATAAACCATAATTGCTACAGTTACCACACTTGGCAAGCGGGATGGCAATAGCAGTTATTTATTGTTCCGGCTCTTGATATTTCCTTATTCAATTTATGTATGTAAACTGCCTTTCTGTAAACTGCGTTTTTTTTAATTTATCAGGTGGATATGTTGTAATTTTGTTTATTCGACGGCTCCTTGGCGCAGTGGATTAGCAATGAGTTACTGCGTTGGGGGCCGCGGGTTCGAATCCCGCACGGAACAAGTATTTTGTATGGCCTACAAATAATAGTTCAGGGTCTGGATGTTTGTCCTTGTGCAATTTGTGTTTGTAAACTGCCACGATACAGGAGAAAATCCTAGTGGTAACGTAACGTAACGTCTTTTAAAAAATAAAGAAAAAAATTTTGTTTATTGATTATTTACCCTAATTTTATTTATATTATAATTAAAATAAGCCAAGTTTGATGTAGAATAAAGCTCAGTTACGAGTTTCACAACAATATTATCAATTTATAATTTTATTGTAAATACAAACAATTGACTATCCAACATCGTCCCGCAGGTGTCGTAAGAGGCGATAGCGGGAAACAAACCAGATGGGCAGCAACATCTTCCGAATAACAACTAGAACATAAAAACTGCTATTGCCAACCCGCCTGCCAAGCGTAGCAACTATGGCAAATATCCAAATCTAAGGCAATCTATGGGGAGGCCTATATATGTTCAGCAGTGGACTTTAATAGGCTGTAACGGTAACGGCATATCACACTACCAGTCTATCAGTGTGGCGTGTTTGTTCGTTTCTTGTATTTTTAGCGATCAGTAAAAAACGTATAATTAAAGTTTCTTATCACTGTTTTCAATTAAAAAGTGTGGTCATAACATTATTTCACTTCATACATGTGTTGGCTTGAATCATAAAGTCCATAAAGACACTTAGAAACGTTATCTAAGCCATTGTCTTAAAAATCGCGTTTTAATCTCGTATTACAAGAAAAATATAATATTTAAGATCGTACTTACCTATCGAAACCGTGGTGGTACTGTATTCTAGATTGATTTCAGATGTTTGTTGATAACATACGGGTACTTATCCTAAGTAGTTTTAACTTGACTTAATAGAACTACTCCGATAGCAATGATTAACATTTCCTTCAACACAGAAATATAAATAAGCAGGATGCTTGTGACTTTAAGGTGATCGGTATACTTTTATAATAATAGCAACATTGTTAATATATCGTAGTAGAAAATCTATGCCTTTACTTAATAATTTTATGAAAGCTAGAGTAAAATTTTGAAATTCCAATATTTTCGCTAAAAGTAGAGATGGGCCGAATATGGATTTCACCGAATACAAATATTCGGCCGAAAGTTCAGTGAAACTTTACCGAACCGAATATTCGGCCGCACATTATTCGGCAGGATCACCTCGGTACCTAACCAATTCATGTTGAAACTTGTTTACGTACAGCGCGCGGAATTAGCACCGGACCCTGCCCTCGCTCCCCGCCACACCTGACATGTTATTGCATCTAGGAACGATCGATGTTGCAGAAACATCGATGTTGGCATCGATAGCTCAACGTCGATGTTCGATGTTTATCCTACTCAAAACATCGATGTTAGCCATTATTGATGTTTTTGCACATGTATTTAATAGGTTACAATTAGATGAATAAAAAAATAGTCATGTTGTTTATGTTTTATAAGTAATGAAATAAAAGAAATTAATAAACAATGTAGTGTAAAACAGCAATTAAAAAAAATTGGAAGAAGTTTACAAATATCTAGTTCATTAGTTATATAGTCCAATACTTTTGCCGATTGATTGAAGACATAGTAATTTTGACAAAGAAGTACCTTTCAATCTGTTTCTCTGTTGAGCCAGCTTTTAAAAATAATTAAAAATTAAAATTTTGTACAACCGACTTCAATATAAATTATTAAGGATAACTCAAAAACTATTGGTCAGACTTTGATCAAATTTATATGGGACCACGTGAGAAGCACCAGCTTTCAAATAAAAAAAGAATCATCGAAATCGGTTCACTCAGAAAAAAGTTATGAGTACACACATTAAAAAGAAGAACATACAGTCGAATTGAGTACCTCCTCCTTTTTGAATTCGGTAGATAACCGCTTAGATGGCGTTGATGTAGCGATTGTGGTCAAATATCTCACCGCAAGTTTATTTTTTTATTTTAGATAGGTAGAACCAATAACATTGTTCTAAACGTGCATTGGATCTTGTTTAAGATCAACCATCGGATATTTTAAAAAACAACCGACAAAGAAACAGACAACCAACAATGACACCACAGAATAACAAAGCGAAATCAGTGACAACTGCGACATTACAGTTGACACTTGACAGTTAAATTTGATACACCATAATGATATATTTTAGGTTATCGATGCGTTCAGGAATTCTGAATTATTCAAAATTTTAAATATTTTAGGGGAGATGCAAGATTTAGTTGATATTGATTTCGCGGGTTCGCAGTGTTCGCAAGTTCCCAATAATCGATTATAGGCTTATTGACATCGATGTTTCGATGTTTGACATGTGGCAACATCGATGTTAAAACATCGATGTTTTAATTTTTGACATCGATGATCATCGATCATCCCTAATTGTATCATCTAGTACTGAGCTAATTGCCGGCACGTGCATTCGCCATTTGGAAATAATTTAAAAATTTGTACAGCCGACTTCAAAATAAATTATTAAGGATAACTCAAAACTATTGGTCAGACCTTGATTGATTTATATGGGACCACATGACCTTTTAAATAAAAAAGAATCATCGAAATCGGTTCACCTAGAAAAAGTTATGAGGTAACACATATAAAAAAGAACACACAGTCGAATTGAATACCTCCTCCTTTTGAAGTCGGTAGATAAATTATTTTTATAGAAAGTATTTTTTGGCAAATCGTACATTTCACTTTACTTTGGTCGTCAGTTTCATTCTTGCCACTCATTTTATCATATAATTATCAATTTTCACTAAGAATAACACAACGAAACGCTTTTTTCTCAGGCCAAATGTCTATCGGCTACATCTGACATGTGGACAAACATGTTCATACATTTCAATACAGTGGACACTTTGAGTACCACTTTAACGAATTTTCGGTGATTTAGCCGAATATTCGGCCGAATACGAATATTCGGTAAAGCTGCCGAATATGCCGAATACCAATAAATTAATAATATTCGGCCCATCTCTACTAAAAAGATGGAAAGAGATGATAATTTAAGGCAATAAAATGAGATGTTGTTGAAGCTATTAAACATGAACACAAACATGAACTAATTTACTAATAAAAAAAACTATGAAGCAAATTACAATACAACCTAAATTTTATTTTATTCCCATTAAACATTTCAAACCCTTAATCCGCCGTTCATTTACTAAAAGCATTTAATCAATTGTCAAATGTAATTATTGTTTATGTCCCCTTTGATGTTAGGTGATAATCAAAGGTGTCATCTGACCACTCCTGAAATGACGCGTACCGCAAGGCAACGCCTTGGGACCTCTATATTTCAATTTATATGTGGCGAATTAATTACATTATGTGCTTGTTACACAGTCTTACAAAAGTGAAGCTATTTTCTAAGCTGCTCTATTAGTTAAATGTTAACAAATTATGTGTTTATAACAATCATTGTTGTCAGGGGAAAGTTAAAACGAAAAGTATAAAATAGACGATGGGAATAATGAAATGGTAAACTCGAAGTTTAATATTTCTTAACATTCCTCTCATTTCTGACTTTTATAAGGCAATTCATTTTTAGCCAAAGAAGCATGTAGCAAACACCCTTTTTACTGGAAACGAGCCATTTCATCTTAGTCCTCAGGGATGGCAACGCATCTGCATTTTGATTCTTAATCGAGGATAGATGTAGATATCTGTGGGCCACAGCATCCACTTACCATCAGGTGGATTGTGTGCTCGTTTGTCACCCTTATTCTATAAAAAAAATGTTTATCTATTAGCTACCATTACCTAATTGTTTAATAAATTTCTTTAAATAACAGATATTTATTTACTTACCTAATCTACCCCTACGACGACACATGCGAAACATCGATCTATTTCTGGCAAAAAATAATAGCACTTAATAAATCCATCCATCCATCACAGTCTATAAAAGTCCATTTCTGAACGTAGGCCTTCCCCATAGATTGCCTCACAGAGGGGATATTGCTATAGTTGCCACGCTTGACAGACGGATTGGCAACCGCATTTTTTTATAATTACCAATACAGGCGTATTTTGACAAACTTACTTAATAAATAATTTCCACAAATAGTTATTATAAATCGCTAACAGTACAGCACAAGCTTTATGTCCAGTACTCTCTATGGGGTTCCAATTTATAAGTTTCTACGTATACACCACTATATTTAATATGAACAGTTATCAACCACCATTCAGTCAGTCAATACTTAAATTTACCTGTGGAATGGTCACTACGTGTTAAGTTTCATGTGGTATTAAAGTACAAAAGAAAATTGTAATAAATATATTATGTACATAATATACATACAAATATGCCCATATAATATAATATATTTATAAATTTAGATATGCGCATAAAGTGGAAGATTTGTTTGTGATAAAAATGAATTTCAAAAAGAAATATAAATTGTGTCAATATTTTTAATAATATAGAATTTAATTAAACAAAAAAATTTGCCTCTATTTCTGAATAGACCTATAATTTTCTGTCTCAGAGAATGTGATTTTAATTTTGATGATCTAAATTATTGGGTAAATTCCAGAACAAATGCATTAACTGTTATACGAAACAAAGAAATCATATAAGGAAGAGTTACGTCTCTAGTCCTTGTGCTAAAATTTCAAGGGCAACCTAATTAAACAATGTTTTATAATAATGGTTGAGTGTATTAAATGTCAGTTACTTACAAATGTCCGTGCGTACTAGTAAAATGAAGGAAATACAAGAAGAGAACTTTATGAGGCTGAGAAAAGAAGATGTTGGCCATTTGACTACGTTCTATTCTTCTACAGTGGTAGCCAATGCGGTTGAAACATGGAAAAAGAAATCCGTTACAATACTATCGCCTAAATCTGGTCGTATTTTACGACAAAATAAAACGTCTAATGCTAAGGCTTCAACTGGCTCTACCAGATTCTTTACGAGATTATTAAGAGATTTAAAAAATCCTAAAGTCTCGGATTTTGAATACCAACAACCTAAAGTAAGGAAGAACAGCTCTTATAAACCGTTTTGGGCTACGAAGGTTGTAGAAGTGGATTTGAAATCTGTGGCAAATCTCCAAGATGTTGTTATTAAGAAAAACGTCAATGTTGTTGAAAAGAGTAATTCCGTTTATAATAAAGGTGTTGTATTTCAAAAGGAAAATGAAACTTCTCTTAAAGACGTTTTAAATAAGAATGAACAAGTTACGACTGATGTGAAGTTGCCTTTGAGAAGATTGACAACTGTGGAGCATAGTCAAGAGTACAGGCTAAATCCTCCACCGAGTTATAATGGCAGTAAAATGTATATGCCTACTGGAGAACGGTTATATTGGGTTCGTGTTTAAATAGTTTTGCATTTAATTTATCTTATTTTACCATTTGAAAGTACTTCAGGCTTCTCACTAAACTTTTATTATTAATTTACTTTCTATATTATATTTCTTTAGTTTGTCAGGAATATGTTTTATGTAATACGTTTTTTTACGACTCAATGTTTTAAAATTCTACTCGATCGATAATATTCGTTTAGACTATACATAAACAATACATACGGCTCCGTGGCGCAGTGTTAGCAATGAGTTGCAGCGCTAAGGGTCGCGGATTCGAATCCCGCACGGAACAAGTATTTGTATGGCCTACAAAGAATTGTTCCGGGTCTGTATGTTCGTCTTTTGAAATTTATGTTTGTAAACTGCCCACGATATTCTCCTGTATCGTGGATAATATAAATAATCCTAGCGTGTACGGTAGCGTTTTTTTTTATTTAACATTTTTAATGGTATTCGTTCATAAATCATTTATTTTTCATTAAATTAATTCAGTGCTTAGGTGAAGTGATTATCAAATAAATCGATAAATCGTACTCATTCGTTATTAATGTGTTCGTGGGCTAGCTAACAGTTAAAACTTTCCATTTCCATTATTTCATTTTCGCTTAAGTTCTATTTGTGATTGACTGAATTGTTGGTCTAGTGGTGATAAATGCGACTACTGATATAATCAAATATATTTTTAATTAAAAAATTCTCCGTAGCAGTTCGGAGTCTAGAAATTTGCGGTGTTTGATCCCTGTGCTCGGAAAGCACGTAAAGCCGATATTCCTGTGCCTGATCTCTCTTCGGTTATGTCAGATTGCTGTCCCATTGAACTATAAGATAATAAGAGTGAGGGAATAGAGAGTGCAACTGTGCTTGCGCGCACATTCGTGCACTGTAATCCTGTTCTGCGCAGATGACTAGTCTCTGTTGAAACTGGCCGCCGCGACCGAAATTGGGTGTGGAGGATTTTATTTGTTTTAAATTAATTGAACTGTGTTGGTTTATATTTGCTAATAAGTTCAATTTAGCTGTATTACAATATACATAAATAGTTAAATTTTCAAAGATTGCGCCCTACATTTTGTCTTAATCGATAATGAAAATATGCATTATAATTTGCTATTATGTTAGTTCTATCACACAATAATTAATAGACGTGCTTTATTTAATAGATTCAGAGATAATGATACTAAATAGTAGTACTATTATGGAGTTTATTTCAATCGAGATTAGGTATAACTCGACTAGTTTCTCTCTGGCTTCAAATCGCTATATAATAACTATTTGTCCAAAAAGAAAACCGACGTAGAATTATTGGAACAGTGCCGTATTCATTTATTATTAAATAAATGAACACATAAATGATTAAATTAACAATTTTTTACTTTCATGGAATAAAATAAAAAGTGAAGTTTCATGGAAGTGGATATTTTATTATGTCTGAACGTGGTAGAACCATGCTGCAACTATATTATGGTTGTAGCATGAATGGGTCTGCTCGACCGGGGTAGGACCACGATCTAACAGAATACCAGCGTAAAATAGCAGCTTAATGCTGCTGTGTTTCGTATGGTGAGTGTAGAGAACCGGAGACCCTTTTTACTGGAAAGGAGGCATTCCACCTTAGTCCTCACGGGTGACAACGCATATGCATTTTGATTCGTAATCGAGGATATATTTAGATGTCTATGGGCCACAGCAACTACTTACCATCAGGTTGACTGTGTGCTTGTTTGTCACCCTTATCCTATAAAAAAAACAACTTGTCACCATAACCACCATCCTTAGTCTAAATAAATACATGTCTTATGTAAAAGTTTAACCCAACCCTGTGATCCTTGTGATTATGATAAATTAGTGCTACTCTCCTAGCACGTACACTAGCGAACTTTCTACGAACTTCTACGAAGTTGGCAATTACCTAAAGTTGTCGCTTTGGTAAAACGGTCAGTGCGCAAACAACTGGCATATAATTTATATAATAACTTTATTTTTCGACAGCTCGGCGAAACGCGCCCGTCGTCTTTCGGCCCGGCCACCTATCAAGACTTCAAGGAAATACGTTCAAGATGCTTAGCTGAAGGCAGACTGTTCGAGGATCCAGAGTTCCCTCCAATAGACCGTAGTCTTTACTATAAGGAAAAATTGGATCGACCTATCACTTGGCTCAGACCTGGGGTGAGTATTACATTCTGACGGTTAATTGCGAAATGATAAAGGATGTTATTTAAAGGGTTAGCATAGTATTCATGTTTTTGTCAGCAGAGAAATGTAATCTAGCAGCAGAAATAGATAATTGGTCAGCAAACCATGGCTAGCAAACATTATTAAATCAATCGACAATTTTTGACATTCTGGACGGCTGTAAACTTTTTAGTACAGCATATTAATTATATAAGCTGCAATGAGTGACTCATGTTTATAAAATTTTGATAAGCACTTAGAGGGTAAGCAATTAATCTAATTTTGTGCCCCCCACCTTTTCCCCCCGCCGGAGGTGCGTTATTTTTTTATATTAATTGTTAAAGATTAAAAATTTTATTTAATGATTTCTGAGAAAAATCGCCTTAACAGGGAGGGATGGGGGGGGTATCCTCCCTCCGCAGAAGTAATACCAAAGTGTAGTCGACAGAGCCCCGTTTCTGCGTGGTTTATAAAAAAATAACCACGTAGGGGATAGAGGGGTCTGTTCACTCGCCTCGCTCGCTCACTCGGGGTGCCCCAAGTCCCGAGCTCGCTTCGCTCGCTCTTGCACCAAATAAAACACCAAAATGTTAACTTTTATAATGGGTGTTATTAAAAGGGTTAGCATAGTCTTTGCTAACCAATCGTGAATCTTGCTGATCAAGTAGTTATTTTGCGGATTGACTGTTTATTAGGCAAACTCATATTATTGTAAGCTGCCTGTTTATGATTAAATTACTGAACATTATCAAGATTATTTGCGAAACAAGAATTGCCGAATGTTTTTTTTTTAAATTATTATTGCAAATAGAATCTTTGAATGTTAACCAAATGATTTAAATGCTGTTTTTTGTGGCTAACCAAATTTTATTACGGCTTAACATTTAATTACTTCTCAATGATAAATGCCAAAGAAATCTTACGGCTTCCGATAGACAGCGGTTTAGTAAATACCCATACAGAGGACGGGCAGCAGCGTCGAATGTGCAAGACACCTCGTGTCTATCCGTCAGCCAAGCGTAACGATTAAGGCAAATTCTCCCTACACCGGGAAGATGCCCATATCCCGCCGTGGACTTTAACGGGCTGATAAAGAAAACAAAGACGATATAATGCCTATGTTCAGCAATGGAATTGTGATCTCCACCTAGGACCAGGGACCCCACTCAAACACACACAAAAAATTTCATCAAAATCAGTCGAGCCATTTTAGATTTTTAGCGAGACTAACGGACAGCAATTGATTTTTATGCATAGGGTTATTTTGCAATAACCGGCCAAATTTGCAGAGAAGGTTCAGAATAAGTAAAATAGGCAAATGGTGAAGTAATATTAATTTTAAAAAATCTCAAACATTCTGTCCTTTATATCTTTTAAATTCAAAATGCGTGGTAATGCATTATTTTAACTGATTTTACTGTGCACGCACACATTAGTAAGGGTCGACCGGTGGGCAAAAACGTTGTTGCCCATAAATCACATTCAATTTGGGATAATTTCAAATAAAAGTAGAAGCCTTATTTACTCGTATTTTCAAAAACTGGAATAATTAACGGTATATAATTATTTATATATTTGAACTTAAGTTTAAAATTTGGCTACTCTTTGAAAAATAACCCTGTAGAGATATAACATCATTACAATTATAAGCATTAACCAATGCGATGCTATAACTAACTAATATGTAAGAAAACTACTGACTAATAAATAATAATGACTATCAACATGGATATAAAATAAAATACTAATTAAAAAAATTACAACTTTCAAGGCATTTGTATGCTGTAATTTCGTCAATGAGTTTCGTCTGACTGTATATAAATATGTCAATATCCTGTGATATGCAATGATGCAAACAAATGATGTTGATAATAATTCGTAACATTAGTTTTATTATGACTTTTTCTAGATTATACATATTTAAGGTTTAGGAAATGAAACGAGACGGGTAGTAGCATCTACCTGATAACAAAATCAAAACAATAAAAAAAAACTTCAATTGCTAATCCGCCTGCCAAGCATGACAATAATGGCAAATATCCCCCCTATGAGTCAATCTATGGGAGGTGTATGTTCACCAGTGGAATTTTAATACGGAAAAAGTTTAAGAAGTAATATTCCGCGGTATAAAATGTTTTGAATACTAAATATATATTTAGCGGTATTATAAACTATGTGAACAGCAAAGTCGTGAAGAGTCGCTTTAGACGAAAGTTTATAGGCCAAATAGGCGATATATTGAAGTAGGGCCAGATTAAGAGTACCCTTAAACGATGGATGGATGTAAAGGAGGCGAGAGATGTGTCAGGATCGTGCTGCGGTACTGCAGTTAGTGGATTCGATTCTCGCACGGAACAACTATTTGTTATGATCTACAAATAGTTATTGTTCCGATGCTGGATGTTTGATAATTTATAATATACAGTGCACAGTAAAACCAACTATGGTTTTTGTTGTGTTAATTTTATATTGTTATAAAGTATTTTTATTAAATATGTTTTCGATTTTTTCGTTTTATGAACAATTCTCTGAGACACTTCTTTATCAGCTCGTAAAAGCCCACTGCTGGACACGGGCTCTCCCATGGCAGGGAGGGCTTGCCTTAATTGCCACGCTTGGCAGGCGGGTTGACGATCACAGTACAAGACGTGAGTACCGTGACGCTGCTCCGTCGTCGGTCTGGATATTCTACGTCTGACGTAATTGAGATGGTTCAATTATGAATCAAAATGCAGATGCGTTTTCACCCTTAAGATAGAATGCCTTGTTTCCAGTAGAAAGGGTCTCCGGTTCTCTACACTAACCATACGAAACAGCTATTTTACGCTGGTATTCTGTGAGAGCGTGGTCCTTCTCCGGTCGAGCCGACCCATTCGAGCTACAACTATACCAGTAATACAGCTGCAGCGTGGCTCTACCACGTAAAATAATAACTATTAACCTAATTAGAAGAAGTTTTCTTCCTCGCACAACTTCCTTGTGGAATCGATTATCACCAGCGATTTTTCCGAACCGATACGACTTAGGGACCTTCAAGAAAAGAGCCTACTCCTTCTTAAAAGGCCGGCAACGCATCTGCAATTCCCCTGGTGTTCCAGTTGTTCATGGGCGGCGGTAGTCACTTACCATCAGGTAAGCCGCATGCTCGTTTGCCCCCTCTCCTATTAAAAAAAAATTAAAACCATCTCATGTATTATAGACTTTACATACCTAGACCGATATTTTAAATAATCGACACGCTCAATATTATACAAACCAAAAAGATTGCAGGCAGGCTTGACAAGAACTGCCTGATATAAACGGGCTCATCTCCAAGGCGCTAATACGACTAAAGAAACCCCAATCCGGATAGTTACCGGTGTATGGTTCTTTTAACAAGCACTTGTTTAGCATAGGTGTTACAGATATGCCCAAATACTCAAACGCTACTCAATTTTAAGACGCCGTCAAGTCTAGTGCTGTCACTATCATTTTAAGTCAAAGTGACATTGACACCACGAGATTGTGGAACTGTGTAATAACGGTGAACTATGTAGGGCTTGTTAGGGCTAAACATCTCGTCGCGCCGGGGTCGCTCCCCGAACTTGTCAGTAACATTATGGGTTTATTTAACTTATTCGAGGAGCTTCTATCATAGCTCATAACTATATCATTTCTGCCTTCACGTAACGGACGTGCAGTTACGCAAAATGATCCGTTGCTAACCAACTACCTACCTAGACCGATTCTCATATTGCGATCAGCTAACTACATGTCAAGCGTAGTGATTGCAGCAAATACTCCCTGTTCACTCTGGAGTTCAATCAGGAGTGCGAGCTGACGATGATTATTGTATAATTTATAATAAATACTGAATTCAATGGATGTAAGAGGAATAAATAAAAAGTACCACATGAAATCAAATACCATTCCGAACATATACATAGTTATTTAGTATCCAAATTCAAAATTGAAAATCGATGCTTTATATTCAAATCTTCAAGAATGTTCTGTAATGACTTTTCATTAATTTGGCCACCATAATATATTTATTTTCATTATTATTATTCCGTAATTATGGTTATCTATAGTAAAGGTCGTAAAGATATAAATAATTTGTTATTCCGCAGGTTCTGGCAGTACGGACGCTGGGTGGACGTGGTGATCGACGACCGGCTGCCGACGTACCGCGGCAAGCTGATCTTCCTGCGCTCGTCAGAGCGGAACGAGTTCTGGAGCGCACTGCTCGAAAAGGCATACGCAAAGTACGTGTCAATGAGGGCTAATAATTTTACGGTCACCAGATGTCGCTAGTTGAGAGTGACGTGAACTTATTCGTTTCGCAATGTCATTATAATTGAAAAATTACGATTTAAATAACAGCTTATCGGTGTCTGCACATTTTTAACTCTCTATTTAATTCTTTTACTTTTAGGAATATCCGCAGTTTTGTTTATCAATTTTAATCTAAATAATATAAAATATAGCTAGTATTTCATAACGAACATTTATCTCTACACTTTGGTGTGTGCACGCATACTCACACACTGATTGAGGTCATATTCACACAATAAATTTGCTTTGTCGAGACGATGATTCATAGCCATGCTAGGA
This sequence comes from Parnassius orleans, assembly GCA_029286625.1. Classification (NCBI taxonomy): domain Eukaryota; kingdom Metazoa; phylum Arthropoda; class Insecta; order Lepidoptera; family Papilionidae; genus Parnassius; species Parnassius orleans. The sequence goes on along the minus strand of JAGSMP010000260.1, from coordinate 43,757 downwards.
CCCGAAAAATAGCGCCCAAGCAGTATACGAGCTGTATTGAAGTTCGCTTTTATGCTAGAGGCTGTATTTTCAAGCTGTACAAGCGCTTATACAGTTCTTATAAGTAAAAATTGGCACAAATTATGCAGCTTTATGCGTTAGCAGCGCTGTACAGTAGCTGTACAAGCATAAAAGAGGCTGTATAACTGCTGTATTACAGCTGTTATTTGGTGTGCAAGGAAACTATTACACTACAGACAGATATTGTCTTATAAGTAACTTTTAAAGACAAACGTTCTAAATTGCTTTTTGAACGGGATTACAAATGAATATAAAACAAAAACAACGTTTATTGAATAATGGCGACATTTAATGTCTTAACATATATTAAACATATTAATATTATATTCGGATTGGAGTTGAGTTTTGACGGTGATAATTGGTGAATTGAAGGTGCAATATTATTTTGTTATTCACTGTTCACTGGTGCCCAATCCTGAGCTACCATAAAAGTTCCGTAAAGTTATAGAACAGTTTAAAGACCTTACAGTTGGAAAACGAATGTACTTACGCAGAGCAACGGTCCCCTCATTGTGAGAGTGTTTCAAGTTTTCTAGAGAGATCTTCGAGCGTTCTTAAGCCATATTTTCTAATTACAGATTGCACGGCTCTTACGAGGCGCTCAAAGGCGGCTCAACATGCGAGGCGATGGAGGACTTCACCGGTGGCGTGACGGAAATGTACGAAATGTCCGAACTTCCGCCCAACTTCTACACGATACTGCTGAAGGCGTACGAGAGGAACTCGCTCATGGGATGCAGTATCGAGGTAATACGTCATTAAGTTTTGGTTGGTTTATATTTCTGTTTCTGTACAGAGATAGCGATAACATAGAGGGACTACCGCCCTCTTTCAGATCGACGTGGTTAGCCAAGTCGACTTTCTCCAATCGTTAACGCTAATAGAAAATTAATAATCAATGAAATCCACGATAATTCACGTGACTTAATTAACCTTAGACAACTCAGCAAATTTCCTTGCGTTAACTCTCGATTTTGTATAGTGAGTGTAGAGAACCAGAGACCGTTTTTACTGGAAACTAGGCATTCCATCTTAGTCCTCACGGGTGACAACGTATCTGCATTACACCACTTACCATCAGGTGGACTGTGTATTCATCTGTCACCATTAAACTATAAAAAATGACTTATAATAGTGAAAAAAATAGAGGATTATTATTATTATCATATCACCTCACAATCTTCCGGTAGGTTAACCCAAAGCGCGCTCGTCGGTACGACAGTCACTTAAAAATATTATCACATGCTCTATCAGCTGTCAATATTTCGACTCAATGTCACATTACCTTACTGGTTGTCTTTTCTTTAAAAAAGTTACCCCCCACAGTAGGAGACAATTCTCCTGTACCGTGAATATGTTGTACATCATTTGTAAAAGAACAATCATCTAGAGCCGAGACATTATTCAGGCGCATTTTACTGCGCCGGCTCATTGCGTTAACTCCAAATTGCGCCATGGCGTAACAAATTTTTATGTATGTAATTACTCTGAGCAAATTTTATACGCAACTGTCACTCAACCATCTGTCAAAATAAAACCTTGTGTCCAGTTAGTAAAATAAATGTAGAAAACAAAGATTACCTATCACTATCACTCTTTTTACGATTCACGGAATTGCAGTTTATAAAAATAATATAATATAGTCTGTTCGCTAAGATACTGTCGGTACACCCGGAGGCGCACTTATTATTTTGCTTTTATTTTATAATTTTTTACTGTGTTTGTTAAATTAATGTTTTTCTATTCTAAGAATATAATAGAATACTATTTTATTCTTATAGTTATTGTAATAAAATACGAATATATATAACAAAAACAAGTTAGGTACCAAAGAACCTTTCAAAGCGGCGCTTCGTTTCAAAATGTCAAATTTTCCTTCGGGTGTACGACGCACGCGGCGACTTTTGATATCGCGGCGACGCCTTTAACGCCGCGGCCACACACATCGCGCTAGCGCAAATATTCGCGTTAATGCAATGTATGTGGCCGTCCCTTCGTGAATACTTCGTCACTTCGTGCAAAGTTTCAATCACATCGCTTCGCTGTCAGTAAATTCTCGCACTGCAAAGGATTTTATAGCGATGGATTTCGCGTATGCGGCCACACTTCAGTCTGTTAAAGTAAATTGAGGTTTGCGATGTATTGTATAAAGTAAATTGGGGTTTGTATTTCCGACATAGATTAGTGTAATGAAAAAAAAATTAGAATTTATCAGTAATTATGAGTTCGAACCGATATTATATATATATCTCTTTTTTTTACGACTGACACAATAACAAAAAATAATTATTCGCTGCCATATAATGCAGAGCGACCGTGGCATCCATTTTGTATTTAGCGTGTGTTTAGCGCGATAAACTACAACACGCAGTGTGGCCAGGCACCTTCGCGGTAGTGCGAAGGCGAAGTTTTATGTGCGACGTGTGTGGCCGAGGCATAACAAAATGCAGCACGTGCCGAGGCGGCGCGACACAGGCGACCGTATTATTTCCCGTTCTGACAGCCCTAGCAATTTATTGTTTATGTCGGCCTTTCCGACAACATCAAACGCGATGACCGACTGTATGTTCTTCTTAGGCTGTGGTGGGCTTAGGTCATTCCCATTCATTTTTATAGTTTTCTTATCGATTCTGCCAATATCATGTCAGCATTGTGAGTTACAGCAAAATTATTATGTTTTACTTTTACCCCCGACTTCGTCCGTATAGAACTTAAACAAAAAACCTGTAGATCTCTAATGGTGGTCTTAGGATAAGTAAGTCAATTATCGAAAAACCACCTTCAGCTCAGTTTTTTTTTAATTATTATCTCATAAGCTAAGTGCAGAACTATGAGAGAAAATGATGAAATTGAATATTGAAGTTTTTATTTCACGTAAATAAAGGTCTTATCACTTTATCGTTCAACACTCGTAGTTTTGTGAACGTTATTAATTGTTAATCTGTTCGTTAAGTTGTATCATAATCGGTTTACCCATACCAAAGCTTAAACCGGACACACAGACAGATAACAATTTTAAAAATGGTTATTTATGTCTTAATATCATACTTATAACTTCCCGAGCTTAATACAAGCCTTTTGTTTCGATACTACACATAGATACTGTACGATTCTCGTACATTAAACGGAACGATGTTTTTTGTTATGTAGAACATTCGTATTTCTGTAACCTACTTCCTCCCTTTTTAGGGTGCCGTACCCGAAGGGTAACTAACGGGACCCTAAACTAAGCCTCCGCTGTCCGTCCGTCTGTCTGTCAGCGAGCTGTATTTCTGTTGCCGCTATAACAACAAATAATAAAAATAAAAATAAATTAAAAATTAAAGGGGGCTCCCCTACTAGAAACGTGTATTACGAGGGTGGATTGAAAAGTACTCGGCCTAACCAAGAAAATAAACACATACTAAATCAGTTATATTTTTATTTTTCTACATAATCACCATCAAGTTCAATACACTTTTGCCACCTCCTTCCAAGCATTTAGACCGTTGAAAAATGATTCTTCCTTAGAGTCAAAATATGCGTCTACAGCTGCTTTGACCTCGTCGTTTGTCGAAAATCTTTGACCTCCCAAGTGCTTTTTTAGGTTAGGGAACAGAAAGAAGTCTGATGGTGCCAGATCAGGTAAATACGGCGGATGCGGTAACAGTTCAAAGCCACAGTTGTGAATTTCAGCCATTGACTGTACTGACGTGTGAACACGGGCGTTATCTTGATGAAACAGGACTTTTCTTCTGAGCATTCCTCGACGTTTTTCTTTTATTTCCTCTCGTAAACGACGTAGTAAGGTGCAGTAGTAATCAGTTTATAGTCTGACCCCTTTCAAGATAATCAATCATAATCACACCTTTCGAGTCCCAGAATACTGAAGCCATCACCTTATTTGCCGACAAAATCGACTTAGCCTTTTTAGGGGGTGGTGAACCAGGTCTTCTCCACTGTTTTGATTGTTGTTTTGTTTCGGTGTACAGTAATGAACCCATGTTTCGTCCATAGTAACAAAACGATTCAAAAATCATCTGCATCGGCTTCAAATAACTCAAACAGTCGCGTGAAATAGTCAATCGCGTCCTTTTTGTTCAACTGAAAGCAGTCGCGGAACCCACCTCGCAGACACCTTGTGGAAACCCAACTCGTTGACAATGATGTTTTGAGTTCGTTCATAAGAGATGCCTATAATCTCAGCTATCTCTCTAATTTTTAATCTGCGGTCTCCATTATTAAATCAAGTACTTTTTAATATTTTCGTCAGTATTTGACGTCGAAGGCCTTCCAGAGCGGGGTTCATCTTTCACACTCTCTCTACCACGCTTAAATTCTGCTATCCATTTTTTGACGGATGAATATGACAGAGCATAATCGCCTAATGTACTGACCATGTCATCATGGATGGCTTTTGATGATAGCCCCTTCTTATGGAGGTACTTAATGACGGCACGCTGCTCGATTTGCTCCATTCGCGGAAATTATGTCCGATTACTTTGTTAATAAATTTATAAAATCACAACTAATTATCGCACACGTTTCGAACTTCACACAATGAACTAGTCTAAACTGAACTAAATAGTGTGGGTAGATTTGATTTTTAGAATTGAATGGATCTGTGTTAGGCCGAGTACTTTTCAATCCACCCTCGTACAATGGTACGGAACACTTCATGCGCGAGTCCGACTCGCACTTGGCCGGTTTTTTGTATTACTTGGATGGAGGTACTTACTTGAATGTGCTAACCGTACCCGCAACTATTGTGCTGCATTATTAATTGTACAGTGTGCAATAAGTGTAAAATTATTAAATACAGTCCATTCAATTTACTTGTTCGTACATTTAGACTAGGCATCTTACAAATACTTTGATTTGATTTATATATAGATCAAGTTAAATCTAGATTAATCATTGAAACTATTATCTAAAAACTAAAATCTAATATCTATACAGGGTTATTTTGCAATAACCGGCCAATTTTGCAGAGAATGTTGAGAATAAGTAATATAGGCAAATGGTGAAGAAAAATTAATTAAAAAAAATAAAAAAAACTAACATTCTGTCCTTTTTATCTTTTAAATTCAAAATGCGTGGTAATGCATTATTTTAACTGATTGTCATTCATAAACAACTAACGCCTACTATTTAACTACGCATTCGTAAGGGTCAATCTGTCGGCAAAAACGTTGTGAATTGAATCGCACACAGAGGAGTGCGCGTACACGTAGTTGTTGCCCATAAATCACATTCAATTTGGGATAATTTCAAATAAAAGTAAAAGCCTTATTTACTCGTATTCTCAAAACTGCAATAACGGTATATCATTATTTATATATTTAAATTTAAGTTTAAAATTTGGCTACTCTTTGAAAAATAACCCTGTTACGTGAAGGGAAAACTGTACTGTAAATTATTAACATAACTTGTTTAAATTAACATAATTTCCAACTTACCTCTTCCAAATTAATATTTTATTTACTCAATTTTCTTTTGTTTTTTTTTTTTATTCTTAGGTATTTACTACCGCCCATCGTTTGTTTTAATTTCTTCTGATATGTAGCAGTGGATTTTATTACACGATATTCCCATTTATATAGAAATGTGTGTTCTGACAATTATTAAAAAGTATTTCAATGAGGGCTAATAATCTTCCGTTCAACAAGTGTCGCTAGTTGAGGCTGAGGTGAAGTTTTTTGTTACACAATGTCGTATAATTGAGATGTTGCGTTTTACATAAAAACTTATCTGTTTCTAGAGTATTATATAAATACACAAAACAATGCTTCTGTGGGTAGCTCCATAATATTTTTCACATTTTTTAACCTTTTTTACCTTTGTACCTTTAATACATACATACATACATAAACACTCACGCCTGTCACCCAGAAGGGTAGGCAGAGACTACGGACTTCCATTTGGCACGGTCCTGGCACACCTCTCTCGCTTCCTTTACATCTACGTATATACGCTCTTATATCTACGTATATACGCTCGTCGGTTAAGGGTACTCCTAATCTGGCCCATATTCAATATATTGCCAATTTGGTCGATAAACCTTCGTCTAGGGCGTCCCTTTCCGACTCTGCCGTTCACTTCTGCAACATAAATTTGCTTTCTCACTCTTTCTTCGTTCATTCTTTCTACATGATCAAACCACCGAAGCATTCTTTTCTTAATCCTGGTCACAACGTCATCTTGCAAACCACACTTTTCTCTTATCACACTATTTCTCACCCTGTCATTCAGATTCAGCCCTAGCATACTCCTTAATGACCGTATTTCTACAGCATTTATTCCATTCTCATGCTTCTTCTGCCTGACCCAACTTTCACTACCATACATTAAAGTAGGGACTAACACAGCATTATGAATTGCCAGTGTGCCTTTTTTGACACATTCTGACTCTTCATAATAGCGTGTAGAGCCCCATTCACTCTATTTCCTGCGTTCACTCGTCGTTCTATATCCTTATCATATCTACCATCCCTGCTAAATAAACATTCCAAATATACAAACTCATCCACTTGCTCAATCAACTCCTCTTCTACCTTAAATTTTTTAAATTTTTCTACTTTTAGGAATATCCGTGGTGTGTTTATTAATTTTTAATCTATTTAATATGATGTATGACTAATATTGCAGAAAGAAACATTAACCCTTATATTTTCCCAACATATTAACTTCCGCCTTGTAATCTGTCAAATATTTCTCTAGTGGCGCTGCTCTAGTGGCAAAGAAGTGATTGACTAGTGTGATACCGTGATACGACGTGGTTGCAGCCGGACCCGAACATCCTGGAGGCGGAGACGCCGGCGGGGCTGATCCGCGGGCACGCGTACTCGGTGACGCGCGTCAAGTACGTGGACATCGAGACGCCCGGCCGCGCCGGCAAGATCCCGCTGCTGCGCCTGCGCAACCCCTGGGGCAACGAGGCCGAGTGGAACGGGCCCTGGAGCGACAAGTCAGCCTTACTTTTAACCTACACTACCTGTACACACTACCCTAACCACACACACACACACACACACACACACACACACACACACACACGCGCGCGGGCGCGCTAACATTTCTCGTTACCCACCCACACTAACATTTCTCATTTATCGTGGAGGCAGTTTTCACACATCCAGACCCGGTGCAATTATTTGTAAACCATACAAATTACTTGTTCCGTGCGGGATTCGAACCCAACGAAGGCCCTAAGCGTCAATTCATTGCTAAGCCACTACGCCACAGAGCCGTCAAAACAAAATCTATATAACAGGCCTATATACCTATATGTTTTGTTTAATTTGATTTTTTTCAAACGTCACCACCACTAGAATTTTCTCCTGTATCGTGGAGGTACTTTACATACATAAATTTCACAAGAACAAACATCCAAGCCCAGAAGAGTTATTTGTAGTCCATACATTTTTTAAATAGAATAAGGGAGATAAACAAGCACACACTTCACCTGTAGGTAAGTGAATGCTGTAATCCATAAACATCTACATGAATCCTTAATAAAGAATCAAAATGCAAAATGCATTATCACCCTTGAGGATTAAGGCCCGTATTAATAAACGTTACTCAACGACGAACTCAAGTGCGTAATCATTTGATACGCCCTCATTACGAAATCAGCATCTCAAGTTCGTTGCTAATTAATAAACACATAAAAACAGTATCTCAAAACGCTGTACTTAGGAATACTGTTCTGTGACTTGCACTCAAGTATACACACTTGAGAGTCGAGTTTCGTTTATTAATCAGTGTGGCACTCAGCTGATATCGTAAACCTAAACCGCATCTTGAGATATGTTTATTAATAAGATCATAACCTCAAGATTGTACTCAAGTGCGTGTACTTGAGCTGAGTAACGTTTATTAATACGGGCCTAAGTTGGTATGCCTCATTTTCAGTGAAAAATGTCTCCGGTGCTCTCTACACTCACCATATGAAATACATATATAAACAGTTTTATAGCGTGAAATAGCAGCATTAAGCTGCCATTTCACGCTATAAAACTATAATATAGCTGCAGCATGGCTCTACCACGTCTAGAAATATTGTAAAAATTATGAAATGTCAAAAATATCAAGCAATATAAGCGATAGTAAGTGCGTCTAATGCCGTGGATATATATTTTGTTTGTAAACTAGCTTTAAACCGCGACTTCGTCCGCCTAGAACACCACATCTATAATAGTCTTTCGACGTGGTTCAACTATCGTAAACCCACTTTAAATTCAGTTTTTTGCTATCATCTCGAAATCCATGTGCCAAAACCTTAAAAGATTGAAAATAGTCCGGGGACCTTTTTGTGTAAGCAAACCAAGAAAGTTTTTTTTCGAAACTTTTTTTTATATCTCATTAAAGTAGATATAGTCATTAAAAAAACATTGATATTATCAGTGTTTAGATTTCACGAAAAAAAACCCTCATGATTTTAGGATAAAATATAGCCTAGATCACTTTTAGCATTGTTCTTTATGTGTTTGTAAACTTCAATCTGTTCTGTTAGCGAAATCAACCGGGGAAGGACCACGTTCTCACAGAATAATAGCGTAAAATATGAGCTTAATGCTGTTGTATTTCGTATGGTGAGTGTAGAGAACCGAAGTACATTTTTACAGGAAACGGAGCGTTTCGATTTAGCTCTTAGGGATGACAATACATCTGCATTTTGATTCTTAATCGAGGATCGATGTCAATGGGCCACAGTATCTACTTACCAACAGGTGGACTGTGTGATCGTTTGTTACCCATATTCTATAAAAAAAATGTCGGACCCATTTACAACAACATCAAATTGATAATGGAGGGAAACATATTTTCTCTAATGCTACTGATATTAAGAAATGACTATTTCATTACACAGATCACCAGAATGGCGTTTCATTCCGGAATCGGAGAAAGAGGAACTCGGCCTGACGTTCGACGACGACGGCGAGTTCTGGATGTCCTTCAAGGACTTCGTCAATCATTTCTCAAGGTGAGCACTGCAACAATACACCATCACAAACGCACACACACATATTATGCACACAAAATGCGACTGCCTCGTTGGTCTAGTCGTCGTAAGCGCAGTTTTTATGTAATACATAGAAATTTAATATTTTATATATTTATTACACAATAAATATGTAAAATATTCTGATAACAAAATATTTTACATATTATGTATGCCACTGACTTGCTTTACAGTGTTTCATAATTTATTCACAAATTTTATCAAGAAACGCCACCATCATTGCAGCCTCGATGTCAGTCGCATTGCCCCATAGCGAAATTCCATAAGACATCACGCTATGAAAGCAACTAAAATAAACTAATCTAGCTGTCTCAACATCTGTAAGACTTCTAATCTTTCTTACAGTATATGCTGCAGAACTAAGTCTGCCTGCTAATTTAGATATATGGGGGCCCCATTGAAGCTTCGCGTCAATAGTAATACCAAGAAAAACAGTGGTATCCACAAGATTCAACTCTTCCCCATTTAAGAGCACATTGGTATTTGAATGTTTAACATTAGGTATTGTAAATTTGATACATTTTGTCTTATTGCCGTTTAAGAGCAAATTGTTGGCGTTAAACCAATTTACTAATTTCGATAGAGCATTATTTACATTGTCAAAATTAATTGACTGTCGTGCCACAAAGCATGGTCCTGAGCCAGCAGCATCCATCGACTACTTCTATCTCTAAATAGGAAGTTGAACAATTTTGTCTTAAGCAGCGGCTAAGGATGCTATTATGTATTAAATATCGTAAAATACAAGAAATAAACAATAATTATTTTGTTAGGCTTATGAATCTTCCTGATTTTACGTTTATAACATGCATAATACTACTTTTATTTTATGTCTTTACAGAGTGGAGATTTGCAACTTGAACCCGGACTCTCTGGACCCGGAGGAATGTCCCGAAGGCTGTACCAAGAAATGGGAGATGTCTGTGTTTGAAGGGGAATGGGTTAGAGGTACCGTATTATAATATATTCGTTATAGGACATTATGTGATAGGATTTTAGTCATCTTTACCTTATCTTATGGACATGCTGTTACGTGGTAGAGCCATACTGTAGCTGCTATATTATGGTTCTAGCACGAATGGGTCCGCTCAACCGGGGTAGGACTACGCTCTCACAGAAAACCAGCGTAAAATAGCAGCTAAATGCTGCTATGTTTCATATGGTGAGTGTAGAGAGCCGTAGACCCTTTTTACTGGATACCGGATCTTTGTCCTCAGGGGTGCAACGCATCTGCATATTGATTCTTAATCGAGAATAAATGTAGATGTCTATGGGCCATAGCATCCACTTACCATCACGTGGACTGTGTGCTCGTTTGTATATGTAAAAAATGGCTAATTTGCCTGTAAGTAACCCCAAAGAAAGAATATCTTAAGATCATATAAAAAAATTGTTCCAGGTGTTACAGCGGGAGGGTGCAGGAATTACCTGGAAACGTTTTGGAAGAATCCGCAGTACACAGTCACATTGACAGATGTGGATGAGGGCGAAGACGAGAACAAATGTACTGTAAGTGGGAAAATTAGTTTGTTTAAGTAAAAATAATACAATAATTTTGTACGTGGTAGAGCCATGCTGCAGCTATATTAGTAGTATAGTTGTAGCACGAATGGGTCGGCTCGAAATGGGAAGGACCACGCTCTCACAGAATACCAGCGTAAAATAGCAGCTTAATGCTGCTGTGTTTCGTATGGTGAGTGTAGAGAACCGGAGACCCTTATTACTGGAAAAGAGGCATTCCATCTTAGTCCTCACGGGTGACGACGCATCTGCATTTTGATTCTTTATTGAGGATAAATGTAGATGTCTATGGGTCACAGCAACCACTTACCATCAGGTGGACTGTGTGCTTGTTTGTCACCCTATCCTATAAAAAAAAAAAACATACATTTAGCAGCCGTTTTGTGCTCTTGAAATCTCTACTGGGCTAAAGCCTCCATGTCATAAGAACTGGTTAATGCAAATCAAGTGTTAAATTGCAGCTTATAGATACTTGTATGTTAATGGTATTAGCATTAGGATTGAACTCTGATTTTCAAATAAAAAAAAAACAGTGTGTGTCGTGAAGACACACGATAGAAGTGAAACTTTTGTATTACAGGGAAACATTTCAATTATTCATCAATGACTCTTGAATAGCATAGATTGTGTATATCATTCATTTATTTACATAAAATTATATACATTTGTGTCACAGTGCATCATCTTCTTCGATCTTAAGAAGAGAAATTATCGGTTTAGTGGTTTCACTTCAATAAAATACTTTATTTATGGTGTAAAAAATATAAATTACTATTTTTTTTTATAGAATAAGGGCGACAAGCGTTCACACAGCCCACCTGATGGTAAGTGGATGCTGTGGCCCATAGCCACATCTAGCCTCAATTAAGAATCAAAATGCAGATGCGTTGTCACCCTTGAAGATAAGATGGAATGCCTCATTTTCAGTGAAAAAGGTCTCCGGTTCTCTACACTCACCATACGAAACAGCAGCAATTAAACTGCTACGATTATAATATAGCTGCAGCTTAACTCTACCACGTATAAGAACTAAATTACAGCGTATCAAAAATTCACTTCTGAACATAGGCCTTCCCAAAATATTGCCTATTATTTGGCATAGTTTCCACGCTTGGCTATATCTTGGTTCAGATTACCTCTGTCGCCTCTTACAACACCCTCAGGATGTTGGGGTAGTGGATATTCTTACACCGCCGCTACAAAGTCTTTGAATTCCTCATTAAAAAATAAATCCTAACAGGAGTATCAACACCAACATTTCATGGTAATAATACCATTAACCGTGTAGTGACGGTGTAAGAATATCCACTACCCCATATCATCCCGTGAGTGTCGTAAGAAGCGACAGAGGGAAACAAATAGAAGATGTACAGCAGCATCCTCCTAATTACGACTAAAAATAAAAAACTGCGGTAGCCAACCCGCTTGCCAAGCGTAACAACTATGGCAAATATCCCCCAATGAGGCAATCTATGGGGGAGGCCTATGTTCAGTTGCACGGCTAGCATGGGCTGGGGAGAAAAAATTTGTCCCCCGATTATATCCTCTGACAAGAGATAAAATTATCTTGTCCTTAGCCAAAGCATGGCAACGGGGAGAAGTATATCCCCGTTTGACATAACGAGTAGACATATATCCCCCGTCCGTAGCATGGAGCCAAATGAAAGATAAAAAATTATGCTTTTTTGACATTTGAAAGGGACAATTTTATCCTAATTCATTGGACATGGGTTTAAGTTTATATTCATACAAAAATCTATCTAAGTCTATCTCCTATTTTATCTACTGTGGATATTATATCCACCGGTGTGCCCATGCTCGAAGGGTGGATAAAACTAAGTGAGGGGATAAACATTTTCTCCTTTCCCCGGGGATAAAATTGTCTCCTGCCCATGCTAGCCTTGGTGTGGACTTTAATAGGCTGCAACCATTAAGACTCACGCAAAAGAAAAAATATGGTACTTGATTGAAGTGCATTAAGTAAACATGTTCTAGTACAGATCACTACAATCAGGTTCTTAGATATAAATAATAATTTTACAATATATTCATGTTATGTATATTTCCTATTTTAGATCATCGTAGCGTTGATGCAGAAGAACCGACGCTCCCAACGTCACCAGGGACTCGAATGCCTGACCATAGGCTTCGCAGTGTACCGCTTGCCCGACTACGGCCATGTACCGAAACCGCTGGACGTCAATTTCTTCAAGTACAACGCTTCTGTGGGACGCTCCCAAGCATTCATCAATCTGAGAGAAGTCAGCGCTAGGTGACTTGAATATTTAACCTCATAACCTTGGTACTGGCAAATACAGTGTTGGGAGACCCCCCGCTAAATGGAGTGATGAAACACGCGGGTTTTCGATGGATGCAGGTGGCTCAGGACCATAATATGTTGTGGCAATCCATGGGGGAGGCCTGTGTTCAGCAGTTGACTTATGGTGGGCTGTAGTTGTAGTATCACCTTATTATTGTTATATATTAGGAATATATTACACTTATATTTATATTTCTAAATCAAAATTTTGTGAAATTCAAGAATCCTAAAAAAATTAACTTTGGAATAAAATATAATTTAAGAGGCGCGTTTAATTTTAACTTTTTTAATTTCCGACGTTTCGAGCACTTTATAGCACCCATGGCTCCCCCAGTCCCCCCCTCCCTCGTGACTGTTTGAGTGCTGTAAAGTGCCCGAAACGTCGGATAACCGAAAAAAAATGTTTAAATTAAACGCAATAAAATTCATAAAATTAGTTTTATTCCATGTGTAGCATTCGCGTAAATATAAGAAATCATTAAAATTAACTTTGGATAATTTAGATAAATATTATCAGAGTGAGCCGTGGTAGCTAAGGGGTTCAGCGCGAGCCGTAAATTTAATCGTACGCGAGCAACCCGGGTTCGATCCCAGCCGGCACTAATGAAATTGTTAATTGCAAGTTTAAGTGCTGATTTACCACGTGCTCTGTGGTGAAGGAAAACATCATAAGTAAACCTGCATGTCTCAGATATTCAAAAATAAAAAGTTTTTTTATGAAGTCTGCCAACACGACGGGAGCAGCGCGGCGGACACTTTCTTGCCTTAAAAACCGTCGCGGAACGTGAAAGGAAGCCTCTGCCCAGCTGTAGGACGTATATATTATGACCTGTAAATTTACTTTTATATTTGATTTAACCAATCAAACGTAATAAAATTTTACTTTCACGTTATTAACCGAGTTCAAAACTAGGAGGTTCCATATTAACAAGTATGTTTTTATGTATGTTCACCGATTTCTCGAAAACGGCTGTTCCCATTTTAATTATTATTTTTATTAAATAGGTTACTACAGGTTGAACGTGTAAAATTATTTTTCTTTTTTTTCACTAATGGTGCTAAAATATACTTGTGTGTAATATATGTATATATTTATGTAGTTAAATGAATATTTTAATGTAACCATTTAAATGACATTTTATCTGTAGTTGTTATCTTTTGAAGTCGGTTTATGCTCTTTATTAAAAGTTGAATTATTTTTAGGTTTAAGTTCGAGCCGGGAACTTACGTGATCGTGCCGTCCACCTTCGAGCCGAATGAAGAGGGAGAGTTCTTACTGCGAGTGTTCTCTGAGAAGGATAACAACATGGCGTCAGTATAGTTTTTTTATACAATTACACTACCATCAGTATTTAAATTTGTGATAATTTTTATAAAAATTTTTTTGTATAGCGAAGGATGACTTTATTATTAATGTAACGATTTTTTTAATTTTAGTGAGAACGACAGGGATGTGGGTATGGGCGATGTCGACGACCGGGTACGTATATATATATTGTATTTATTAAGTTTAATAATATTTCAGTCACCGTTACCATTATAGCCTCCCCATATTATATTATATAGAGAATATACACGAGGTGAATATTTGCGTGGCAACGCTTGTTGGTAACGTGGGTAGGCAAAAGCAGTTTTTATTGTTAGTAATTATTAAAAAACTCTGCTGCCCATCTCTTGGTTTGTTTCCATCTGTCGCCTCTTACGGCACCTACAGAACGATATGAGGTAGTGGATATTCTTACACCGCGATTGCATGGTTAAATATTATTAAGGTAATGTTCGTTAAATTTGTTTGCTGGATGTCTAATAACGGCGGTATTACTGAGCAGTTTTAGTAATTTTCGAACTTTACTAATTTTAATTAACTAATTATTTTAAAAAAAACTAAACTAAAGTTGTATGGTGAAAATTGTTTACTCCCCTGTCATTATTCAGGTTGAAAACAGGAGTATGTTTGTATGGACTAAACACCCTAGATGTCCTCTTAAGAATACAAAATGGTACATTTGCTAGGTACAATACTCCTTTTTAACCAACTTCAAAAAAGGAGGAGGTACTCAATTAGACTGTATTTTTTTTATAGTGTCAAAACTTTTTTTCTAGGTGAACCGATTTTGATGATTTTTTTTATTTGAAAGCTGGTGCTTCTCATGTGGTCCCATGTAAATTTGATCGGGATCTGACCAGTAGTTTTTGAGTTATCCTTAATAATGCGTATTTAATGGACTTCGACTACGAAGTCTGTTGTGCAAAATTTTTAATTTTACCACTTGTTTACATTTACTTCTTATTCTTCATCGTAACGTAGGATCCTTCCCACGGCCTTCTCGTTGTGGGAAGGATTAATCCTATAGCCTATAGCCTATCCTGCCTATATTGGCCTGCCAAGCGTGAAGATAGGCCTTAATTGTCACAATTGGCAGGCCAATATTGGCAGGCACAGTACCAGATGGCTCGCACCTTTAACTTTTTAGAATTCAACTACCCCATATTAATAGC
This sequence comes from Parnassius orleans, assembly GCA_029286625.1. Taxonomy (NCBI): domain Eukaryota; kingdom Metazoa; phylum Arthropoda; class Insecta; order Lepidoptera; family Papilionidae; genus Parnassius; species Parnassius orleans. The sequence continues at coordinate 28,353 of JAGSMP010000260.1, read as the reverse complement.
GTCGTAAGAGACGTCGAATACTAAAAAATACTGCAATTGCTAACCATGTGAACTATGGCAAATATCCCATAAACATGTTAGAGCCACAGTATAGCTCGACCAGGGTAGTTTGACGCTCTCACAGAATACCAGCGTAAAATAACAGCTTAATGCTACTGTGTTTCGTATGGTGAGTGTATAGAACCGGTGACCCTTTTTACTGGAAACGAGGCATTCCATCTCAGTCGTCAGGGGTGACAACGCATCTGCATTTTGATCTGAGGATAAATGTAAATGTTTATGGGCTACAGCATACACTTACCATCAGATTAACTGTGTACTCTCGTTTGTCACCTATTCTATAAAAAAAACCTTCCCTCATGAGGCAATCTACGGGAGAGGCCTATTTTTAGCAGTAGTAGACTTTTCATGAACTATTCTAATGGGTAAAAAAGAAAAGTTACATCTTTTATATATAGATCTCTCAGAAAAGAAACGAGGCATATGCCGTAGCATAGTCCCTTTTATTTGATATTTTGATGTATCAAAATATTCTAGGTGAAAGAAATAGCACCTAACCCAGAACCAGCAGATCCAGTGCGCGACTTCTTTAACCGCTTGGCCGGAGCCGACGGGGAAGTCGATTGGCAGGAACTCAAGGAGATCTTGGACTATGCTATGAGAGAAGGTATGTACAAAGACTCGCTTAACCATATTACCAAATTTTATTAAGTTATTTTGTTTGTCTGTCGGTCCGGGTGGAATTTAGTAATTGATTTTAAACTAACTTCCCGATGAGCTGGAAGCTTGAAATTTTGAATGTAGCTCAAATTCGGATGACAATGCAAGAATATGATAAAATCGTGGATTTTTAAAATTTTTTAAATAAATTTATCACTTCCAACAGTATCCTAATATGTATATATTTCTAAGTTTAAATAAATTATGACAGTGATATTCTAATGCTGTGTCCATATTTGATAATCTTGGCGTATCTTGTCTTAGCCGGGTGGCACCGACGTATATCATGATCGCCAGATTAGACGCAAAATTATACGCCCTTGTGATACCGTATCAGATACACTCCTTACGGCATACACGTATCCCTTAGTATAGACGAATTTTGATGTTGTATTACGATACGACGAAGAGTTCATAATACATGAAAACGCCGCTCTTGTCAATTTTACCTCGATCATCAAAGTGAAAAATATACCAGGATCGGAGGATAATATGTGGCGAGGCATCCATATATAAAGAATATTATGCCGATACGCTGACATGATACTATATATAGTTAATTATAAACGCATTTTTGACACGATACAGCTAGTGATACGATATGGTCGTAATGGCGTCCATAGGTAGATACAAGTACTAGATACGATACGCCTGATCAAGATATGTCAAGATGATCAAATGTGGAACCGGCTTAACATGTCACTTTACTGGTTTTACTTTCATTCTGAATAAGAATGATCTAACAGAAATCCCCAGACTTCACAGCGGGAGGCTTTTTTATTAATCTAAGAAATACAGGTTTTGAGTTTTAAATTTTAAAAAGAAAACTATAATCCTTTATTGTGACTTGTAATTTAATTGAACCATAAATAACAACCTTGAATAATTAAATAAAATTATTTTCATCGTCGTAAGTCGTGACGTCATCAGTTTAGTCTACTTCTGGCCAACCCTTTCAAAACACTTAAGCAATTTCGAGATTGAACTCAAACTTCGCGATGTCGAAATTTGTGTAATTTGAGTTTAAAATCGAGTTCATCTCTGAATACAAGTCTAAGGCCCGTATTAATAAACGTTACTCAACGACGAACTCAAGTGCGTAATCATTTTATACGCCCTCATTACGAAATCAGCATTTCAAGATCGTTGCTAATTAATAAACATATAAAAACAGTATCTCAAAACACTGTACTTAGGAATACTGTTCTGTGACTTGCACTCAAGTATAGACACTTGAGAGTCGAGTTTCGTTTATTAATCAGTGTAGCACTCAGCTGATATCGTAAACCTAAACCGCATCTTGAGATATGTTTATTAATAAGATCATAACCTCAAGATTGTACTCAAGTGCGTGTACTTGAGCTTAGTATCGTCTATTAATACGGGCCTAAGACTACTAAGAATATATATCAATAAGTATTTTATTTGAACCTTTTGCTAAGCTGTAAGAAATTATAATGATCGCTTGCTGATTGATTCTGTTATAATTTTTACACGTTAAAATGCCTGCATGCAATTAATAATGTTTGTAATACATTATAGTTGTGAATAATAGAGTTATGGTCAACATAAACAAACTGTTAAAGAATAGTAAACATTAGTTTTCTCTTTCTCTTGTTTCTGTAGCAAAATTATGCATAGACAAGAAACTCAAGCTAATTACACAATTTCAAATATTCTAAAGAATAGGTCATCTGTAATCCCAAGTAACAAAAACTAATGTATAACTTTGAATCTAGTAAATTCTACTGTTAATGAGTTTAATAAAATATTTTATAGATGTTGACTGTCCATAAAATCATGCAAAGGACGAAGAAAAAAATTATGACTAATATTGTTCATATTTATGGAGTTAGTATTTAAAATTTCTTTAATTTTAATTTTTATTATTAATATTAAATAATAACACTCGCCTAATAGCGTGTGAATTAATTAACCGTATTGTCATACTATTCATGTTTATTTTGTATCATAAAAAAAAATTGTTTTAAAATGCCCATTTTGAGCTTTCACTGTGATAACGCTTATGTGCCAAGTTAAATGCAGCTTTGTCGGTCTTTTTGTTTGCGCCCACGAGAGAAAATATGTAAGTATTTATTTTATTTATGAGTATGTTATCTGCTAATATTTATGTTTTTTTATTGATTATATTTTTGTAATTTAAAAGGCTGAATTTCTTTTTCTTATATATTTTTAAGCAATTTTGTAAGTGCTGTTAGCTAGAGCTATGAAATAATATTTTCTTTACTGCAACTGTACAGTGAAAATATATTGATATTTAAGGAAAAATTTCCCCAACGTCATTTCTTCAAAATCATTTTTAAGATTCAACAATTAGATGTTTATCATTTTGAGCTTTAGTTAAAATTATGATGTTTTACAATTAAAATATTTGTCTACATATTTACACTATGTATTTGTTTTGTAAATATTATATATTTTTGTATACAATATGTCTAATATCAGGTTATATTATTATCTACAACAACTGTACTTTCTAGACACTAATGCGTAGACACACACGCTATTATTATGTTTTATTTTTATACCTTTATATCTGACAGGATTTAAATTATGCCCATAAATACAGTATATAACTTCACAGTATCTGCATTTGGAATTTTTTTTGTATGATTTTTAGGCTTTGAGTATCTAGTTTACAAGCGGGAGCTTACACTTGTTTCACTCACTCACTACACGCTGTCCATCCAATGAGGAGCGTTGCAACTTCGTTTGTACTTTCGTGACGTTTCACTTTTTCCGAGTTAGGTCCTCATTACACATATTATGATAAAACCACGATTCTTCTTTGTGTTGAATTATTCATATTTTTGGTAAGCGAAGTGTCGACACTCCGTCTAGTAGGAAGCCGTCACACTAGATGGAGTGACGATATGGTACGAGATGTGGGAAGTCGATGGATGCAGGTAGCTCAGGTCCGTGATTTTGACAAAAACTATGACGATGATGTTGATTCATATTATTATCCTTTGTTACTTATATATATTGCACTGCTAGTCGAGCAGACTAATTCGATAAATGTTTCCGAGTTCCCACATTCATCTTATATATATAAATACACTGAATCAATAATACGTCCGGATTCAAGTGTGAGTGACGGTCAAGTACGACAGTCGTCGCAAGTCTGTTCCAATCAAATTTTCCAGGAATGTGTACTGAAGATAGATTGAATATATATTTTTTTAATTATTATTAATTCTACTTTGCGACCGAATACAATACTATATAATAAAATATTGTGTTTTTTTAAAATAAATAAAATAATAATTTAAAAATGGCGGCGTGTCTTGACGATTGACGTTTAGAGTGAAGTTGTCTGCAAATTCTATTCGACAAGTTATATTTAATGTTAGCAATGATAAACGTTAAGGCAACATAGTTGTAACTACAACATAGTGTACTCCGGGAACAGAGCTAGCGATGAAGCAGGGCGGCGCGTACGACGGCGGGGGGCGGGGGTGGCGGGGCCGGGCGGGGGGGAGCCGCCCGTGCAGAACTGCCTCGAGCAGCTGCTCTGTGCGCTCTGCACGCCCATCTGCAAGGAGTTTGGAATCGACCTGCAGCAAGTACAGCAGCAGACCGCGAACTCGGAGCAGGTCCATCTCACCCAGCCGCAACCGACCACCGGTGGGTGAAAATAAAATTATAATTGGATTGCTTGAAACTAAAATCGTAAACTGACTTCAGCTTTCGGCCGATGCAGATGAAATTTGTATGGGACTACAGAAAAATATATTCTATCGTTATATTGAACGTCAGTTAAATCTGTTCACTAACCTCGGTGATATCTTATATTTAAAAAGATAACCGTCGATTTGATAACCTCTTTTCTAGAAGCCGGTTAAAAGAGACCCATTCTTTTATCTTTCTTTTGATTTAAGTTAAAGAAAAAAATTCAAATGTATCACATTTTTAGTTAACTTTACTTTAATACGGGTGGACATCAACGATAATAATATATTGAAGTTGATATGGCATATTAAATAAAAACTGTTATGCTTTAAAAATTTACAAGAATATTAGATTATTTTTATTCAACTTATTATGTGCACTTAACTTATTAATAAAATAATGGGGGAAAAAGTTTCTTCGAAGCAGCCTCGTACTGGTAAGCGAAGTGTAGGGCGACCCCCCACTAAATGGAGTGACGACCTGGTAAGACATGCAGGAAGTCGATGAATGCAGGTGGCTCAGGACCGTGCTTTGTGGCATTCCTTGGTGAAGACCTATGTTCAGCAGTGGACTTGTAAAGGGCTGTAATGATGATGATGATGATGAACTTATTAACATTTTAAGCTTTAGTCAAAATGCATCAACATTTTTTAATTCTTAATTGGGGATAGATGTAGTGTCTATGAGCCACAGCATCCAGAAAATCAGGTGGACTGTATGCACGTTTGTCACCTATTATTTATTAAGCTTGGTTATCCCACCTTATCATGGAAGTCGAGCGAGGGAAATGCAATAAGAACCTGATCACCCTTGACAGGTGGCTAAAATTAATCGTCAAAGTAAAATCAGGATATTCTGCTGCGACCCGTTTCTAAACCAGAAATGGAAATCCTAACAGCAATAAATTATTAACAAGATGTTATTTGGACATTCTTTGATCATATTATTGCCGTTTAGTGGCGGCATAAGGGAATCCACTACCCCATATCATCCCGTGGGTGTAGTAAGAGGCGACAGTGGGAAATGAAACATGATATAAGAAGCTGCATCTTCCAGATAAAAACCCAGGCGTCAAGCGTAGCAACTATGGCAAATATATAGCAATCTATAGGGTGGCCTACATGCAGTAAACTTCGATAGGCTGCAATGCAATGTATGAATGAGTTTTCAAACATGTTATTTTTTTTAATTGTTACATTTGATTTTGTTTAATTTCACTAATAATTTCACATTTTCCAGGGTGACATTCGACGCTGCATGCTTCTCCGTTGGTTTCCGAACTTGATATTATTTTATAGAAATGGAGGGAACAGCGATTTAAAATGTCTGTTTTTGCGCATATAAAATTATTATTTTTTATATTTGTGTGTGTTTTATTTCAGATACGACGTGACTTCTTCAGCGAATTTTGTTTTAATCTAATGTAAATTAATGCTGTTTCGTCACTGGCAGACATTATTTTACATACATACTATGTACGCTTAATGTAGCAACTAACACCATTGAAATGTAGGCATTAACAATTCCATTTGATAATGTCTAGATTTCCACACGCTTTACGTCAGCATGACTTGTTTACGGCACAAAAATGGGCATTTTAAACTTTGTATTTTTTTATTTTATTGAGTAAAATATTATTGACCTCCATTTCCATAAACATTTTTATTTTTTATGTTTGTTTTTTGGAGTCGTGTCGCTATGTATTACAGATATTCATAAGTGTCACATCATTTACAGTGTAGGCAGAGGTTCAGTATATTCTGCCTCTTTATAAAAAATTACTGTCATTTAGTACCATGAATTTTGAAACATTTTTGTATATTATTTTTGTTATTCCATAAATATACGAACGTTGCTGCTTCGTCAAATTTATTTTAATAAAATAGGTAAATAAAAACTATTAACGAATAAACGTTTTTAATGCGAATTTTTCTGTATTACTTATTGTAACTAGAAACCGCCATAATGTATTACCTAAAAATATTCAGGACAGTTTTCAAAAAATTAATAATATAAAAATTTATTAATATAAAAATATATACATACGATAATGTTATGATAACCTGTGCATATACATAGCATAACGTCACCAATTATCCCACAGGAGTTTATTGTAATCTATATGTATACTAAAGGAGTGTTCATAAAATTGCAGAACTAAAAGGGCATGGTTTCTCTAAGGATGCGTGTAGGAGCATGATCGCGATGTTGGATAAGGACAACTCCGGCGGCCTCGGCTTCGATGAGTTCAAATCGCTTTGGGTTGATCTGCGCAATTGGAGGGTGAGCTATTTTATTTTCTACTTATTATTTTTAAAGTAATATTATATTTGGACCGTATGAGTTAGTCCTCGCCTTAGAAGGGCATGAGGGCAGGCTTATATTGCAGTGTGATGCACACGAAGTGCAAATATTGCGGATAGTTCTCAGGAATGCTAATGCATCAATGGTTAATTTATTTATTTATTTATCGTGTAATATAGTGTGATGAAAATAATTGAAAATACATTTTAATAATATGTTACACAAAAAAAAATTGGTACAAAGAAATTATTAATAAAAGGAACACATACATTGATTTTTATATTTTTTTAAAGTATGGTATCATAGCCAGTAATTGTTAATGTCAATATCGGTGTCCTTGTACTATTTTTCCGAAGATAAATCGTCATCTAGGTAATGTTAATCTCGTGTGGATCTCTCACAGAGTGACCGCGACCTGTCAGAAGTCAGAACGTGTAACTTTTAATTTAATCGCGTGGCTTGCAAAATTTTGACTTAGTCTTAGCTCAGTTCGCGAGCTTAGACTAAGTCAAAACTTCGCCTGCCTTAACCTTGACGTTACGTGGGGGACTTACCAGTCAAAGTCGAGAGCTAAGACTGAGTTACCTATCTGCCCTCGGACTATAACAATGCTATTAACATTGCTCATATTTTACCATAATGTAAGTTATTAATGTAAATTCTTTTTTAGTTTTGGTACCTATCACAATTTATTTTTCACATGTGGTTAACTAGGAGAGAATGTTAAAAGGCATTAAGTGTGCTCTTGAAATATTAACAAATAAAAAAAATATTTCGATAACCACTCGAATTAAGATAATGTTTGTGTTAGCAGCAGTAATGTGGTAGAGCCACGTTGCAGCTATTTTATGGTTGTAGCACGAATGGGTCGGCTCGACCGGGGACCACGCTCTCACAGAATACCAGCGTAAAATATCAGCTTAATGCTAATGTGTTTCGTATGGTGAGTGTAGAGAACCGGAGACCCTTTTTACTGGAAAAGAGACATTCCATCTTAGTCCTCAAGGGTGACAATGCATCTGCCTTTTGATTCTTAATTGAGGATAAATGTAGATGTCTATGGGCCACATCATCCACTTACCATCAGGTGGACTGTGTGCTCGTTTGTCACCTATTCTATAAAATAAAAAAAGTTTTCAGAGGTGACAACGCATCTGGAGTCTTCCTTATTTGAAGTGGGCTGCAGGTTTCTATTGTCTACAGTAGCCACTTGTACCATGTGGATTGTAATTTCGCTTGTCACTTTAGTGTTATAAAAATAATGTCAATAATCCAGCCGAGTAGGGCCGGTTCACTGGTTTTGTGGACTGCAGTAACCACTTCCATCAGTTGGGCTGTAAAGTTCATGTGTCACTTCAGTTTTATAAAAATAATGTCAATAATCCAGCCGAGTAGGGCCGGTTCGCTGGCTTTGTGGACTGCAGTAACCACTTATCATCAGGTGGGCTGTAAAGTTCATGTGTCACTTCAGTTTTATAAAAAAATCTACTTACTACTTAATTAATATCAATACAGACACTTTATGTATCGATCTATCGATACTGTGGTTCCCGTATGATTCCTACACATCGATACCCTTTGTCGATACTGCAAATTCTATTTTAATTTTTAGGCGGTGTTCCGTCTATACGATACGGAAGGTCGAAGTGCCATCCCCGCACAGAACTTGCGCGACGCTTTGCATTCAGCCGGGTACACAGTCAACGCGCATGTACTCAACGTTCTCGCTCACAGGTATGTTCATTTTTATTATATACCGTAAACTGCCGCAACATTGCCTTCCATGTTTAACTTTGCCTAAAACGAAATTATCCCCATGACTTTGTTATTTTTTACATCTGTAAAACGAAAACATAGTAATTTTAAAGATTATAAAAGTGGCAACCCAAAACTGGAGCCGCCATTTTTTAAAACGTCATACAACAGCTCACGTTATCAGCCATCGAACATCGGAGCTAGTCCAATATTTTTTGGTGCTACAAACTTTTGATATAAGTTGAACGTTGATACCAAAGAGAATATAATCACTACGTTTAAGAGGCGGGACTTCCTAAGAAAAAGTAAATGTATGACATTGCGACAAGCTACTCTACCAACAACAAGACATAACATTTAATTTTTGACAAACAGTGCTAACAACATAGGCGAATTATAATAGTGCTGTAAATTTCTATCCTCGAATAATTTTATCGATATAACTTTTATCGATATATTGTTTATCGATATTTTTTAATAAAAGTTAGATCCCTATACTGAATAATTTATGAGAAATATTTTTTTAACGTGGGATTGAGTAAAAATGCCCATGAGGATAAGAAATCAATGTATTTTACACACAGCAATTTGTAATTATATCTCTACAATTATTAGGTACAAAAATATGTATAAAGAAAATATAAAATAAAAAACGCACTATTATACTAATAATTAATTAAGTAAAAAATAAATGACGACTCCGTAGCGCAGTGGCTAAGCGTTTGGCTGCGGCATTGCAGGACCGAGGCTTCGTTCCCGCACTGAACAAGTGTTGCTATGCTGTAAAATAAATAGTCTGCGTCTGGATGCTTGTTTGCATTCAACATTAGTTCTTTTTAAAGGGTAAAAATATTGGGTTTTTTAACACTGATTGGATTAAATTCCTTTTAAGTGTAACAAATACTATGTACCAATCGCTAGGCTTCTTCACAGAGGTACCTATGTACATACTACCCGCAGAGATTGTTTACTAATTTCGCTAATTACTAATTCAAAATGAGTGCTCATTATAGCTAATGTTTGTAGATGAATCTATAAAAAAAACTGTAAATATTTATAACCAGGTAATTACGAATAACTTTGAGTTTAGTTATATAATCGAATTCTTACCAAAATGTGACTTAGAGGGATATTATCTTTTGCTACATGTAAATGAAACCTAATTAACATACACATAATAGTGGAAGTTTAAATTAAGTCCACTGATGAAATAACAGTTCGTTTTAGTTCGATTCAAAATCCTCGGATTTGCAATGATTGCCACAAATATGTTTTAACATGTGAATCTTTTCAATTGGTGCATGTGCCAGCTATTTCACCCATTGCTTGCATCTAAAAAAATAATATAAGTAAAATCACATTATTATTGAACAAATAGAATGTTAGCAGTCACAATTGATAATGAAGTTTCTAAGTATAGTTCGTTTCGGATTGCCATTCCATCGAACCATCAGATTTAGGAAATAGTGTGTTTGTATTTGTGCACACAATCGTACACTATAAAAACCTGTCCTACATAGATGGCTAGTCCATAAATGTACTCGCTTTAAATATCATATTACAATTAAAGTTGAAATCACCTTTCATCATCTAAGGGAAAAATTGCTACGAACAGCATTTTCTTGTTATTATTTTTTCCGCTTCTTGCACCATTTAATTGGCAAGTTTTATAATGTATATTTATTTTTTTAACAATTCTGTAAATGAACAACGACTTCTATAACAAAATTTAAAGCAATCTTAATAAATAAAATTATACAAATGTAATTGTTTGATTTGACATTTGTTGAACCTATTTGATTTGACAATGTCGGTAATAGACATATTACGAAAAGCAGAAAGAAAAGATAACCGTCATTAAAATTTGACCAATCTCGTACGTATAATTTTTACTATGGAAATTGCACCAGCCTGGTTGATACTTTTATCTGATTATTTTTATTATATATGTTACGACTAAAAGTCTAAGTGCGGATACACCTAAGTTTAGCCAGCTACTACTAGGTACAACCAATTGCGGTTGGTTAAACTTAGGTGTAATATAATATATAGTTTATAAATTAGACAAATTTCTGCGGTTTACCTACTGTCCGCACCTTAGCAGATTCCCTGTACGCGAAATAGACACAGTATTTAAACAATGTAAATGTTTATATATGATGCATGGAACAGGCAAAGGGTTAACCTACTGTCGCTGATATTACTTGATACGTATTTCCGTATTTCCGTATTTTTACCAAATTTAACAGTACACCTAAGTTCAATCAACTTCAATCGGCTGCATCTAGTACGTTCGTACGTTCGTTCAAGTCCCGTGAACATCGGCGCAAAAACGAATGTTTGTTGGAAATGTTTTTTAAACTACCCCCGGTAATAAATACTCTAGATGTGTACTAGGCACAATCTTGATAAGACTATAAAATAATTAGATTAGCTAAGTCTGACAAAACAAGTTAAAAAAATAGGTGTGAGTACGATTAGGATTAGCCCTCACTATTAATAATTATAAGTTCGGTTTTATTTAACTTAATCATATCCATTATCCTCCATTACTTCTCGAGACCTACCACGATAACGTACGAACGTATACATACCACATATCACAGACCTCATTAAACAACATGTAACAAAAGCCTTGTGGTTCCCTTTATCAGAATCGGTATTCAAACGTGTAGAAATAACTTTGCTTCAGAAAACTCGACCATAAAAAGAAATCAATTTTTAAATAATTTTTTTTGAAAATAAAATTGTATGTGGTTTTATTACCTCTCACTAACACGCGCATCGTTAATGCGGGGTCTTTGATAATACTCATGCAATTTGCAAATAAAAATTTATTATAATTTAATTTGATTTTTTATAGTGGAGTTTTCTGAAGTGAAGTTATTTCTATACGTTTGAATACTGATTCTGATAACGTACTTACGGGAATCATAGGTATTTTGTTTCATGTGTTATAAATTAGAACTGGGAGAGCCCAGATAACAGATAAGAGCCCAGTAATATGTCGATTCGCCACTAAAATTTGTTCCCGCCTCCCGTTTCGTACATATAATTTTTATTATAGAAGTTGCACCAGCCTGGTTAAGGCGACTACTCACTTGCCTGCCCCAGGGGCAATCTAGGGTATACAGCGATCGGGGCAATATCAGAACTGTCTCTACACACACATGCCTGCCGTTCAGTATGAGAGTGTACGTCTCGCTGGACACACGCGTTGAGAATGGCGCTCTTTTTTTTTTATATAGAATAAGGGTGACAAAATGAGCACAGTCCACTTGATGGTAAGTGAATACTGTGGCCCATAGATACCCACATTTATCGATAAAACAACTAATTCATTAATAATTACAACCATAATATAGTGCTTATAAGCTGCAGCATGGCTCTACGACGTTTTAAAACGTTACCACGTTCAAATAATGTTATTTCTGCGCACCGCAAAAAAAGACAAAAAGAAGATACTGGGTGAAGAACTCGCTCTTTATACACTTCTATCACCAGTGTCCAAATTTCACATTCTTTATTGTATCCATTGTGACTTGTACTCACACGTGTGCTCCGCGCGAATGTTGCTAACGAATTTATTAAAATTGCCCCAATTGCGCTACACACGCGGCAGCGGCAGCTATGATCTAGGGAGCAAGGAAGGTCTTGCCGCCCTGCCGCAGGGCCGACTTACAAAACACTGCTTGCATACACACATAACAATTAAGGGTCATCCCTACTCTTACACCCTAGATTACCCCTGCGGCAGGTAAGTGGGTAGCCTTTATAAATTCACAAATGAAATCACTTACCAAACCTTACCTTACAGATACGGCTCGAATGACGGCTACATCCAGTTCGACGACTTTATAACGTGCGCCGTGCGATTGAAGACCATGATCGGTGAGCACATTTATTACCACAATGTATAGTTATAATCTGTTGCCTATTTTCCATGTGCCTGACATTATGTCATATATGTGTTCTTTGTAAACTTGTAACTCTTGTCGACTGCCTCGTTGGTCTAGTGGTCGTAAGCGCGACTACCGACCATGAGCTGCCAGGCTCGAATCCCGGGTTGGGCCAGTATCAGTTGTCGGGTTTTTTCCGTCAAGAAATTCTCAGTGGTAGCCCAGAGTGTAGAATTTACCGGTGTTTCATCCCATGCTTCGAAAAGCACGTAAAGCCGTTGCTCTTGCACCTGATCTCTCCGGTCGTGTAGGATTAGCATCCCATTGAACTATAGGTCTATAGGAGTAAAGGAATAGAGTGCACCTGTGCTTGCGTATACCCTTAGGCTCTATCATCGTTGAATCCGCCGTGACTGGAATTCGAGCTGGAGGACAATATATCTTCGTAAAGGCATGATCAAGGATTGTCAGATAGGTTTTAATTTTAAACATCTAGACTAGTGGCGGATGCAACATCTGCAGTGTGAGCTGTGATAGCCATATTTGCCAAGCGTCGTGTTTCCAGATTCTCCTTTTTATACAAATAAGGGTGACAAACGTGCACAGTCCACCTGATGTTCAGTAGATGGTGTGGCACATGCAAAACAAACAAACATCTTGTATCCTCAGCTAATATCATGCAGATGCATTGTCACCCCTGAGGACTAAGATAGAATGCCTCGCTACCAACTATGATGCCCACATGAGATGTGTGATGTGTACACATGTGATGTTTACACATATGTGATAAGAGCTCGCAGTAAATTTCACAGTACACCAGCAACCCAGGTTCGATCCCTGCAGGCACCAATGAAATTGCTAATTGCAATTCTAAGTGCTGATTTACCACATGCTCTGTGGTGAAGGAAACCATCGTCAGGAAACCCGCATATCTGATATATAAGAAAAATATTTTCGAAGTCATGTGAAGTACTCTTAAAAATTCTCTCAGAAATGAGAGGCCTGTACCCAGCAGTGGAGTATATAGGCTATAACTTTACTTTTTACTTGACATATCACATAAATAACCTTTCCTAGTCCACTGCTGGACTTTTTAGACGTTATTTGGGAGATTCGCCCGAACTCACCATGCCATTTATCCTTTAAGTTACAGTTTTTGTTACTTGATGAAGTAAATCCTAAATTTTCACGTTTATAAATCTTAAGTGTAATGAATTTTATTAGAGTTGTAGCAATAATAAAATAATATATAAAACAGCTAACAACGAACCGCTCGAGAATCTCGAGCGCGAACTGCAATGGAACTCGTGAAGAGGATATCGACGTTCGACGAGAACAAGCAGTGTACGCAGGAAACTTTACACTCACACCCTGTACTCGGCCATTACACATCGCACCAAAGACTGCTTGGAACCATGCGATAAATTAAAAATAAATTGTTTTGTTTCTTTCATTTTCCTTAATTTTATATTATTATTCTTTTTTTAAATTTCGCATTCGAAAATTAAGTTGAAGTCAAAATAAATTTGAAATAGTTGTTCTAAAAAAACGGAATATACTTTCCTGTCTTACCTTTTGCTTCAACACCTATATGTAATAAAAATGATTTAGTTTTAAATATTATTTATAGCAAATTTGAATGCGTTATTTTTAAAAAGATTTGCGTAATTAATTGTATTTAATTTTAACATGTTGCATTATTAATATGGTTCCGACAAGTCTTTTCTAATATCGTTTACTACAGTTTACGTATAAATGGTAGAATTTTAACCTTTTTGATATATTATTCCTTTCAGTTACCATGTTGTCACTGTTAGTAGACGATAATTTTTCACGAAATTTAGGTTATCTACAAGAAATCCGATATAAAGTTTTAATAACAAAATAGAATTCTTTATTATTTTTAATATAAGGATACCTGTGTAGATAGCCTATTAGTACGCACTAACCGCTTACTAATGTTCTAACATTCGCGCCAGGTTTTATTGAATATATAACGTATATTTTTATCCTTTCAGAAACCTTTAAAGGGAGGTCTTCAGGTGGAGATTACGCAACATTCTCCCTCGAAGAATGGCTGAATCGCACAGTCTACTCTTAGATGTATTAAAAAACCGCTGAATTACGAATGTATGCCTTATTACTTATTAACCTAGGGCCTAAAATTAAGCGCACTATAACCGGCCAAAATTATATATTCCAGAGTTTAATGTTTATATAGGACAAATAAAACAATGTAAAGATATGACTATAAAAAACTGCCCATTGATTAGTCACAAATAAATTATTATATCTTTGATAAATCGATGTAGTGTAAATTATTAATTTATTAATACGGGTAATTTCTCTTGGTTGTATTTAAATTGAAATAACTTTTCTAAATTATACTTAGTATATCAATTGCTTATATTTTCTTAATAGCCTTATTCAGTGTAACAAATAACAATATAATGTATAAGATAAAGCAGTATTTTTGTATCCACCGACTTTTCATTCCAATGCAGTTTTATAATTAAATCTCATTATTTTTGTCATTCACGCATCTTTAGTAACTGTGCGATGCATAGCTGTGAAATCCATTTATAGTTTTCAATATATTGCTGTTATGTATTTCATGAACTATTGTATACGATGGCTCATTCTACGTCGCGTTGACAAGTGCATTTTTATTTGCAAGTTATTTCTATAAATATATATGACAATTATACTATTTTGTATTTTAATTCTCAGATCTGAATAAAGTATGTTTTCATTTACGCTGTGTATTATTTTTATGTACGTTGTTACGCAAGAAGAATCCTCCCTGAATATCCCCTGTCTTTGCCCAGCAGTAGGATGAATATAGGCTGTACAAACTTCACTCAAATTGAACAGTCGAAATTTAAGACGAATTTGCTCACAAACTATGGAATAGGCGGACACTCCGTCCCTGACCTGTCGCTTCTACGATGACTAAACACAAATTACTAACAGGGTTATATTATGTTAGGAACAAAATAAGTTGTTATTTAATAGAAAAAGACAAGTTGAAAATCGTATGATATTTATTTGAACAAGATAAGTTGATAATTGAATGATATTTATTTGAACAGGATAAGTTGATAATTATTGAATGATATTTATGTGAACAAGATAAGTTGATAATTGAGTGATATTTATTTTAACAAGATAAGTTGCTAATTGAATATTTATTTGAACAAGATAGGTTGATAATTGAAGGATATTTATTTGAACAAGATAACTAGATAATTGAATGATATTTATTTTAACAAGATAAGTTGATAATTGAATATTTATTTGAACAAGATAGGTTGATAATTGAATGATATTTATTTGAACAAGATAAGTTGATTATTGAATGATATTTATTTATTTGAACATGATAAGTTGATAATTGAATATTTATTTGAACAAGAAACTCGTCAAGCGCAGAGGTATATTCTGAGCGCTCTTTGGTTTTCTTTAGAATTCATATGTTCTCTTAAAACTTAACAGTAGTTATTTTCTATATAGTTATGTCTTAACTCAAGAACCGGTAATTAAAATGGAACATTTTGACGCTTACATGTGAAAAAAATACAATTTATCCCCACATCAAACGCATTGTGCCTATAAGTTTTACTAATCATAGATAATGTCACAAAGTGCTTAATCTTAGAAGATACAAAAGAATTACTTCACAAAAACCTTTAAATAAATATCGACTCTTGTTACGACGCAATAAATGCATTTCAGCTCGCACAGCCCTGAAATCTTGACATAAAATTCACTTTCAAGATGCCTTTCTTTCTATTACGTAAATCTTTTCTCTTCTGGGTACGTGTAACATTATGGTTGTCTTCTTGTGGAGAAAAATAATTTAAATATTTACTTAATATTTACCAGTCATGTCTATTAGGTACTATTATTCTCCAATTTTGAACAATTATTAGATCAGACAACTATTTTACAAGACGTACGATTCGAACAAGACACAGAATAACCTAGACGATGCCGCGCGTGGGTAGCGTGCTTAGGCGTAGCGCGTTAAATCACACCGGAAAAACAGTGAATGTTTTGTTACATGACAGGTAAAAGTGCTCTGTGATGGGTAGGAGAAATGGGTACCTTCTCAGACTGACTCCTAGGCGGTAAAGATGTTCCCACCTTTAGTATCGTTCCTGGCTAACTGTACCATCATCTCCGAAAACTACGTCGTATTGTAATAGATATGTCACGGCGAAAAGCCGAAGTGTGGTTACACCGAGCTTTAACCGATTAGTTGCGGACGGCGGTTCGTTGAACCAGTTAGGTGCATTCGATTTACTCATAGTAGAAACTAGGTGTGGCCTGATGCTTTCTGGTAAAACAAGGTATAGTGACGTCCAAATATTAATTAAAATAACTACTAAGTCTCGGACATTTATAAATTATGCGGCCAAATCGAATATCCCTGATTTTAAATAACCTTAAGGTGTATTCGTATGGAACATTTTTTTATATATATATAATAATGGTGACAAACGTGCACACATTCTACCTGATGGTAAGTGGATACTTTGGCCCATAGACATCTACATTTATCCTCGATTAAGAATCAATATGCATATTCTTTGTCACCCCTGAGGACTAAGATGGAACGCCTCGTATCCAGTAAAAAGGGTTTCCGATTCTCTACACTCACCATAACACAGCAGTATTAAGCTGCTATTCTGTGAGTATCTTAGTATTCTGTGAAAGCGTAGTCCTACCACGTTCGAGCTAACCCATTCATGCTACAGCCATAGTATAGCTGCAACGTTGCTTTACCACGTAAAAAACTTCGGCTTTGAGCCGTAACAAATTTAAAAGTAATTGTTGTTTTCGTCTAAACTCTAACCATTCTTGAAAAAGCACTTTATTTCATTAATTTATTACAGCCTACCAAAAGGCCGATGAACATAGGCCTTAGATCTTAATATGATGGATATTTGCCATAGTTGGTTGGTTCTCTTGCTACCTGCGAGATGTAAATACTTACAATCGCGCGGAACCTCAGGTTACTTACGCAGTCAGGGCTAGCGTTTTAGGCGAGCGACGTACTAGTGAATTACAAAGTATTTTAACACTGCTAACGTAAATAGATTTTTTGTATACACTCTTATTGATATTTTATTTGTTTAGTATATATTAAGTTATAGAATAAAATAGTTGTATATTTTTAATGCAATTTATATTATTATTGAAAATACATTCATTAACAATTTTAAAAACGTAATAATGGAAAAACCAGCACATAATTTACTAAAATTATTAATGAATGAATATTAATTTTATCACTTCATGCCAATTTTCCCTCACAGTATTTACTTAAAATTATAGTACGTCAGATTTAAAGCTTTTTCCACACTTAAATTTAATGCCGTTATTTTAGTTAAATAAATAAACAAAAGGTACTAATATACGTACTGTATTTTTTACTATTTTTTGGAAGCCCCGGGTAACCACGAAATATCGTTCGTGACTTAGGAAGGGGAAAAGATGCAAAGCCATAGAGGCTCACGCGTAGCGATAGTTTAGTTTAGCTCGCGTGCGTGATTTATCTAATTATGTAGGCTATTAAAACGTCGGTAAGTAGTCAACATCAAAGAAGTGCAACTTCTGTACGTAGTACTATTATTTATTCTGTGCTTCTGTTGTCTGTGGTTGACACGCTTAGCAGGCAGGTTATCATGAACATGCTGCTGCTTATCACCTGTTTCAAGTTCTCTCCGTCGCCTTACGACACCCACGGGATGATATTATATATATATAAGGTAATGGATTCTATAACACCGCTATTCTCTACAGCATTAACCAGCACTTTATTAATTCAATGAAACATCAATAAATATGTTAACACATTTTATTGGCATCTTAGATTTAGAATACAAAATGGAAGTTATCATAAATATTATAACAACTTGCTCATAAAAATGCTTAGAAAATGCAAAATATTTTAATAACTTCTTACAACTAATTACATAAGCCTATATCTTAACAGGTTTACGTTAAAAATGTACATAAAAACTAATAACTTTATTATTAAACGTCGAGAAGTAACATCTTTTGACAGCTACCAATTTCTGAAAGAAATAAATAAGGAAGCGATTAGTGCATATCATTTAAAATTACAAAAATTTATTTACGTTTAAATAAACAAAAGTAGTTTTAATAAACAAGGAGATATACAATCTGTAAAAGCAACACAAGCTAGTTATGCCAGTAACTACGAGTATACTCCACAGAGTCAGTAATTCATTCATGGGGGTGACGACCGTCGTCATTGGTTCAATTCGAACTAGTCGACGCCAACATTTGCGCAGAACTAAATTCATAGGTGTAGGGTCTGCTTATGTTGCAACAAGCCTTATAAAACAGACAATGATGTGGTATGTCTATTACCATGACTATGCTCATAAACAAACACCATTCCTACCATTTAATAGAAACAGTCCTACTGGACATGGGCCTCTTTCCCAGGATTTGCCATAAAATCAAGCTCTTGTCTTGCTAATGGCACGTTTAGATTACCGGCCGAGCAACTCGTCGAATAACTCGCCGAGTTATTCGTGGACGAGTACGACGCGTTCACATAACTGTCTGTATTCATTCAACGTAGATTTTTAAACATGGATGACGTACGTCTCGTTGCACCGACATTGTGTTTACTTAACTTTTATAGACTCGCTAATATTTTAAATGAAAAAAGATGAAAAGACAGCAGTAGTAGAAACAAAGGAAAAATATATAATGGAATCAGTCTAGTCTTCTCAAAGTTTACGAAGAGTCAATTAATTTGATATTCATCACCTCGAATAGGTTCCAGAAGTTTTATGTTACGAATATCTCTTGTTATAAAGAGAAGTTAGAACAAGAGTTCTACTATCGTGATAATGAAAATAGTTAAGCTTACCTATTTAAAGTCTGCTCTTGCGTTCAGTCCTTAAGCCTATAGTCCGATGTACACCTCCACCCAGTTTTACAAGTGACCCCTGATTCTCTAACTTTTTAGAGGTTGACTTGCAATATTATTTGTGGTCAAACGGAATAACATCATACGATGCGTCCACGTTTCCCTCACCAACGTACACTACAGTACAGTCGTCGGATGTTACTGGGCCGGAATTTGACGATATATTGCCGTCCATATCGTTCTCTACGAACTCTACGTCCGGACTGGTGCCACGATTCTCTGATTGTCCTCAAATGTTATTATGGCGGCAGGAGGTGACTCGGCGACAGAAGTGATGCATCTATTCTGGATGTTATCAGATGTAGTTATGCCAGGTTCTATGACGGATGAACTGGCGATGGAATTGGAATCATCATCCTGTGTGTTTTTGGGCTTAATTTTTTCAAGCTTTATGACAACTGTAGGTATCGAATCAGCTGCACAAGTGGCATCACAACTCTGGTCTTCTTCGGTCTTGACAATAGTCAAAATATTGACTTTCTTTGGAATAGTGGTAGCATCCCCGCCTGCACGTACGACGACTAATTTGCTATGATTCTAGGTGTTCTCGGATTCGATTTACACAGGCTCGATGACGGTTAAAGAAAATGATACGGCAAGTTGTGCAATAATGGTTAATGTTATTGGAAACATTAACCTTAGTATCGTTGATAGGAAGAGGACTAGAATCGCTGACGGAAACGGTGCTACAATTCTGGGGATTCGCCGACTCGGTTAGCGGTTCGATGACCGTAGGTAGCCCAGATTCAGCGACGGAAGTGGGTTCATCATTCTGAGTACTTTCAGACTTGACTTTATCAAGATCAATGGTAGGGATCGAAGCAACTTCAGTGGTGGTAACACCTTTATGGCTGTTGTCGGGGCTACTAGACAAATTATGTATTTCGTTCGAAGTGACTGTAGCATTCCAGTCCGGAGGAACGTCGAAGAATTTACCACCCCGGCCTCGGAATTTGATGTACACTGCCCCGCACCCACACGTAAAGCGGCGCTTAGCTTCCATCAAAATCGGGACGTGATTTTTTGGAACTAAGAACATCAAGAACCAAGCATTTGGCTGTTCCTCAGCACGAGTTAAAATCCACCGCTCCATGTTTACCCAAGAGTTTTGATAGACCAATGCACGAACAATATCGTGTGACTCTTTCCAAACGCCCTGATCGTTAGGGATTAAGATGCCGCAGCGTACGGTTTTGGGTATCTCATCCTGTTGCACGACTACCAGCGAAACGCCAGTAGGCACTTCTAAGCCGGATACTGTATCGTTTAGCCACTGTAAAGTTTTCTGGTCACCGCACCATAATTTAAGGACGCCCTTTATGAAGACTGGTTTGGATTTAAAAACAGGTCCTGACGAACCAACCTCCTTGACGTTACGCGCCTCGCTGATGATTTTCTTTTGAATATCAGCAAGGACTTTGTCAGCGACTTCTTTGATAACTGGCCCACCTGTGAGCAAGTGATTGCGACGGCTAACAAATTTGAATCGGCGGTGTTGGCATTAACCTCAGTCTGTTTTAACTCTTTGATTTGTCTCTTAGCAGCTCGTTCCTTCTTACCAGGTCATTTTGCGGACCTCAGTTTTCTGGTAAGACCGTACGTATCGATACTGGAAACCGACCCTTCGACTGATGGTTGCTTTGCACCACTAGCCTTGGGTAGCCCCCCAGAATCAACACAAGATGAACTCACTATTAATGGAACCTCACCAGGAAATTTCATCTGCAGTACAGAAGCAGCCATTTCAGCCTGCAGGCGAGCCTTCATACGCTGCTTTTTGTTTTTCTTTTTTGCCTTCTTTTTATTGACGGCAGGCAGTGGTTTTTCGATAGGACCGGTACAAGCCACTACTTTTTAGATTTTTTGCCTTTACCATTAAAGCTTTCTACTTCCCAGGCGCCAACGCCAACAGCATTTGCGTTTCGGGTAGGTTGTATAAGAGCCTAAACAAGAGTGCCGGTACCGGTACCGACAGTTGCGGTACCGACAGTTGGGTTACTTGGTACTCGCTTTGTGACCATTTTTTTTATAGGATAGGGTGACAAACGAGCACACAGTCCACCTGATGGTAAGTGGTTCCTGTGACCCATAGACATCTACATCTATCTTCAATAAAGAATCAAAATGCAGATGCGTTGTCACCCGTGAGGACTAAGATGGAATGCCTCTTTTCCAGTAAAAAGGGTCTCTGGTTCTCTACACTCACCATACGAAACACAGCAGTGTTAAGCTGCTATTTTACGCTGGTATTCAGTGAGAGAGTGGTCCTTTCCCGGTTGAGCCGACCCATTCGTGCTACAACTATACTACTAATATAGCTGCAGCATGGCTCTACGACGTAAAAAACCCATTGAGAGAGACCATTGCCCTTAGTTTCCACCATAGGCTGACCTTTCGCTTTATATGCATTTTTATTGGGCACAGAATTCGGCCCTGATGCAATTTTAGCAATTTTCATAGGCGGTTTGTTTTGGGGCCCCTTTTCATTTAGGCTCCGTTTCACCGGTTTTGTAAACAGTGTAGATTTGGTCATGGGAGACACGGGGGCTCTATTATAAGTATTTAACTGTGGAGTTGGTTTTTTGTAGCTGTGATTGTTGCGGTGTGGTGCGATTTTATATGAGTACCTATCATTTTGGGTCAAAGCAGGATGAGATTTGGAGGAACAAGTCTTTGGAGAGTTGGAGCGGTAGTCATAACTTTGGTAAAGTTCTTGATGTTCATTAGACAGGTGTCCAGTATATTGTGTTGTTTCTTTCACTACAGTTACCTGAAATTGTATAATAAATTATTAAGTAATAAAAAACCACACACTTTTTAGTATTTTTTTTGTTTCAACTGAAAATAGGATATTTTTTATGTAGAAACCTGTTTATTATATGGCATGTGTGAATATTTATTGACTTGAACTAGTGGTCCAATTGTATGTTGGTTATTCTCCACATCAGTAAGCACAAGGGCTCTATCTCCATCTCCGTTTGGGGCTAAAGAATTTAAAAGGTTAAATACTGGAGAAAATGTCAACAAAAGAATGAATATTATTCTTATTATTGCTATTACACGTCATAGAGCCATGCTGAGGCTATATTATGGTTGTAGCACGAATGGGTTCGGCTCGACCGGAGGAGGACCACGCCTTCAAAGAGTACCAGCGTAAAATAACAGCTTATAGCTGCTGTATTTCGTATGGTGAGTGTAGAGAACCGGAGACCCTTTTCACTGTCAACAAGACATTCCATCTTAGTCCTGCATCACATCTGCATTTTGATTCTTATTTGAAGATTGATGAAGATGTCTAGGAGCCACTACATCCATTTACCATCAGGAAGACTGTGAGTTCGTTTGTCACACATTTTCTATACAAAAACTAACTCTATGAATATTTTCAATTTGTTATGTGCTAAAAAGTCTAGAAATGCCAATTAATAAGGCCTACCCCCTATACAGAGAAGTAAGATTCAAGATTAACTGCTGCTGGGCATGGGCCCGTCCTGTTGTAGTGAGGAATTGCCTTCATCATCACGCTTTGGCAGACAGATTTAGTCGCGCCGAACATGCGCTCGAATTAATCTCCCAGTATTTACCATAGATGGCGGTGGTGTGAGTAAACATTGTCACTTCACTTCACCTTCAAAAGTAAAGGATCATTAGTTCAATAGAAGTCTTCGTTAATCCGCGCCCGCTGTTGCACCGTGTTGTGCTCTTACCGCATTATTAATTTAATTAGTTTTAAAGTTTATAATCGTTAGTGTTTTTCGGCTATACACTATCATAGACATACAGTAACACATACAAGATTACACACCACAATATTTAGAATTAACGCCGATTAGTGATTGTGAGTACGAGCTTCTCGGTAAGTAAATTTAATTCCTCTAATTTAAGATACATATATTGTCCCTCGCAATCAAGTATTTAACGGCCACAAGGTGATATCTCGTGCCCGGCATGATTACTTTTCTGGTGCCTCCTGTGAGGACTTCGATTTCTTACCGAAATTTAAAATTTCTCACATAGCGTCGGTTAATTTCTTCGCTTACCGCCCGCCATTGTTTTTTATTTCCCGCATTTATATTCATGTATTCTGTATGACGTTGATCATTTTATAGTGTGTGTGACTTGTTAAAATAAGGCAGCCACTCGCAAAATTCTGACTAAGGAATTACTTATTAAGGAAACATGTCGTGATGGTTATTTTACTCGCATACAACGTATTTTTCATCTTTTTCGATCTTTCAAAAACAATAAACGATGCCGCTATTCAGGATATGTTTATATCACAGTGCGAAACCATCGATATATCAGAGAAACATCGATGATATCAGGAGTGAATATCACAAGTGCATCCATGACATTAATTCTATAAATATGGAACTAGATCCAGAATTCACTCCTGAGTTCAACGCCTGGTGTAGCTTTCAAGACCTGTACTGCCATGTTAGACGTATTAAGAACAAAATATGCAAACCGCAAACGATGAATGCTCCCAAGCCTAAGATCGCGTTTCCTAAGTTGCCTCCCATAGAAATTCCGGACTCCCACGGAGACCCTTCCAAATGGAGCCTCTTCTATGAAACATTTAATTCGGCGATTAATTCTAATACTGAGTTGACGAACTCGAAACAAAATTATTATCTGGTGGCAAACTTAAAGGCAAAGCGCAACATGTTTTTTCGGGTATTAACCCCACCGCTGATAATTACGATGCTATATGGGATGCTTTAATAAAAAAATATCACGACAAGCGTTACCTCGCGAGTACTTTTCTCGACTCAATATTAGAGATGAAAGCTTTACCTAATCCCGCAACTTCAATTCAATTGGAGGCATTCATTGATAAATACGCCGCATCAATCGCCGCTCTTAAAGAATTAAATATATCAAATCTTTGTGATTATGTGCGCGATTAAGCGCTTAGATCGCGACACTTCAAAGGCGTTTGAAATGTCTGTACGAGACGTGGAAATACCTACTTATGACAGATTTATTAATTTCGTAAAAGGTCAAATGAAAATAATGCAACGCGTAAACGCACCCGCATACAAAGTGTCAACGAAAGAAAGTGATAAACCCAAGTTGCCTGTCGTTCCAAAGATCTCGCATTCTTATATTACATCGAATTCATGTAAAAAAGCGATTTATTACAAAGTCGACAACATGTAGACTTTGTAATTAATCGCACGACCATATTTATAATTGTCGCGAATTCATGAATTTCTCACCCGAGCAACGCCATAAATTTGTGAATGAAAATCGTTTATGCACAAATTTTCTCAGTTCTAAGCATATTTGGAACGCATGCAAAAGCACTAATGTTTGTCGTGTATGTGGGTCACGCCATCATTCGTTAATTCATTTGCAAACCTCGAATTATATCAATAAGCGAGATAAGGATCCGCAAATGGTTACAAATCCCGATATGATTGCAACGCGCCCGCGCTCTCCCGCTCCAGCTCGTCAGCCAGAGCTTAATGATTCATCCGGCGGTGTAGCCTTTCTGTCGGCTGGCAGCGCAGACAACAAACTAAGTCTTATTTTAAAGCCACAAAATATTAACACATTATTAGGTACTGCGCAAGTTAATGTGCTAGACCGCCATAATAACACGGTTACTTGTAGGTGCATCATCGATCCAGGTTCGCAAAATAATTTTATCACGACCGCATGTTGCCGCAAATTAGGGCTGAATATAAGACAATTAAACCGCAAAACTATCATAAAAGGATTAGGCGATCGTTCGAGTCTTGCAAAGGGAAAGGTGAACATCAACTTATTTAGCCGAATCAATCCCTCCAAAGCATACGTTTGGTTTTAAATCAAATTACGGGTAATTTACCTACCGCGCCCATTGATACCACGTCGCTAGATTATCTTAAATGCCTACCGCTGGCTGATGAAGAATTCTCTAAGCCGTCAGAAGTCGAGATACTTCTAGGGGCAAAATTATTTATTGAGCTGTTGCTGCCCGGTAAAGTAACTGGACCCCCGCAACAACCCTCTGCGTTTTTTACCACATTAGGCTACGTAGTCATGGGTGACGCACAGGTTGATGTCGACAACTCCATTGACGTATCTCACTCTTATTTGTCCAGCGTTTCCTCCCCGCATTCAATTCATGACCAGTTAAGCAAGTTTTTTGAGATAGAAGACCTCAGCGATGCCCCGATTCTCTCTGAACAAGACAGATATTGCGAGGAGTTTTATTCTGCCACTACTCAACGTGAGGAGACTGGGCGCTTTGTTGTAGGTTTACCTTTCAAGGACGAAACTATCCTCTTAGGAGATTCGTTACAAACGGCTCGTAAACGATTCCTTCATTTAGAACGCAAATTTCATAAAAATCCCGCATTTAAATCGCAATATTATGAAGTCATCCGTGAATAACTATCTAAGGGTTATCTTAAAGAAATTCTGGAACCACAAAATTATAGCAAGGGTTATGTTATACCGCATCATGGGGTGATCCGCGAGGATAAGCTCACTTCCAAACTGCGCATTGTCCTTGACGCAAGCACTCACACCGACTCTGGAGTATCGTTAAATGATATTTTACACGTCGGACCGCCGCTACAATGTAACTTATTTGAAATCTTATTAAACTTTCGCCTTTTCGATATCGCCGCAACTGCTGATATACGTCAAATGTATTTACAGATTGTAATTCGCGAGGAAGATCGACCTTACCAGCAAATAATTAGTTGGAAAGCGAAATATCTTAGCGGTTATCTATTAAAAGCTTTGATAATAGATAACCGCTAAGATATTTCGCTTTCCAACGCGTATGCTTTGGTTTACGATCTAGTCCCATCATAGCCATCCGAACCATTCGTGAATTAGCTAAACGCGAGGAAACTAATTTTCCCCTTGCTGCACAACTCAACTATACGTTGACGATATCGCCTGCTCTTTTCCCAATAAAGATGTTGCGCTAGACGCATTACAACAGTGGCTCGCTTGTGGGATATACTTGGGCTAGTAGGACCGGTTATCACATACGCCAAACTCCTTATCAAGGAAGTTTGCTTAATGAAGTTAGATTGAGATCCCGACAATCTTGTTAGTGCATGGACTCAGTTTCAATCAGAGTTACCGCTTATCGCAGATTTATAAATACCGCGGCATATTAAGGTGTTCGAGAATACTAATATCATCCTTTTAGGTTTTTGTGACGCAAGCGAACGTGCGTACGGAGCCACTGTCTATTTACATGCGAACAACCACGGCAAGCGGACAACTGCCTTAGTGTGCGCAAAATCCAAAGTATCGCCTAGTAACCGAGTTATTACGACGCCGCGACTCGACCTTATGGCCGCCTTACTACTTGCAAAGCTACTACGCGCGATGTCAGACAGCTATTCATCGCGTTGTAACATTAACTACATTTATGCATTTTCTGACTCCACCGTAGTACTACACTGGATTAACACATCTCCACATCGCCTGCAGGTTTTTGTCGCTAACAGGGTTTCCAAAATTCAGCATCTCTTACCCGCGAAACATTTTTATCATTTTCCTGGGTGTGACAAACCCAGCGACTGTTTATCCCGCGGTTTACTTCCTTCGCAACTCTTAGTTCATCCACTATGGATGGGCGGTCCTAGCTGGACACAAAAAGAAGAGACTGATTGGCCCATAACATGTTTTAACCTTGAACCTTCTTACGCTATTCCAGAACTAAAATCCGTAACACTCACTACAACCACCGAAGATATCCCATTATTGTGTCAGGTCGCTTCTCGACATTCTAAATGGACCAAACTTTTGAACACAATTGTGTATATTTATAGATTTCTTAAATATTTACCACGCAGTAATTTTATTTCCGCTTCCGATTTAGAATTTGCTGAAAGTAAACTTCTTATCTCTGTGCAAATAACCCATTTCCGCGAAGCATTTAAGCAATTAAAATCCGGCAATAAATGTCAGAAACACATACAGAAATTAGTAATTTTATTAATTAAATTTATTAATACAGATCCGATCGATAATAGATAAATGCAATCATTGTTTTCGCACATCATCCAAATCGATTTGTCCGCTTATGGCAGATCTGCCCCCGGCACGAACTCAAGTTGTACCCAAAGCGTTTGTTCAAACGTCCTGCGATTACGGAGGCCCACTGTTCATTACTCCAAGATGTGGCGTTCGTAGCCATAAGGCGTACATATGCCTATTTGTTTGTTTCACAACTCGCGCGATTCACATTGAACTGATATAAATAAGAAAAATAATTCTTATTAATTTATGAAAATTTATGAAATTTATGTAAAAGTAGGTCAAAATGTTTCAGGATTGTTGTGTGTATAAAATAAGATAGTTCTGTGTTAAAAATGTTTAAATTTGTGCTAAAT
Organism: Parnassius orleans; assembly: GCA_029286625.1. Taxonomy (NCBI): domain Eukaryota; kingdom Metazoa; phylum Arthropoda; class Insecta; order Lepidoptera; family Papilionidae; genus Parnassius; species Parnassius orleans. The sequence continues at coordinate 658 of JAGSMP010000260.1, read as the reverse complement.
ATAGTGAAATAAAGATAGTTTTATATAATAAAATTAAAGTTGTTTTTAAGTTAAAAATATGAGTAAAAATCGTGAATTAAACTATTGTAATAGTTAAGTTGTTTATGATTATTAATAAAGATTGTTATTTCAACCTTGTGTGTTAGATATTTAAGATTTATAACTTTGGAAAAATGTTGTAAAATGGGCATATTTTGTTAAATAAATTAAAAAGTTTTTATGTGATTATGATGTGATGTGTGTAATAATATTAAAACTTTTTGTGCTATTGTTGTGTATAAATTGTATGATCATATGTTTTTTATGAATAAAGTTATTGGGAAAAATGTAAGAGAGCAATAGCAAAAATCGATGTAAAATTTTGCCAAACGGCGCGCGGTGCGCGGTTCTCTTTTGCGTATAGCTTTGGAGTAGCTCAGTAAACTGGTCACTGGTCAATGTGTAAGATCTCCTAAGTGTGTGTTGTTTGTGGATTAGCAGTGGTCCCAAGCAACCGCTGGTACGACATACTCTGCTAATCGTTGAGTCCGCATACTCCGAGAGGCGTCGAGGTCACCGGCCCTTAGGCAGATTCTTAGGCACTCTAGAGCGTTCTCGTGCCCTAAGTGTCTAGTCGCGTAAGTACTTCCCCCACCTTTCGTTAGAAGGGTAGGCAGTG